>CP092882.1:8969150-9018712 GCA_030710605.1 Cordylochernes scorpioides | reverse complement strand
ATGGTACCATGATTCAGGCCCACTTTGGTGAAAGTCTGACTCAGGGCAATGTGGTGTGGTGGCCAGGTACTGTGGCCGGACCTGCTGGAATGTCTGATGGAAGAGGAATACACCCGGGCTCTAGGCTCACTCTGCCGGAACCTGGTTGGACTCTTGGAGCGGCTGAAAGAACAGGGGGACTTTGAGATTTCCTACCCCACCTCAGCCAGCTGTGAGTCTTCCATTCTTTTTGTCTTTAAATCTTTGTTTAAAATTTGTCTCCTTTAAATCAAAGCTGTGCATTGCAACTTGCTTAGCTACTCTGTTAAACCACCCATTTTTTTTATTTTTTAATATATTTTTTTGGTCAAATTTGACAGGATTTATTCATGTTATGGTCTGATAATGCTGAGAAGACGCTGCTACTGTGTTTCCCCAGCCAAACTGCCGAGTGGCCCGGCCCTGTTTGCTCGACTAGCTGTCCTTTTAGCGGCCCAGCCCAGTGTCTCCCTGGCCCACTTCCTGCGGATGTCTGGACCCTTGGTCCATCGGACTCTCTCGGCACTATGGGACCAGACTCTCCCTCGACTGGCCGCACAGATACCTGGTTGGTAGCCTTGCTTTGTCTCTAGCATGTTTGACTATATAATTTTGAGTCATTGAGTTGGGAGGCTATATTTTATCAAACTCTCCCCTGAGAAGAATGCAACCGAGTCATTGAAACAATGGAAACTAAATTAAAAATTAGTTGATGTAGACATATATTTTTTTTACAAAAATCAATCGAAAAAATTATCTTTATTACATTTGGCTAACTTTTAGGGTCTATATTCCTTTTCTTCAGAGACTGATTATAACAAAAGAGATAGAAATAAAGTTGAAACTTATAGTTCTAACAACTGATGGCATTTAGAAATTATAAATATATAATTGACTATGATGTTAACAGGTTTATAAATGACTGTTAGGATTAAAATAAAACATCATTATCATATTTTCCCTGCAAGAGTTTTATGATCAGTCTATTGAAAAAAATATTGAGACCAATATAATGAACCTAATAAGCTCTACTTCTAACATGAGCTGAAGAAAATGCAAAATTTACCAACCAATTTGTCTTACAATTATACAATGTAGTATAGTCAAGAAATAATTACATTTGGTTTTGCCCCACTTGGTTTACTACTCTTTGTGTTTTTTATTTGGAAAATAATCTTAACAGGTGGCCCTTGTTTGATAAGGCCACAAATCTGTGTAAACTTGAAATTAAATAAGGTAACAGGTTTCTGGAGATGAGCTACTTTTCATTTTTAATGCAATCTCAAACTTTTGTGCATTACCGCCCTTCCACTGGAGTACAAAAAATGAACAATAATGAAACGGCGTTAGATACTAATGTAGATTGCTAAAGCAGATTAAGCTACCATTTGTACTAGGAATACAGTAGAACATACTACATGAGAGGACGCTTGCGCTAGAGGACACCTCTCTACAGAGGACAGTTTTCATTTGCAAAATTGCCATTTTTACTCAAGGTAATAAGACCAAATCCAAGTAAATAAATAGTGTGTGACGTTTCGGTAACAGCGTTGTTACCATTTGGTTACCGAAACGTCACACACTATTTATTTATTTGGATTTGGTCTTATTACCTTGTGTTTATAATCTATAATCCAAATTGTGCCTTATCAACCATTTTTACTATTTAGTAGTTCTCCGGCAAGAGTCCTCTCCATATAAGATACTTTGGCTCTGCAATTAGGTGTTGTCCTTTACAGGGAGGTTCTTCTACTGTAATAGCAATAAATGGCACAGCTATAAGATGCTATATCCAGAATGGGATGTGGTGCTGCAGGTAGCCCTACAGGCAGCAGCCTCAACGGCAGCAACGAAGGAAGACAGTGGGACCAGGCTGGATGGGAGTCCCAGGTGGAAGCCCTAGTTGTGGACAGTCTGGCGGAGCTGGACTCTGAGGACTGGACCCTCAAGTTCTCCTCTGCCCTGCTCCAGCAAATTGACCTGTATCGGGACCTGCCTCTGGCCAAGGTGAGTTGGTCTTCCCATTACACAACCTTTCTTGGCAATCCCTGGAAGACCTGGAAGGACCACACTTTAGAAACTGTGAATGTCAGAAATCTAGAACAAACCTCTTCCCCAACAAGTTCCTTAAATTTATGAGAAACTACATTGGAAGTCTTCTTTCAAAGATATTTTAATATTCTCAACCTTCAGAATTAAGACAATGATAATCTTCCTATTCAAGGTACCCATAAAAGGGCGTCTTGCCCAAAAGCTTTTACCATTGTTCTCTTACTATCCTACCATCTTACCATCTCTGAAGAGTTCTTGAGCTTCTTTACGAGCACGACCTCCAAGATCTTGTCTAATTTAGACTAAAAGGATAAGTAAAAAAAAAAAAAAAACATCGTTCTCTTTTATAAAGAAGCTCTTCTCCTCAACCTGCGTTTCTTCTATTCTCAACCTTTATTGACAACCTTCATAAACCATTCTCAGAATTCTGTAATATAACAACACCATCTTCTTCAATTTTTTTTTTACATATCCTCAGGCCATGAAAATTATGGTAGGTAGTTAGTGTGACTGCTTTTACTGCAAATACACCATAGGTCTATACTTGTTGAAAGCCTTTAGACTTTCGCACTTACAAGTGATCATGGCAGGATCCTTCAATCCCAGGTCATAGCTGCTGAAAAACATTGGTAGTCTAAACAACATGGAATACACAAACAACTTTAATGAATTGGTGTAAGAATTCAAGCACACACAAAACTTTACTCTTGAGATTCAATCCCAGGTTGTCAAAACCCACCGGCTCCTAACTCCAAGGTTGGTGTTGGCAGATGTTCCACTTCAGACTGCTAGGCCTGACTCTGAAGAAGATCACCAACAAGACCCAGGTTGGGAAGGCCCTGGATGCCATGTTTGAACGGGTGCACTACGCTGATCCTAAGGAACGCCAGGTATGTGATATGTTATCTTTCAAAGAAAGACAAATTAGTTAATACTGCTTGCTTTTTGTTTTTTGCTCTTAGTAATATTAGAACTCTGGTTATATGTTTAGAATTAGAAAAATAATAGACAGTTACTGTTCCTTTAAGGAACTATCAAAAAAGTTAAGAAAAGAAAAGGCATCTCCTTATCGGACAACTGAAAGTTGCTGATGGCTTGCGCCATCTAATGGAATAAATATTAACTATTAGTTGATTTTTAATTATTCCAGAATTGGCCAAATACCCATTCTTGATTAATCAGGAAAAAGTTCAAGTTGCAATCAACAACTTTCAGTTACACGCTAAGAAGATGCCCTTTTTTTTATTTATTCACCTTATCCCATTACAATATCAAATTTGTACTATTTTTTCACATTATTTTAAAGTGTTTATTATTTTAAAAAATAGCTGATTGATGAGATGAGTTTGACCCTTTATCTTTATATATTTCAGAAAATATAAACATCACCTATAACACCATGCTACGATAGAGCATATGGAGACATTGTCCCAGAGGAATGTTTGCAATGTGCAGGGCCTGGCTGAGGCAGTAGGCCACGCAGGAGCCTCCCATCTGGACCTGGTGGTGGTCAGACTGGAGAAGGTGGTGCGTGACGAGTCCCGCCGCCATTCTGGTCTCTTCAGTCTGCTGAAGGGAGGGGATGCAGAGTTGGACAGAGTGCGCGCAGCCGTTGTTCTCTGTCTGGGCTACGTGGCCACGCAAGCTCCCCCTCAGCTGTTGATCAGCAGAGCAGAGACTCCCATTCTGAGAGCCATCTGCTCCTACTACCAACAATCTAAGGTCTGTGTGTTTTACATATATACAGTATATAACCTTTTTTATTGGTTTTTACTCTTCATTGGAAAATGAGTGCTGTTGTCCAAATCCAAGTTCGACGTTTATTTATTAGGATTTGTTACTTTTACCTTGTGTTAAAATAAATATTCTTTCCCTTACTTATAATTTAATGAAATCAATAAATTATCCCCAGGGATTTGCCTCCCCCATTTTCTCTAGAATGCTCCATAGTGTGTGGAATTTGACTATCTCCCCCCCCCTCTATGAGGAGGTTTATGATTAGTGGATGAGGTTTTATATGCCCTGAAAGGGAGGGACTTCTCAAGCAAGTCTTTCCTGGAAGCAAGACCATTCTGTACGAATTCCTCAACAGAAGCAATTGAACATGGGTACAAAAACTTTTTTATAAGCAAGGAACTGTACAAACTCAGGGCTGCCTGTAACCTTTATATATAGTCCAGACCTCCCTTCAGAGAGAGCTTTGTCTAATGTGAATATTTATAAATTTTTTATTTTTTATTCAGATTTTTATTTAGCTGTTGAATAGAAGTCAATAAAGTTAATTGTCATTGTCTCTCTCTTCTAAGAATTAGAACTATCAAACAACATGCCTTACACTTAGTATCATTTGTGTTGTTGCAGGACCCCTGTGTCAAACAATCCATGCTGGTGTCTGTGAAACTACTCAGCCAGTCCCTAGTCCGTCTCTCGGACCCCCATGATCTGCAGTCCCGCTCCGAGCTACTAAACCAGATTGTGACTATCTTGGAGCCTTCAGAAACTGCTCTGAGGACCGGTGTTCTGTCTTTGGCCTTGGCTGCTGCTGCCAGCTTGGTGTATCCTCTTTTCTCTACACTTTTCATAAAAAAAAAAAAAACTTCAATGGCCCCCGATTCTTGCAAAAGTCCAACCCCACCAGCGAGTGCAAGTAACCAGACGGGGCTCTGGCACATTTGTAAGTACAAAGTCGAACTGCTTTTCACATGTGTAGACATGTAGTGCACTTACAGTAAAAGCAGTCGCCAACTTCTACCCACCATGATTATCATGGCCTGTACCACGTGTACTAGGGATAAGCAAAAAAAAAAACACTTTACATAGACCATATCACATTCTGTCCTATTGCATGCCATCTATTGATAAATTTTGTAAACATTTTGTGTTTTAATTTCTTCTTCTTCTTTCTTATCTCCACACACTGGGTGAAGTAGAATGCTTCTGCCTTTGTCATTAAGACTGGGAGCACTACTCAGTGGCAGGCCGACTTAGCTCCAAAATAAATGGCCGCTTCTGACATGAGGAACAGACGCCATGTGCGGCTGCTCCTAACATGGAGTACAAACGTTTTAATTTCTTATATACAGTAAAACCACCACCAGAGGGCACTCCGGCTATTGGTCACCTTTCTACAAAGTATAGTTTTCATTGTCAAAATTACCATTTTTACTATGTAACAACTCTCCGGTAAGAGGACACCACTCCATAAAAGACACTTTTGCTCTACAACTAGGTGTCCTTTACAGAGAGGTTTTACTGTATTATCAAAACACAAAGGTAATAAGACCAAATCCAAATAAATAAATAGTGTGTGACATTTTTGGTAACAGTGTTGTTATCATCATCGAACAAAAGATTTTCGAAACATCACACACTATTTATATATTTGGATTTGTTCTTATTACCTTGTAATTTTAATAAACTGTGTTAAAAATATAATGTGTGTATCTGGAGCAAGTCTATACCTATGGTTGTGACTTTCAACAAGCATTAGTATGTACAGAACTGCTTTTCACATGTGTAGATATGTGGTGCACTTGCAGTAAAAGCAGTAGCCTACCTCTACCCACCATGGTTATCATGGTCTGTACCATGTGTACTAGGGATAAGCAAGAAAGATTAGCATGTTCAGCAGCAAAATCGTTATCGTCTATTGATTATAAGATGGTTCTCCATATAAGAAGAAGAGAAGCAAGACTTGCAGCGATCCCTATAAAGTGGAATTAAACATACAGGTCACACCTTGTGGTCAGTAAATCCTTAACTCCCCCCATGTCCTCAGTCAGCTGGACAGGAGTGGTCAGGAGGACTGCACCACATTACTGGAGACAGCGGTGGCGGCGGTGTTCCAACTCCCCCGCACAGAACCTGCGGAGATCCAGGACACCATTGACTCTCTCCACCTGCTGCTCCACCGCCTTCTGCTCCGTAACCGCTCTCCTCTCACCCTCACCTATCTCATCAAGGTACCTACTGACTCTATCTATCGTTTATCTCAATACCTTATCACAGTACAGAGAGTAATAGCATGAATTCTACACTGAATGTGTGCAAATTTATATACAGTAGAACCTCCCTTTAGCGGACATCCCTCCACAAAGGAGAGTTTTTATTTTCAAAATTACCATTTTCACTATTTAACAACTCTCCAGTAAGAGGATACCTCTCTCTAAAGGACACTTTGGCTCTGCAACTAGGTATTGTCTTTTATAGGGAGGTTCTACTGTATTTGAAAACACAGAAAATAATTATCCACTTATATATAATTGAAGAATAGTTATATATGTGTCTTATTCTGTTTAAAAAATTGCCAAAAGTAGCAGACTAACCAATTATAATCAAACACCTTGCTATAATGAATTAATCTGCCATCTGTGTTAAAAAATGTAAACTATTTTTGATACATATGTTTCTTTTTTTGAAATAAAATAATTTTCTACTGCTCTAACCGCAATGATTAAATAATGACCTGACCGCTGTAATACAGTTAAACGTGTCTATAGCACCCCCTCTAAATAGCGTCTCCCTCTCTATAGCATTCGATTTTAAATTCATAGTACGATGTGATTTACATTAAAAGTGACCTGTTTATAGCACCCCCTCTCTATAGCACCCTATGAGTCCCAAGAGGGGGCGCTATAGACAGGTTTAACTGTATTGTATTTTGCTGTTTAATAATATATTTATAAATAAATATAATAAAATTGAATATATTTAAATAAATATATTATATTTATGGTGTTGTGTGTCAGATCCTCCACCATTGGTTCACTTCCAGCAAGGAGCTGGAGAGAACCCGCAGTATGAACTCCGTGGTGTTCCTGCTGTCTACCTACCTGGAGGAACTCCAGCACCAGGTGACTGCTTCCTCACAACCTCCCTATTGTAGATAATGTTCTCATTGCTAGTTCAATCATTCTCTCATTATCTACATCCACTCAATCCTATACCCTCATGAACAAAACTTAAGGAAGTTGAAAGTCTTTGAAGTAGTCATGGATGGCTTCAGAGAAACTGCCAAGGGCTTAAACAGAGGATCAACACTACTGCACAACCAAAGAAACATTCTCTATAAACATATTAGATTTTTCTCCATAAATTTATCAATAAAATACACTCATGGGCATAACTTAAGGAAGTGGAAAGTCTTTGAGGAGGTCATGAATGACTTCAGAGAAACTGGTCAGGGCTTAAACAGAGGAGTAACACTACTGCACAACTTCCACCAAAGAATCATTCTCTATAAACATATTAGATTTTTCTCCATAAATTTATCAATAAAATACACTCATGGACATAACTTAAGGAAGTGGAAATTCTTTGAGGTAGTCATGAATGACTTCGGAGAAATTGGTCAGGGCTTAAACAACAACACTACTGCACAACTTCCACCAAAATAACAATATTCTCTATAAACATATAAGTTTTGTTCCATATATCTATCGATAAAATACCCTCATGGACATAACCTTAGGAAGTGGAAAGTCTTTGATGTTGCCAGTTGTCTGTTTTTTGAAGGAGACAGAGACAATTTTGTTCACACTTGGTTATCTCATGTGTTTTCAATAAAGATCACTGTGGGTTACTGTCTGAATGCCTATATACATGCTAAAAGGTAAAACTTCCTTAAGTTTTGTCCAATTTAATCTGTTGGAGACCATCACTCACACCTCATCTAGTAGATTTTCTTGTCCCCTTATAGCCATCTCAATATATCTATTGCTATAATATAAGAGTGGACTTATATATCATAGACATTGCCTCTATATAAATGTTTCACTGCAGTGACAGAAAGGGGAACTGAAGACAATGTGTTGTTCAGAGTTTCAGCATCTTTACTCCACTGGGTCAGCTGTTGGGACTGGTGGTCCCCCGCTGCACAGATCCCTACCTGCTGGTCCGGGTCCCTGCTGTGCAGGCAGTCCAGTTACTGCTCCATATTGACTCCCGCTCACAAGGTCTGTCTCTCTTCTTGTGTGATAACTTACAGTTTGAACTGTCCATGCGAAATAACATTTTTTGTACCTTTACAAGAAGTAAACATTACTTGTAGCTTTTGGTTAGCATCATTGGGTTATCATTTTCTGTCCAGAATATATATTTATTTTAATATTACACTTCATTTATTTTTACTTTGTACACATTTTGATAATAGCACAACACCAAATCTATATATATAAAAATGGATGTTTGTTGGTTGGTCCGTTGGTTGGTCCGTCCGTGAGTGATAATCTTCTACATCGCTCAACCAATCGTGATGAAACTTTGGGAAGATGTTTAGTATACTACAGGGATGGTTTCTGGCTAATTACCCTTTAGAAATAACCTTTCGTTGCATATTTATTTACAATAAAACGTAAATTCACTCGCAATCAGCGCCCCTCTCGCGGCAGACGGGAGATGGCGGCGCGCTACGATTGGCTGCCGGCGCAGCACGTGACTTCCCTGCCCCCCCCCGCCGGGTAAATGAGATCTCCCGGCTGACGGCCGAGCAGCGCCCTCTAGAACGCGTGACGATTTTGACGGCGCGGGGCGCTCCCGGTTGGACAGTTGCGCGGGGGCAGAGTGACCTCGCGGGTGCCATCCGGGAACTACGTCCATCTTCCATATGTAATATACATTTAATCGTGTGAACCCGGGCGTTGCCCGGGTCATTCGTCTACAAATTCGCAGTGCTAAAACATTTTTATCTTTATTAGTGAATATTAACTTTACTGTACTGAATAGTTTAGTATAATGTTAATTCAACATATTTCAATTTAGCCACTGCAACGCGTGGCCGGGTTCGCTTGTACTATTATAAAAGAGTAAAAGGGGTTGGTGGAAGGAGGGTCTAAACCGTTGGTTTTCGACCGCTACGACCCGGGTTAGATTCCCGCGTTAGGCACTTTTTTCTGATAAAAAAAAATGTTCCAATGTCCCCCGATTCTTGCAAGAGTTCAACCCCACCAGCGAGTGCAAATAACAAAACAGGGCTCTGGCACATTTGTAAGTGCAAAGTTGAACTGCTTTTCTCATGTGTAGATATGTGGTGCACTTACAGTAAAAGCAGTTGCCTACTTCTACCCACCATGATTATCATGGCCTGTACCACGTGTACTAGGGATAAGCAAAAAATTCTATATACAGTTACGAGCGTCTTTCCTCATCTCCTAATCAATCATCTCTCTCTCTCTCTGTCACCATTTGCTTTTTTTTTGGAATGGCGCCCTCCTATTGGTTGGCTACGGTCACGCCACCTTTGCCCCCCCTCACTCGCTATTTATGTAACTATTGTGTTGGAGCGGGTCGCTCCCTAAATAAATGCATATATTAGATAATAACCAAATGGAATCCTCTCTTTCTTTTTCCCAGTAAGAGACGCCTACGGAAGCCAACAGTACATAGACAGATAAAGCACATAGGCTATAGTTATTAACTAACATATGCATTTATTTAAGGCGCCAATTTATAATTGTAACAAATAGTATTTGAATCAAAACATTCAATCAGGTAAAACACGGGCGTTGCCCGGGTCATTCGGCTAGTATGTATATAATAATAAATAAATAAAAGAGTAAACAAGTACATTTCTCTTCCATGTATGCAATAGGAGTCTGTTGTGTGTTATATTCCAAAATATGACCACAGTATAGCCAATATAATGTGTTGTTGACTACAGACCGGCCCTATGAAGAGCCCCCGGCCCTCACCAAGTTGAAAGAGTCCCTTGGTCAGGAGGACTCTGCGGCTCTCTTCACCTTCACTACGGAGATTGCTCAGGTAGCCACACCTTCCTCCTCTTGTTTTGTTTACAATCTTATTCTCATTGTAGAATTAAACCAATGAGAACTAGAGATCTACAGACTCTTAAATCTACAATCTGGTCTTATTTACAACTATTTATCATCTAGTACAAATACTTGTCTTTAAAGGAAAGCACCTAGTTGCAGAGCCAAAGTGTTTTTTAGACAGTGTTTACTCACTAGTAGAGTTGCGATATAATAAAAATAGTATTTTGGTGATGAAAACTGTTCATTGTAGAGAGGTGTCTGCTAGAGAAAGTGTCCGCATCATGAGGTTTTACTGTACTAGAATTGTTTTTGTAGCTGTCAAATCAGATCCTAGTGAAATTCAATCTTAAATCCATATCAAGCCTTAAATAGAGAAATTACTGTGTGGTGAAGAAGGTTTTACCCCAAACATGAGGTAATAAATTAATATAAAGCAATAATGCCCTATCTATATATAGAGAGGGGAGGGTTCACCACTGATGAGCCAAGCCCTCCCAATATATTTTCATCGCAGTAAGGACAGTAGAAGTTTGTTTTATGTGTAAAGAAATATCAGTGCTTTAATGATTTCATTTCTTATACAAGGTAATAATACCAAATCCAAATAAATAAAATAAATGAATTTGGTCTTATTATCTTGTGTTTCTAATCTACAATTGAAATTGTGCCTTATCACTTTTATGATAAAGCACAATTTGGATTATAGATTATAATACAAGAAAATAACACCTAATCCAAATGATTTATTAGTATGTGACGTTTCAGCAACAGCATTGCCACCATCATCAGACAAAAGAATAAAAAAAAAAAAATAATAATAATTCATTTGTCGGATGATAGTGACAATGCTGTTGCCGAAACGTCACACACTAATAAATTATTTGGATTAGGTCTTATGGATCAGGTCTATTATCACTTTTAGTTCAAATAAGAACAGATGTGTCTTAAAATCCTCTGTGTATGAACTCTCTCCAGTTTATCTCTTGTGTTGTCAGATCCTGGCCAACTACCTCCAGTTTGAACACCTCATGCCCTTCATCAAATACCTCATTGTAGCTCTGAAGGATCCGGTGGCTTCTTGCTCCGCCGGCTCTGTTGTGGTGCTCAACCAGTTCTTCAAGTTGAGAGGGTCAGAACTAAGGCAGGAGGTAAGATCAACTTCAGTATCTCTCTCAATCATCTTTACATATTTCCCTCTTTTGTGGACTTTCTATTAGTTTGAGACGTTACAAAAACAATTTTCAATTGTACATAAATTCCTTTAAAATGTTACTTTAATTTTTCATATGTTTATTTTCATTTTTATTTTCCATTCATTAAAAGTCAATGATGTACATACTAATTTAGTAAAAACTCAATAAAAAACGATATGTAAAAATACACATAAACAAATGGCTTGTAAAAGAAAGCAGCATTAAATGAGTTTAGGCAAAATGTCTATTTCATTAACAAACATTTCACTTTTAAAATAATAAACTTTAAAAATAAAGTTTTACTAAACTAAAATTAGCGTTTTAAAAATAAAAACGTGGCATTTGGCGCAGTCGAAAAGGATACGGAAAAAAAAAAATGGCGGAAAATCCAAACAACCGGTTGCAAAAGTTCAACGGCTCGAAGTCGGCAATTAGGCCTGAGTCATGGATCAAATTATATGATTTTGAAAATAATTCTTTAAAAGAAGATGAAAAAATCAAAAATCTTATGTACTACTTGACAGATTCAGCACTTGAATGGTATGCAGACGAGATTATTTCAAATCCTGCAATAAAAAGATGGGAAGTTGTAAAGGAAAAGTTGATTCAAAGATTTGGTTCATACAACGCAAATCCAATTGTCTCAGCATCACATCGAAGATTAAAACGAGAAGAATCAATAGAAAATTATTTTCAAGATAAAATTCGCCTGTTAAATCAAACCCATCTAACGAAGGAGGAAAAAATTCATTTATTAACAGACGGACTTCCAAATGATTGGAAAGATTTAATTGTGGCTGCACAGCCAACTGACACCACGAAATGGTTCCATATCGCAGCTTCAATTGAACAAAATAGGGCTTCAATTCAGTTTAAGCCTAAAAACAAAATACATCTCGCGACAAAAAATAATGATAATAGAAAAAATGTTTGCCCATTCTGGTGTCCAATATGTTCGAAAAAGGGAATAAAAATTAAACATTGGGTCACAGATTGTGAGGATTATGATCCTAATTATAAAAAGGATAGGCCTAATCAAAACACTTCAGTGAAACAAGTATGCGGAGCCCCGGAATTGTTGAATGTAAGTACTTTGACAAATACCCCTACACAAGGAGCTTTCAAGCTTATCAACATAAGTGTTGAAGTAAATGGAATTCCTGCGCAAGCATTTGTGGATACTGGAGCAACAGTATCAATAATCAATTGGCGATTGTTCAAGCGAACCCGTCTTCAACTTCAACCAAATTCAGACATTCACATCAGCCAAGCGGATGGTGTTACCAGGACATGTGGAAGCCTTCAGACCAAGGTAAGAATAGATAAACTAATTAAACCTGTAACTCTCCATGTAATGAAGAACTTTAAATATCCACTCTTGATCGGATTAGATGTTGCATCTCTTTTTAATCTTTTAATAGATGTCAGAGACAAAACAATTTACACCAAAATTGATGGATTACAAAATCCAATTCTTGTAAATCATCTAGAAGAGATAAGAGAACATGAATTAAAAGAATTACTTGAACACAATAGGAATGTATTTTCTCAGCATGCTATTGATTTGGGAAAAGTAGCTATACAACATAAGATCATCACGAAAAGTGAACAACCAATTTCTCTTAGACCCTATCGTCGTCCTCTAAAAGAGTATGAAGAGATAGCTGAACAAGTTAAAGAACTTCTCGAACACAAGTTAATAAGAATTTCAGATTCTCCTTGGGCATTTCCTGTTGTTATGGTTCCCAAGAAGGATGGAAATAAAAGGATGTGCATTGATTACAGACGTCTTAATGAGATCACACTGGATGACAGGCAACCCCTACCTCACATACAGGACATGTTTGATCGATTGCATGGATCCAGATTCTTCTCTACCCTTGATGTTGCATGGGGTTATTGGCAGATCGAAATGGACCCGCAATCTATTCAAAAAACTGCATTCGTCACAAACGATGGTCATTATGAGTTTTTAGTCATGCCCTTTGGTTTAAAAAATGCTGCTTCAACGTTTCAAAGGATAATCAAACATATTCTAGGTGAATTATTATGGAAAGGAACTTGCTCTTTCCAAGATGACATATTGGTGTACACGAAAACATGGCAAGAGCACATAGAGCTTCTTAGTAACGTTTTTTACAAATTAAGACAGTACAACATGAAATTAAAAGTGTCGAAATGTATTTTTGGAAGAACTGAAGTAAAATACCTCGGACATATCATCAGTCACAATCAATTAAAACCTGATCCAGGAAAAGTAAAATCTATTCAAGACTTTCCAAGACCTGATACTGTAAAGAAAGTTCGTCAGTTCATGGGATTGGCAAATTATTACAGAAAATTTGTGAAGGACTTTTCTAAAATTTCATTCCCCTTGGTTCGACTCACTCGGAAGAATCAGCCCTTCATCTGGAATGAGGAAGTAGAGGAGTCGTTCGCTAAACTTAAAATGGCACTATCTACAAAACCTGTCCTTGCTATTTACAACCCGGACTACCCCTCTAAAGTTTATACAGATGCCTCCAAATATGGAATTGGAGCAATCCTAACACAAATTGGTCCAGACAATGAGGAACATGTAATTGCTTATTACTCCAAAACACTGCAACCACACCAAGAGAATTATTCTGCTTATGAGATGGAATGCCTAGCCGTAATACAAGCAACTGATCACTTTCATGTATACATAGAAAACCAACCATTTGAAATCATCACTGATCATGCGGCGCTCCAATGGCTTTTCACCATGAAGAAACCGAAACCTAAGTATTTTAGATGGATTCTTAGTTTATCCTCGAAATCATGTAACATCGTTCATCGTTCTGGAAAGCAACAAACTCATGTTGACGCCCTATCAAGACTCCCAGTTGTTAACATTGCAACTCAAGAACTTCAAGAACACCAACAAAATTCAGATTTGAGTTTCTTGAAAAATTCCCACGCTCACGACGGTGTGGTAATGATCAAACAAAAAGGAGTTTTTAAAGCAGTTGTCCCAAACTCGCTTACCAAAAAAATATTGGAAGAATATCACGATTCATTGAGTCACCCATCAATAACCAAAACATGCAAACTTATAACTCAATGTTATTGGTGGAAAGGAATAACAACTGATATCAAGAATTATGTTCGATCTTGTAAATCTTGTCAACTAGTGAAGGTCAGACATGAACCAACTTTAGGAGAAATGATCACTCCAACGTCAAATATCCAACCATTACAAATGATCGGTTGTGACACTATTGTACTGGGAACAGCAGCAGCTAACACAAAGCATAAATTCATTCAAGTTTTTGTTGATCACGCAACTCGTTATCTATGGGCATATCCCACAATAACAAACACTGCTCAAGCTGTCACTCAATGTCTTGATAAGATAATCAAATCTGTTAATTCGATCAATACTATCTTAACAGATAATGGCAAAAATTTTATATCAAAAGAGTTCAACAAATTTCTTTCTTTACAAGGAATTAAACACACATATACTTCGCCTTATCATCCTCAGTGCAATGGCATTTGTGAGAAATTGAATGATACGATAATGACAAAACTGAGAATAGCTGTTCTGGAGAAACCTAGATGTAAATGGAGCTCATTGTTACCGCAAGTTGTCAAAAATTATAATTCCACACCACATGACGTGACTGGTTTTTCACCGCTTTTCTTAATGTATGGAATCGGTAATGTACCCGAATTTGCCGACCAAACTCCAATTACAATTGAAGAAGCCAGGAAGAAAGCTAGCCTGCGGACAGAACAAATTAGAAGTAAGTAGAAGATTAAACACGATAGCCATCACCCCAAGTATGTCTTTAAAGAAGGAGACTTAGTCATAAGAAAAATTGCCTTCAACGACCCTCGTCTCATCAAGACATCACCAAAATATGAAGGACCATTTGTCATTCAAAAAAAGATATCTGATGTAACCTACGATATCTCTCTGAAAGACCAAAAGCAAGCAAGACGCGTTCACATATCTCAACTTCGACCATTTATTACCCTAGAATAAATGCTTCAAGAAGGGGAATATGAGACGTTACAAAAACAATTTTCAATTGTACATAAATTCCTTTAAAATGTTACTTTAATTTTTCATATGTTTATTTTCATTTTTATTTTCCATTCATTAAAAGTCAATGATGTACATACTAATTTAGTAAAAACTCAATAAAAAACGATATGTAAAAATACACATAAACAAATGGCTTGTAAAAGAAAGCAGCATTAAATGAGTTTAGGCAAAATGTCTATTTCATTAACAAACATTTCACTTTTAAAATAATAAACTTTAAAAATAAAGTTTTACTAAACTAAAATTAGCGTTTTAAAAATAAAAACGTGGCAAGTTAATGTACAAACACAAGGTAATAAGACCAAATCCAAATAAATAAATAGTGTCTGAAGATGGTAACAACGCTGTTACTGAAACGTCACACACTATTTATTTATTTATTAGGTCTTATTACCTTGTGTTTATAATCTATAATCCAAATTGTGCCTTATTATAGTTAATGTGCAGTTCATTATTCAACACCCCCAAGGATCAGAATTTTTAGTTGAATTATTATTATTATTATTATTTTTTTGCTTATCCTTAGTACACGTGGTACAGGCCATGATAATCATGGTGGGTAGTTAGCGACTGCTTTTACTGTAAGCGTACCACATGTCTACACATGTGAAAAGCAGTTCGACTTTGCACTTACAAATGTGCCAGAGCCCCGTTTGGTTACTTGCACTCGCTGGTGGGGTTGGACTTTTGCAAGAATCGGGGGCCATTGGAGCATTTTTTTTTTTAAACAGAAAAAAGTGTCCAATACGGGAATAAAACCCGGGTCGTAGTGGTCAAAAACCAAACAGTTTAACCAGCTTTCCACTTGAATTATAGTTGGTTAAATTAAAGAGGCACTTTGGGATTTGATAAACTGTTGTGAAATTAAAGTAGGTGCTCTGAAATAAAGAAGTTATATATACTGTTGCTACCTTGGTGAGGATATGAACAATTTGGTTAAATTATAGCTAGCAACTAACTTGTTGTCAGTTGAATTAGAAGGTTATCACTGTTGTATTTCCTTGCATATGTGGGCTAGAGGGCGAATATACCAAACCATCTATCACACTCAAATATATTACCAGAAACCTGTATTGACTCATCCATTGATGACCTCTACTTATCCCCAGTAGACACCATCAAAAGTCTCAAGCTTTACAAGCTTGATACCCTAATATGATTGAGTGGAGATAAGAAAGAAGAAGAATAACCAGAGACCTCTAATGTATGAAGATAATACATAGTCCCATAATTATCAGTACATGTACCAGTATTGAAATCGCAATCTGTGCTACTTTGGTTTCCTGTGCTTAACACACCTTTTTACCATGTTATAGACATCATTTACATATTGGATTTTAAAGATTATCTTTGAATGTGAAACAATTCTTTTCAATTTGCAAGTGTTTTTATTTTATTTTATTTTTACTAAGGTGCTGCAGCTTCATCAAATTGTGCTTATGAAATTTTAAATTATCATTTTACTAATCCATGTTACACCCTCTTGCATTAGATGAACTAAACAGGATCTTTGGGAGAGGCTGCTGCTTATCATCAAACAGCTTGAGGAGCATGAACTCATGGAATTCGTGTAATCTTTACACAAGGGACTAAGAAACAATAACAACATGTTGAACCTAGCATTTAACATATTTGCTATGGATCATACCATAGTCAGGAAGGTTTGTCTGTGTAATGTTTTTTTTCTTTTTTTTTTGCTTATCCCTAGTACACGTGGTACAGTCCACGATAATCATGGTGGGTAGAAGTAAGCGACTACTTTTACTGTAAGTGCACCATATCTCTACACATGTGAAAAGCAGTTCGACTTTGCACTTACAAATGTGCCAGGGCCCCGTTTGGTTACTTGCACTCGCTGGTACGGTTGGACTTTTGAAAAAATCGGGGCCCATTGGAGCATTTTTTTTTTTATCAGAAAAAAGTGCTCAATGCGGGAATCGAACCCGGGTCGTAGCGGTAGAAAACCAACAGTTTAGATCATTCTTCCACTAACTGTGTAAGGTAATTTGTACAGTGTAATCAACATATTTATGGATGTTTGTGTTTGTAGATTGGGCAGATCTGGGAAGAGATGCAGGTACAGCTGAGAGACGTAGGTTGTACCAAGACCAGACTGGGATTGTACCACTGTGTACGTACCTTGGCCACACTACATCTGGGTCCTACCATGGGAGCTCTGCTTGGTGCTCCTCTACCTCTTAACTTGTAAGTTCACTCTCTTGAAAATATGTCTTCTAAATTAACTATAGAACCTATAGCAAGAGACCTTCTAAACATAGTTAAAACCTTGCCTCACCTTTTTTAATTATTGATTATTAAGGTATCAAGAAAATATTTCCCTGAATGTCTCACAGATGAACAACCATCTTCTTGAACCACTTTGTTGTTAGTGTCTATCAAGTCAAATTTTGGTGACTATATGGAATGAATGAAAACTCTAACTGGGCTAAGTCCCTATTTTTAACAGAAATACTTTGGTAAAGTCAAAACTGATTTTCTTGATCTTACCTCTTATAAACTACCACCTTTAGGATAGACCAGGACATTGTCTCTGAATTTAGGAAAGTCTCCCTAGTGGATACAAATATTTAAACAGCTCAGTAAGGCCCACTCTGTGCTACCAGACCCCATCAGGAGTGCTGGCACCTGCTGGCCAAGGAACCAGACCTGGGGTCCAACATCCTCAACTTCCTCCTGGACCAGCTGGTGGACAATCCCCTGTGTGAGGCTGGTCTGCGGGGCTCCCCCACTGTCACCCAGCACCCCTTCATGGTACATTGCTTTCTCTTCTCTGTTGGTGGGGAGATATGGAAGTACAGTAGTACATACTCTACGAGAGGACACTCTCACTAGAAGATACCTCTCTACAAAGGGCAGGTTTCATCACTAAAATTACCAATTTTTACTATATAGCAACTCTCCAGTAAGAGGACATTTCTCTCTAAAAGACAAATAAAAGAAAATAAGACCTAATCCAAATAATTTATTAGTGTGTGACGTTTCGGCAACAACATTGTCACCATCATCAGACAAAAGAATAAATGAGAAAACATGTTACAGCAAGTTCTTATATAGTCCTGTTATCAAGTGTTTAAACAAGATAACAGGACTATATAAGAACTTGCTGTAACATGTTTTCTCATTTATTCTTTTGTCTGATGATGGTGACAATGTTGTTGCCGAAACGTCACACACTAATAAATTTTTTGGATTAGGTCTTATTTTCTTTTATTATAAGCTATTATCCAAATTGTGCTTTATCATCTCTAAAAGACACTTTGGCTCTGCAACTAAGTTTTGGCCTTTACAGGGAAGTAGTTCTACTGTACAGAGGAATTACATGTAGTATTATATCAAGGTGGTAAATTTGTCTCTCCTCAAACATTTAGTAGATGGATGTTCAGATATATGGTGCTGGACATCAGCAATATTCAGTCATGCAATCTTGAAGTGCTTTTTATTTAGGATTTTTTAAAATAATTATTTTATACCACAATAAAATTTTGTTCACACTTGGTTATCTCATGTGTTTTCAATAAAGATCACTGTAATATATTTCAGAGTTATTGTCTGAATCCTGATATACATGCTAAAAGGTTACAATTTCCTTAAGTTTTGTCCATAGAAGTAAATGCTTCTATTAAAATCTGCCATGACTACCTGTCATATTGTCACATATTGTGATCTACAAAGAATCTTGTGAAATATTTTAATTTACAATGTTGAGTATATGGAAAGTGATGTGTGTGACAGAGTCTGGCAGCCCTGACAGAGATGTTCCGCGTGGCGGAGACTGAGCAGTACGCCTGCGCCAACTTTGACAAGATTTTCTCCACTCTGCTGATGACTCTGGGAGCCTACATCTCTGCAGCTCCTCCACAGTCTCCACCTGGGTCTCCTGAGAGACGGCCGCTCAGACTGCATCCTCCCAGGTTTGTTCCTCATCACACAGAGAGATAGTAGAACTGGAGGTCACTCTCTGTGACTCATGCACTATTATTCTTGTAGATCAGTTAGTTTCACTCTTTCAACAGCCATGTACAGTAGAACCTTCATGAGAACTTACTCTCTATATAGAACATCTCCCTACAAAGGACACCCTAGAAGTAGATGGCCTCCCAGACCTTTTGGTTCATAAGCCGGCCCCTACAAAGGAAATCCTAGGAGTAATGGCCACCCAGACCTCTCGGCCCATAAGCTGTTCCATTTTCTCTAGCCAACATATCAAAGGAATGATGCATTCTCCATACACCGAGCGGCCATTGTTTGGCCCCTCGCGCCCGCCATTATGGTCTGGCTCCATGGGGTCGACCAATCAACCCACAGGCGTCTACGAGAGTTCATGGTCAGGTTGCTGTCCAAGCCCTCCCATTCGGACTTGGTTAAACCCGTCCTACACTCCAATAGGACTCCCCCTCTTTGGCCCTCGAACTCTTAGTTCCCAGTACTCCCTGAATCTGCCGACGAATCAAGGACATCTGAGGTACGAGGTTGACACGGGGAACCGCGTGGAGGTGGGAGGGTGGTACTACTGTGTGTACCCCTTGGTTTTCCATGGCGCGTTCGGCAAGGACGCTCCCAATGGAGTCTACAAAGGACAGTAAACATCGCCAAAACTACTATTTCATAGAAGAGGAAACACAGGTCGGATAGAAGAGCTGTATAAACTTGGACAACCATTACTCTAGATCCTGTATTAAGCACTGAAGAAAAAATTGATTTAATTCCCTCCCCTCCCATTCTTGCAGAAAGCCAACCCCACCCCATCAGTGAAAGTGCAAGTAACCAAATGTATACTTGGAAGTTTGATATTTGACATTTGCAGGGTATACTATGTTGATACAAAATTAAATAAATTACAGTATATATTTTCATTTCTCCAATGTATATTCCATTCATTTTAACTAAAGGTTGAGAAAGCGCAAGACCCGAAAGCTCTCAATAGATATATATATTAAAAACTTGCAGCATGTCATTCAATTTTCTATCAAAATTCTGTTTTCTATATATGGTACACAGGGGATCAGTAGAACTTGGGATCGAATCCTACATTGGGCACTTTTTTTTTTATCATAGATGGACCACGTGTACTATAGGGATAATTGAAAAAAAAAAAAGTGGTACATTGACAGTAAAAGCAGTGGCTAACTACCCACCATGATTATCATGGCATGTACCAGGTGGGATAATTGAAGTGTGTGGGGACAGATGTGTAGTGGAGGCCATGAAAGCCTTCCTGCTGTGTGCCCAAGAGGAGAAGCTGGTGTACCATCTGGCTGAAGCTGGCTACTGGATCTCTATGGAGGAAGAGGACAGCTTCCACCTCGGCATCTCTGCCCTCGCACAGTACGTTCCTGATTTGTCTTGTTTGTTTTGTGTCTTAATTAACTCTGGTAATTTGGAACACTTCCATTGCCTAAAACTAACATCTTCATTACTTCTTTGTGGTGGTCTTTAGAGAGAAAAGCTTTATATTGTTCACTATTCATTCTACAAAAGAGTGTAAGACATCGCAACAATGTTTATCCACATGTAAACCTGTATAAAAGTCAGTGGATGAGAGGGTAACACGCTCGATTCCCGACAATAAGTCGGTGGATGAGAGGGTAACACGCTCGATTCCCGACAGTCATGAACCGGGATTGAATCCGGTGTTAAAAATTGTTTAATATGTGAATAACCTTCACATATTATTCATTGTTCAATTATCATGAACTAGGTTGCTCTTGCTGAGTGATACCTATTAATGTGATTTGAACCAGATGTAAACCTGTCGTAGCGGCCAAAAACCAACGGTTTAGACCATCCTTCCACCAACCCCCTTGAGAAATGTGTTGATATGAGATGCATTAGAATTAATAAGAGGTTATAAAAAATTTAAACTATTTTTTTTGATACATTTGATTATTTTTTTAAATAAAATAATTTTCTACTGTGTGCCCACTACTACAATGATAAATTGATGGGAGAGCCTTGCTCATCAGTGGTGAACCCTCCCAGCTGTTTCTCCAGTTTAATCCATCCCTGTGTGGATTGTGACACTGTGGAAGATAGAAAATAACAACAAAATCTACCCCACTTGCCCAAAATGTAGCTTGGTACATGTAGCTCCAGAATACATATTGGCTTGTATTAGATGCACTAAACAGGACCTTTGGGAACAGCTCAAGGAGCATGGACTCATGGAATTTGTGTAATCTTCATACAAGGGGACAAGAAACAACAACAACTGTGTGGACAGAGCGGTGTGCCAGTACTGCCCGAAGCGAGTGGCCCGGCTCTTCGGCTCCATGCGGCCCCAGAGCTGCCGGCTGGGCAGCCAGAAAGTGGCGGTGGTGGCCTTCATGTCAGAGCTGCTGAGTGCGGAGTTCCCTGGCAAGTCAGAGCTGGTGGAGCCACTGGTATCATCTCTCCAGGGGCAGCTGGACAGTCCATGCAGGCTGGTGAGGAAACTGGCCATTCACGGACTGGGGCACGTCTCAGGACTCTCCAAGGTAACTGTAGTCTCTTGTAATTGAAGTGTATCTCCAGTATATGTGAACTAAATATTTATTAATATATGATGCAATTGCGTGCCATCTGCTATAAGAATTTTGAAATATTTTTGACACGTATGATTCTTTTCGAAATCAAATAATTTTCTACTGCCCTTATACTGAAAGGAGAAAATATTAAATATTGCAAAAGCTTTCTGGAGATGAGTTTTTTTTCTTTTCATTTTTTATTGTAATCTCAAGCTTTCAGGAATATCTAACATAGTTTTATTATTTTTCATTAGTGTACTCCTGTATAGAAGGGCGGTAATTCCAGAAAGCTTAAGATTGCAATAAAAAAATGAAAAGAAACCTGTTGCATTATTCAATTAATATCTTGGAGTACAATTAAGCAACCCCAATCACACAATAATGGGTCATAATCCAAATTACAACGAGTGTCTTAGCATTGGCTAACCTAAGAGACATCAAAGTGGATGATGATAGAAATCAGAATACAGAGTTCACATTTTACAGAGTATGCATCACAGTATCCACACTCTGACACCAAGTTGGACTTGGAAGTTTTAATACCTTCAAATTAGTGTACCCTGCTTGTGACCTTCCTGTATTAGCACCAGAAGATGTTCCAGAAAGTTATTTTCAAGCTTACTTTTATCAGGATTTTTAAAAGATCTTTATATTTTTCGGGAGGAATTATCTTGACGCCCCAAAATTACAGTAGCTGAACTCTAGAATCAAAATATTCAACAGTACCCTATTACCATCAAATAGGTAAACTCTGCTTTGGGACCCTACTGTATTAGCACCAGAGAGCTGTTGCAGAAAGTTCTTTCAAAGATTTCTTATCAGGATTTATTAAAGATCTTTACATTTTTAAGGGGGGGGGAAATAACTCCACCAAAATCACAGTAGCTCCACTCTACAATTGATATCGTTAACAGTTCCCTGTTAACATCTCTTCTTTCTTATCTCCACTCAATTATATTAGGGTATCAAGCTTGTAAAGCCTGTTACCATCAAATAGGTGAACCCTGCTTTGGGTCCTATCTCTATTAGTACCATAGTGGTGAAATAAAGTCGGTGGACGAGTGGGTAACACCCTCGATTCCCGACAGTCATGAACCGGGATTGAATCCCGCGTTAAAAATTGTTTAATATGTGAATGACCTTCACATATTATTCATTGTTCAATTATCATGAACTAGGTTGCTCTTGCTGAGCGGTACCTATTTATGTGAATTTGAACCAGAACCATAGTGGTGTTCCAGAAAGTTCTCAAATAGTTTTCTTATCAGGTTTATTTATAGATCTTTATAAAATACAATTCACTGAAGGAGAGTTTCTTTTTTTTTTATCATGGCGCAATACAGTCTTTCGAGTGTAATAGCACTTTGACATGTATAACTACAATACTAAAGCTTAAATACTTACTACTCATGAATAAAAAAGTAACTCTTCCCTTCATGAATTGTCTTTTAGAATTTTACAGAGATTATAATATTAACAAGAATAATTATCTTTAAATTTAACAATTTTTTTTACAAAATTATTGATGAAACAAATTGCTGAGCACATGAATATTTATTTTAATTTACTTTCTGCAACATCCTACGCAATTAAGTATCTAGTAAACTCTGCAATAAAAAGAAAACAGATAATTAGGAAACAAAAACTTTACCTATTTTTTTCTTAAGCATTCAGTATTTTTATCTTATTTTTTTTTTTACAAAAAGTTTTTAAAATTCTAAAGATTAACAGACATAGCTGTCCGGAGAACTCCAAAAGCTTTATAAGATTTAAAAATTTTAGCAGAACTTTTTCTTTTGGGCCTCATTCGTTTTATTCTTTGCAGTATCATCACCATTGATTTTTTTTACAAGTAAGTCTCAAAATAAAACCCTTACTTCACAAGTTTGTTAAGTCTTAGATTTAAGAATGAATTAACGGTAATTTTTTTTTATCCTCTTAATACAAGGTAATAAGACTAAATCCAAACAAATAAATAGTGTGTTACTATTATCAGACAAAAGTGTGTGTACTGATCTAATTCTCTTAATAGTATATTAATAAAGCCCATAATGAAACATGGCAGATAAATAAACTCTTTGTTATGGGTAATGTTGTTACATCTCCCCAAACACACTGCTGCATGAGGAATCTAATACTGTCTCCCATTGACTGTCTCACATGTTGTTCAAGACTGAATCGGAAGAAGACTGGATAGGGGTAAGAGATGGACTTGCCTGTTGTTGTTGTTGTGGCCATGCGCATGGATTTATTGCATCCATTTGTTTGTTTTTCTTTATATATTCCCCGCCCATCTCCATTTTACCTTGGTAATGTGTAGAAATGTCCCATGAGTGTTGTATTTTACATATAAGAAACCTATGTTCTTGTTTGTTTTTTATTTTTTTTCTGCCAGGTATATATATACTAGCCGAATGACCCGGGCAACGCCCGGGGTTTACCCGATTAAATGCTTTTATTCAAATACTATTCATTAAAATTATAAATTGGCGCCGTGGATGTCATTCTTGTATAATATATAAATGAGTTTTAAAAATTGTAAAAAAAAAAAAAAAAAAATGCATCGGCCGGGAATCGAACCCGGGGCGCCCACGTGGCAGGCGAGCATTCTACCACTGAACCAAAAGCAAACGGTGACAGAATTAAGAACGCATGACGATGATAACTGTATATTATCCGTGACAGAGGCCACGACAGACAGTCGTGACTATATATATTAATTTTTTTGGATTGTAGAAATGGAAGTCAACGTGTACAATAGTCTTTCATAAGAGATCATGACTTAAAAACATGTATAAACCTGTTTTTTCCAGGAGTGGTCTTTTATCAGAGAACCTGACTTATCAAACCTACTGATGAAGAAACTTTCATCCTGAAAGTAATAAGACCAAATCCAAATAAATAAATAGTCTGTGACATTTCAGTAACAATGCTGTTACCAAAATGTCACACTACCTATTTATTTGGATTTGGTCTTATTACCTGTGTTTCTTATCTGTAATTGTACCTAATCAGTCTTTTAACCTAAACAAGAGTTTCTAATAAAAGACCAACTCCATGAATGACAAGGTTTAACCATGTTTTTCGACTATTATCTTTTATAAGAGACTGCTGTTATAAAATCCAATCTAAATAAATAAACTACAAGAGCATTAGCTTGTTTAGAAATTTGATTTTTAAAAAGATTTAGCTATCTAAACTGTGTATTGCTAAAAATATAAATATATTTACATCAAGTATTCATTTGACCCTTTTCTAAATACAATTAATTTTCTTTGTTAAAGAGTCACAGAGCCCAGTGTGTATCCAAAATTTCATATCTTTTTTTCTATATTGGTTTTTTATTTCTGATTAGTTGGTGGCCTGTTGTTTTTGTTAGTGTCTATCAACTCAAGATATACACTCAACAAATCCTCAAAAACTTTATTGTCTTACTTTTCAGTTACCTACTGTCTTTACACAAACTTCTCTTAAATTTTTCCACCTTGAAATAGTTACACTGTATCGTCAAAAGGACAATACATTTTTGAGGAATGATAAGTCTGCATCATGAATCTATATATATATATAAAATGAGAGAGAGAGAGAATGTATGTGTGTCTGTCTGTCCTTTATGCCTGACCAAACCACTCATTGGAACGCCATGAAATTTTGGGAAGTTATTTAGTATAGTACTGGAAAGGTTTCTGAAAAATAATTTCTTAAAAATCTTGAATATCCTTAGAGTTATTTGCAGATTTGTAGATTTAACTCTCAAGCAGCGCCACCATTGCGACGATGATAACAAGTTTTTTTATATATATGTTTTATTATCACTAAGTTTATTATCTTAAAGATTATTTATCAAAAGTAAGATTATATCAGGATGACAGGGCAATTTATTTGAGACAAGAATAATGATACAATTCCAAGGCAAAGATACTATTCCTTTAACTTCCAATTACTAAGGGAACCAATTAATATTGATTTTATTCAACTTATCGAGTATTTTTCAAGGGACCGGGAAAAAATGTTCACTAGATAAAATGATGATTTTGTCATGTAGAAAATTAGGAAAGACAAAATTCAGGATGACACGGCACACAGGGACCGGGAAAAAATGTTCACTTTATCGAGAGATTCAAATTTACGAGTTTCAAATTATCAAAATATATCTTTTTTTAAATAAGTTTATAGAGAATTGTTTTAACAAATGTTCGTTAGACAAACCTTTACTCGGGTCAAACCCGGGCGAAGCCGGGTACATCCGCTAGTATGTTATAATAATCCAATCTCCCCCCCAATTCTTTTTTTCTCAATATTGAGTTAAATTCATTTCTGGCAGACTCTATCATCAAACATACTCCACTTTTAGATGACCATCACTCTCAATTCATCTCATCACCTTCTGGTAGCTCTCCTTCTACAATTGTATTTAAACTTTAAAACCTCCGGTGTAACCAGGCTTTTAATAGGTCTTAAATCACAACTCTAGATAAATCTTTCTATTAATATATTTTGATCAATAAATTCAAAAATAATGATAATTGGAAAAAATTGGTATTATTAGGCACTACACTTTTTAGCAATGAAGCATACTTGTCCTTCATTCTGTATAAAATGTTTACTACATCAGTTATTTCATCCTAGATATCTTAAAATATCACAATTGGACTATAATTGTTGTTGTTTCTTATCCCCTTCTGCAAATATTACACCAATTCCAACAACAACCTTTTATAGTAGGGAGTGACATTTCTTGGTAGTTAGGTCGATCTATAGTGGTGATAAAACAAAAAAATGAGTTCCATCCAGCCTTGCTCTCTTCCGACTAGATATCTGAAAGGGGCAGAAAATTTGAATATTTTTGCTTATACCTAGTACACGTGATACAGGCCATGATAATTGTGGTGAGTAGAGGTAGGTGACTGCTTTTACTCTAAGCGCATCACATGTCAACACATGTGAAAAACAGTTCGACTTTGCCACTTACAAATGTGCCAGAGCCCCGTTTGGTTACTTGTACTCGATGGTGAGATTGGACTTTTGCAAGAATCGGGGTCCATTGGAGCATTTAAAAAAAAAAAAATTAAATCAGAAAAAAGTGCCCAATGCGGGAATCGAACTCGGATCGTAGCAGTATAAAACCAACCATTTAGACCATCCTTCCACCGACCCCCTATAGTATAGACTATAGTAATATAGTTCTTCAAATTAAAGACACTTCGGCCAGTAAATATTTTTTATTGTCTCAACGTTTCGACAAAAATCTTTTGTCCTCATCAGGAGTGAACAAAAATCAAAAAAATATTTACTGACCGAAGTATCTTTAATTTGAAGAACCATGAATTCCGGCCAGGCTACCTCTATCTTTACGATTAGTAATATAGGCTATAAAAAGACTCCTCCTATACCATAAGGTAACATAAGATCAAATCCAAATTAATGAAATGTTCGTGATGTTACAGTAATATGGATTTGGTCTTGTAATCATATGTTTTTAATGTATAATCCAAATTTTACCTTGTCATGACTCCTACACCATTACTTCAGTTTAGATTTGGCTTTGTTTCCCCGCCTATTGTCCTTTCCTATCTATTAAAAGCCACGTTCCAACAACACTGAGTTGGAGACCACAATTGGCTCATTGTGTCATTATCTATGGGAACTTCCTCATATATCCCTCCCAACCATTTATTTTGCCTGGCTTCACAACAGCATGACTTTTTTGTTGGGCTGATTCTTTATCTAATCATCTCAAAGTGAATCTTTCTTTCTTATTAGTTTTATATTTGTCTTTACCCCTTTTTTGTAAATTACACTCATGGACAAAACTTGAGGGAAGTTGTACTCTTAGCATGTATATATCAGGATTCAGACAATAACTCTGGAAGATATTTGATACACAGTGACCTATATTGAAGACACATGAGATAACTAAGTGTGAACATAATTGCCTCTGTCTCCTTTAAAAAAAAAAAGACGAATGGCAATATCAAAGACTTTCAGCTTAAGTTTTACCCATGAGTGTAGATAAACAGTAGAACCTTCTCCTCCTTTCTATTTGTTTTTAATGTCGTACTTAGGAAGCAGATAAACTTCACACTCTGGTCAAGGTTACCTGTATCATAAAGAAATTTGACTACTCTTAGGGCATTCTAACACTTATGAGCAACTCCAGTGGATATTACAGCCTTCTATACCACCAGCTTGGTTAAAACATCATAATTCTAAAGTCCCAAGTCTCTAATCTTAATTGTTTTCTACTGTGGTTATAGCAACAGCATATTAGTCACAAGAGATGTTGTTGAAGTTTGACTGTAACTCTCTCTATAGCTAATCTTTCTTTTTTTTTTTAATTCAGTTATGATCATCATGGTGGTTAGAAGTTGACGACTGCTTTTACTATAAGTGCACCACATGTCTACATATGTGAAAAGCAGTTCGACTTTTGCACTTACAAGTGTTTGCCAGAGAGCCCTGTTTGGACTTTTGCAAGAATCAGGGGCCATAGAAGGATTGTTTTTTTAAATTAGAAAAATGTGTCAAATGCAGGATTCAATCCTGGGTCTTAGTGGTTGAAAACCAAAGGTTTAGACTACTTGTCCAATGACCCATTATAGTTAATTTTGACTCACAGTAATCTTTCTCCAGGTTGATAGACCTGCAGTAAATTGAGAGTCATTGTGCTTGCTTGTACCCACACTCAAACTGTGTGGTTGAACAGCCATCAAATTGTCAATTTGTTATCTTGAGGCATAAAGCATCATGATCTACTACTTTTTATCCATGGGTTGTTTGTCCAAATCTGTCCTCTAACGTGTCAGCTGGGGTTTGACAGTTCCAGAAGTACTCGACAACAGTGATCTCCGCCATGATGTCAGGCCTGGATGACCGGGATGACCCGGACCATGATATCTCCCTGGAAGCCATGGCCGGACTGAGTAACATCTTGGAACAGCTGGACTGTCCCGGACCTGACCTGGACACTGTCAAAGTAGTGGTGTGTCTGCATGTCTGCTGCTTCTTTGACAAGGTACGTGTCTCGGCTGGATTTTTCCTCTAGAGAGAGGAGCGTAGTGTTGTAGTGTAGGGTTGTTGTCTCATCTTATTCTCTTCTTCTTTCTTATCTCCATTCAACATATTAGTGTATCAAGCCTGTAGAGCTTGACTCTTCTGACAACCATCAATCATGATTGGGTGAAGTAGAATGTGTCTGCCTTTGTCATTAACACTTGGAGCACTACTCAGTAGCAGGCTAACTTAGCTCCAAAATGAAATGGCCACCTCTTTCATGAGGAACAGAATGCATGTGTAGCCGCTCCTAACATGGAGTAAAGACATCCTGTATCCCTGGATCAGGAGACCTTACAGGGTACTATCAGCCGGGCCAGTTGAGCCGAGGTTTTTTAGAGAGCTTGTTACTGCTCCCCTGCCTCCTTTTTCATTCAGGTTTGGGACCGGCAAAGACGGAGTTTCGGTGTCTCATAGTTTTATTAAATAACACCAATGTGTGAGAGCAGATTCCTACAACTGACCATATGATGGGGTTAGACTTATATATATTATAAAAAGACAAAAAAAAAACCAACCTCAATGACCATACTGGGTGAATGTATTCTCAGTTGAAGCACTGTTTCCTGTGGCCACAGGACAAACCAGAGGTGAGGGAGGCTGCCTTCAGACTTCTAGGCCGGCTGGCCAAATTGGAAGCAGAGTCCACCACTAGGAATGAAGAGTCCTCCTCCTCTTTTGCCGAAGAGGTCCACAAGGCTCTGGTGATGGTCCTGGTGCACCTGAATGATGAGAATCCTGCAGTCAGTGAGGTAGGTTCCATCGTTCTTTCTCCCAGTAGGGCTTGCAGCAATGTCTGCGCGGCAGGTATGCAAGACCACCCTGCTCCAGCTCAGCGCTCACCTCCGCCAAGAGGAAGTGGTGATCATCCTGCGCAAGTTCCTTCAAGAAGACACCCACTTCCATTATGAGGAGTTTCTCAATTCTTTCTCTAGACTGCTGGTGAGTGCTAAGCTTCTTATAATGCCTGTTTGGAAAATAAGTTGATGAATACCTTTATGTCTATTGGGTCAGTGAAATATTTTTGTATCATTTATGATAAGGTACATTTTTTGGATTCAGTTTAGAATCAAAAGGTAACGCACAACTGAATCTCCAAATTATGGAAATATTTGTGACATTTTGATAACAGCATTGTTACCATCATCATTCATACTCAAAAAAGCTCAGAGTTTTTTTTCATTCTAATCTAGTGCTTTGTCTGTTGATGGTAATAATGCTGTTACCGAAACGTCACAAACATATCAATAATTTGGATATTTGGTCTAGCTATCTTTGGTTTACCGTATCTTTTATATATATATATATTTTAAATGATTATTTCGGAGTATATTCATTTCAAATACTGCTTCTGAGTCTATAAATTAAAGTAGATTAATCCACATTGAACATTCAGCTCTTGTCACGGCTGTTCCTGAGTTCAACCTCTTTCTCATCCCCTGCAAGGTTTTGTAACGCCTAATTTCAACTTGGAAAATACAAGTTATGATAATTGTTCCTTAGTCAAAAAAAAAAAATTTGTTGAGATTGTGAAATGACTGTGTTACATTTCTCAAAGTGGTATAATATAAAATACTTATACCTCAATAAAATCAATAAAGCATCCAGGGCTAAGTTTCTTGTACAACTTTTTATATCTCTAGCTTTCTCAGACAAACATGCCCTTCAACAGGAGCACCTATTATACATCTTCTAGTTAACTATTTAGTAACTAGATTAGAAGTTATACTATACTAATTGCACCTGTTGAAGGGCATGTTTGTCCGAGAAAGCTAGAGAAATAAAATTGTACAAGAAACTTAGCCCTGGATGCTTTATTGATTTTATTGAGGTATAATATATGGTGGATATATTAATATGATTTTTAGTATGCACATTAACCCACCTTGAATATCAAACAAGCCAGAAAAAACCTTCTCAAGAACAATATCCCCAAGGATCTGAGGACCCAACGACATCATTATAATTGTAAATGAACCCCTGTACATAACCATCCCCCTCAGTATATTGTAAATATGATGATCTAGGTTGCTCTTTTTGAGCGACACCTAATAAAGTTATTGTGAACCTTGAACCAGAATGCACATTTTCATTTGCTGAAAAGAGAGAATTAATTATTTTATTATTATATTACTATCCCTAATACACATGGTACAGGCTATGATGATCATGGTTTCATTTACCAAAATCTTGATTTCATGCTACTGGCCATTGTCCATCCAGGGCTGAGCTTAGAGGGTGACCTTTCATGTTAAAGACCAACTGTCAAAATTTTCAACTGATCATGAGATGTTGTGGGCAGGTGTTGATGTTCCTGGACAAAGTTTCCTATTACATCCCCACGGCCATCAACTATCTCAACAGTCCTCGGCCCCAGCTCCAGTGTAACGCTGTCCTCCTATTGGGTAAACTTCAACTCTCTCTCTCTATATACACTCTTGGACAAAACTTAAGGAAGTTGCTACCTTTAAGCACATATATCGGGATTCAGACAATAACTCTGTAAGATATTACAGTGACCTTTATTGAAGACACACGACATAACCAAGTGTGAACAAAATTGCCTCTGTCTCCTTCAAAAAAATAGATGACTGATGACATCAAATATTTTCCACTTCTTCAAGTTTTGTCCATGAGTGTAAATATATAAATGTTGTAAAGTGTGAAGCCGACATTGTCATTGAAGCAGGCTCCTCATTCAACATGCAGTCACGGGCCAGAGTGGGAGCACACTAGCCTGAAGATAAATAAAGAAAACCACAGAGCATAGGAACATGGTTACCTCAGTTTAGAGGGAGGTGAGGTGGACTATGGGAGTTCTGGGATCTCTGAATAACCTGGCAGCATGACGACCTGACTGCTGTCTATACTGTGCTCCTCCCTGTGGGCCTCAACTTATATGCTAATGGTGACGTCAGAGAGGGCGGACCTTTTTGGGTGTCCATGTCCAATCAAGAACTGGCCTGTTCGATATTTATGTTCTCTTAGTTTCTTGGACAATGTCAATGATCTGTCAGTCAACCTTTACTGGGTGCTGCACCCTTCTTTTCCAGTGGTATCTTTATTGAACAACATTTTGAAGTTATATCAGGCTTCTATATAGAACATTCCTATGTAAATACCACATATATCAGTGGGTTCCTTCCTACTTCTTTAATTTTACATTCCCAGGGGATCAGAATTTTGGGTTGAATTAAAGTTGGGGTATTGAATTACAGTATAACTTCTTTAATTCAACACCCATTTCAATTCAAGGGGTCAAGTAGACTACCAAAAGAGATCACTAAAATAGAGTTCGACTATAGGTGAAAATATAGACAAATATTCTTCAATTTGATCTGTTAGTAATTAACACTCCGCAGTTAATCTAGTGATCTCTTTTGGTAGTCTACTTGACCCCTTGAATTGAAATGGGTGTTGAATTAAAGAAGTTATACTGTAATTCAATACCAACTTTAATTCAACCCAAAATTCTGGTCCCCTTAAAGAAGTGCGAAGTGTTAGTCACTAACAAATCAAATTGGATAATATTTGTCTATATTTTCACCTATAGTCAAACTCTATTTGATTGATGCTCACAACAACACAACTTTATTCCAACTGTGTTTTCCAAATGCCAATAAGGCCATTTAATTTGATTTATTTTCACCTATAATTCAGCACTGACTTCAATTCAACCGAATTGATGTGTGTTAAATTAGAGGTTGGACTGTAATTAAAGTAAATAGGGTGATTGGTAAAGGTTAAAATTGGTTTAATTAAAGTGAATGTTGAATTATAGTATTTTGAATTAAAGAGGTTCTGGCCTGTATATAGGTTAACTTTACAGTGTGGAATCTCTTGAAATGGAACAATTCAGATGGTAGATTAGAAACATATTAGGTAACAGGACCAAATCAATAAACTGTGTGATTATTTTATCCCTAGAACACAAGGTACATGTACACAAGGGATCAGATCAGAATTTTTAGTAGAATTAAAGTAGGTGTTGAATTAAAGTCTGTTAAATTAGAGAAAATAAGCTGATGATTGTCAAGAGAAAAATTGGTTGAATTAAAGTTGAGTGTTGGTTGCAGTCGGTTGAATTAAAGTTGAGTGTTGGTTGCAGTCGGTTGAATTAAAGTTGAGTGTTGGTTGCAGTCGGTTGAATTAAAGTTGAGTGTTGGTTGCAGTCGGTTGAATTAAAGTTGAGTGTTGGTTGCAGTCGGTTGAATTAAAGTTGAGTGTTGGTTGCAGTCGGTTGAATTAAAGTTGAGTGTTGGTTGCAGTCGGTTGAATTAAAGTTGAGTGTTGGTTGCAGTCGGTTGAATTAAAGTTGAGTGTTGGTTGCAGTCGGTTGAATTAAAGTTGAGTGTTGGTTGCAGTCGGTTGAATTAAAGTTGAGTGTTGGTTGCAGTCAGTTGAATTAAAGTTGAGTGTTGGTTGCAGTCGGTTGAATTAAAGTTGAGTGTTGGTTGCAGTCGGTTGAATTAAAGTTGAGTGTTGGTTGCAGTCGGTTGAATTAAAGTTGAGTGTTGGTTGCAGTCGGTTGAATTAAAGTTGAGTGTTGGTTGCAGTCGGTTGAATTAAAGTTGAGTGTTGGTTGCAGTCGGTTGAATTAAAGTTGAGTGTTGGTTGCAGTCGGTTGAATTAAAGTTGAGTGTTGGTTGCAGTCGGTTGAATTAAAGTTGAGTGTTGGTTGCAGTCAGTTGAATTAAAGTTGAGTGTTGGTTGCAGTCGGTTGAATTAAAGTTGAGTGTTGGTTGCAGTCGGTTGAATTAAAGTTGAGTGTTGGTTGCAGTCGGTTGAATTAAAGTTGAGTGTTGGTTGCAGTCGGTTGAATTAAAGTTGAGTGTTGGTTGCAGTCGGTTGAATTAAAGTTGAGTGTTGGTTGCAGTCGGTTGAATTAAAGTTGAGTGTTGGTTGCAGTCGGTTGAATTAAAGTTGAGTGTTGGTTGCAGTCGGTTGAATTAAAGTTGAGTGTTGGTTGCAGTCAGTTGAATTAAAGTTGAGTGTTGGTTGCAGTCAGTTGAATTAAAGTTGAGTGTTGGTTGCAGTCGGTTGAATTAAAGTTGAGTGTTGGTTGCAGTCGGTTCAATTAAAGTTGAGTGTTGGTTGCAGTCGGTTGAATTAAAGTTGAGTGTTGGTTGCAGTCGGTTGAATTAAAGTTGAGTGTTGGTTGCAGTCAGTTGAATTAAAGTTGAGTGTTGGTTGCAGTCGGTTGAATTAAAGTTGAGTGTTGGTTGCAGTCGGTTGAATTAAAGTTGAGTGTTGGTTGCAGTCGGTTGAATTAAAGTTGAGTGTTGGTTGCAGTCGGTTGAATTAAAGTTGAGTGTTGGTTGCAGTCGGTTGAATTAAAGTTGAGTGTTGGTTGCAGTCGGTTGAATTAAAGTTGAGTGTTGGTTGCAGTCGGTTGAATTAAAGTTGAGTGTTGGTTGCAGTCGGTTGAATTAAAGTTGAGTGTTGGTTGCAGTCAGTTGAATTAAAGTTGAGTGTTGGTTGCAGTCAGTTGAATTAAAGTTGAGTGTTGGTTGCAGTCGGTTGAATTAAAGTTGAGTGTTGGTTGCAGTCGGTTCAATTAAAGTTGAGTGTTGGTTGCAGTCGGTTGAATTAAAGTTGAGTGTTGGTTGCAGTCGGTTGAATTAAAGTTGAGTGTTGGTTGCAGTCAGTTGAATTAAAGTTGAGTGTTGGTTGCAGTCGGTTGAATTAAAGTTGAGTGTTGGTTGCAGTCGGTTGAATTAAAGTTGAGTGTTGGTTGCAGTCGGTTGAATTAAAGTTGAGTGTTGGTTGCAGTCGGTTGAATTAAAGTTGAGTGTTGGTTGCAGTCGGTTGAATTAAAGTTGAGTGTTGGTTGCAGTCGGTTGAATTAAAGTTGAGTGTTGGTTGCAGTCGGTTGAATTAAAGTTGAGTGTTGGTTGCAGTCAGTTGAATTAAAGTTGAGTGTTGGTTGCAGTCGGTTGAATTAAAGAGGTTACACTTTATACAATCTAGGATGATAAAAAAGAGTTGTGGATAGAATTACGTAGAACAAGGTCAAATGATGTTTCAAGTTATGATGAAACAATTTTTTCCCTCTGATGCAGATGTCCTTACACCAATGAATGATATGTGCAGGTTACCTGCTTGGCAACATCCCCCCAGAGAGCCATTCTGTGGTGGAGAAAGAGAAAGTCTGCGGAGGTAAGTTCCATTCCCTGTGTATAGGACTTTTATCTGTACCAACTCACCAGAATGTAGGCTTTCAACTTGTTCAGCTGCACAGCATATGTAGAGATTTATTTTTTTTACAGGACGGTTGTTGCAAGTAACCAAACGAGGCTCTGGCGCATTTTTAAGTGCAAAGTCGAACTGCTTTTCACATGTGTAGACATGTGGTGCACTTAGAGTAAAATCAGTCACCTACTTCTACCCACCATGATTATCATGACCTGTTGTACAAGTTGTACTAGAGATAAGCAAAAAAAAAAAAAGGGGGGGTGGGGCAGTTGTAGCACTCTTAATTCTATCATGAAGTTCACATTTCTATATAGAGGCTCTCAGCTGAATATAACAGGAGAGGGAAGCTGAGAGAAAGACACGCAAGGCAGTCATGTTTCAACTAAAATCGTTTCTTTATTAATGGCAATCTTTGCCTTTTTTATATGCTTACTAATTTTCATATACAAGGTAGGATCAAAAAGTTCCTGAACTTTTTTTTTTATTAATTATTTATTCACTAGACGAATGGCCCGGGCAACGCCCGGGTTTTACCCGAGTGCGTATATATTTTAAAAACATTTTAATTCAAATACTATTCGTTACAATTATAAATTGGCGCCATGGATGTCACTCTTGTGAAACGTCCCGTTCCAAACTGTGTGTTTTTAAAATGTTTTAATTAAAATACTATTCGTTACAATTATAAATTGGCGCCGTGGATGTCTCTCTTGTGAAGCATCCCGCCCCAAACTGTGTGTGTCTTGAAAATATAAAAATAAAAATGTGAATTTTCATAAAGATTTCATCATGTCGATTTTTTTTTTGCATTTATATATTAACTTTATGAACGGAAAAATATGTCCAGGGTAGCCTAGTGGTCATGGCATCTGCCTGGTAAGCGGAAGGTCGTGGGTTCGATTCCCATCCCTTGACACATTTTTTATTTTATCCATTCTGACCAAAATCTATCCGTGAACTTCACACAGTGAACTTCACACAGACAGAATAAGGCAATTGTATAAGTAGATAGACAATAATAATAATTATTATTATCATTAGATAATGATAATGATCATAATGATGATGCGCGCGTTGATGACCAAAGTTGATACCTGATTAAATGCTTTTACTCAAATATTATAAATTGGCGCCGTAGATGTCATTCTTGTATAATATATAAATGAGTTTTAAAAATTGTAAAAAAAAAAAATGCATCTGCCGGAAATCGAACCCGGGCCGCCAGCGTGGCAGGCGAGCATTCTACCACTGAACCACCGATGGTTATGAAAATTTCCATCCGTGAGCTTCAGACAAACAGACAAACAGACAGAATAAGGCAAATATATAAGTAGATAGTATAGTAATTTAAATATAATTTTTTTTTCAAAATAGGAGCCTTGGTTATCTACACATTTTTTCCTGCATGAAAAAAGCTGTTGAAATGCTAGTTCAAAGTCTTATTTTTCTAAGCTTGTTTAGCTCCACCGTCACATTTTCAATTACTTCTGATGACGATGAAAAGCGCCTCCCTTTCAATGTCATTTTAAGTTTTGGAAAGAAGAAGAAATCACATGGGGCGATTTCAGGAGAGTAAGGAGGATGCGGCAAGACAGATATAGAGTGTTTGGCTGAATAGTCTTGAACAATAATGGCTCTATGAGCAGGGGCATTATCATGTAGCAATTTCCACTGTTTTGATTTAAAGAGTTGGTTTCTTTTTCTTCTTATCACATCACGAAGGCGCACAAGTATTTATTTGTATGCCTGTTTATTAATAGTAACACCCCTTCTTTAATAAATTAATAATAGACAAGTCCCCTTGATAATCAAAAACACTACAAGCATTACTTTTCCTTTGGACTTGTCAAGACAAACTTTCTTCTTCCTAGGAGAACTTGGTGTGTGCCATTCGAGTGATTGTTTTTTGGTTTGTGGATCAAAAAGAAAGCACCATGTTTCATCACCAGTTATTATTGTTTTTAAAAAATCAGAATCATTATTTGCAGTTTCAATTAAATCTTTGCAAATTGATAATCTGGTTTCTCTTTGTTGATGTTAAACTTCGTGGGACAAAATAACCACAAAGTTTTTTCATGTTTAAATGTTCAGCAATAAAATTTTGGCAACTACCATACAAAATTCCAAGTATTTCTGATATATTATCAATAGTAAGTTTTCTATCAGCAACAATTAAATCACGTACCTGCCCAATATTACGATCCGTTGTTGACATCAATGGCCGACCTGACCTTGAATTATCTGCGATGCTCTTACGGCCATCTTTAAAACGTTTATACCAGAAATAAACTTGCGTTCGTGACAATTTTTCATCTTCATAAGCTTCATTCATTAATGCAAATGTCTCTGTGGAAGACTTTTTTAATTTTACACAAAATATAATATTTGCCCTTTGCTCAAATGATGACATTGCAGAAATAGACGCGAGCTAAATACTTACAACAAAAATATGGCTAAAATTAAAACTACGCATACGCATTTACTGGCGTTGCTAAATTAAATTTTAGTTTAGGCTTTGTTCTTCACAGTAAAATTGATTTTACATTTTCAAAAGTTGTTTCTTATCCCCCTCGTGCAAAGATTACAATACAAATTCCAAGTGAAATTGGGATCAGGTGGATATATTAAGGAATCTCCTGATCGATTAACTGAAAGTTGTTGATTACCTGCGCCAACTGTCAGAATAATTGTTGTTATAGTACAGCCTGCATCATGCTGATGAGGGCTAACAGCCTGAAATGCATTCATGGTTAAGCTTTTATTGATTAACCAAGAAAAGTTATTTGGCCAATATTCTGGAATAATTTTTTAAAAAACAACAATTCTTAATTTTATTCTTGAAATAAGAGACACATCAGCCATTAGAGTTTTTATTTTTTCAACGTTTCAACAAAATCTTTTGTTCACATCAGGAAAAAGTTAATTAATTTTATTAATAAACACAAGGTAATAAGACTAAATCCAAATAAATAGTATGTGACGTTTCAGTAACAGCGTTGTTACCGAAACATCACACACTATTCATTTATTTGGATTTGGTCTTATTACCTTGTGTCTATAATCTATAATCCAAATTTTGCCTTATTATTTTTATTAATATTTAATTTATTAAGAATTTTTTGTCGAAACGTTGAAAAAATAAAACTCTATGGCTGAAGTTTCTCTTATTTCAAGAACAATGAATACCAGCCAGGCAACCTCTGTCTTCAAGATTGTTGTTGTTTCTTTTCCCCTTGTGTAAAGATTACACAAATTCCATGAGTTCATGCTCCCTGAGCTATTTTATGATAAGCAGCAGCCTCTCCCAAAGGTCCTGTTTAGTGCATCTAATGTAAGCCAAAATGTGTTCTGGAGCTGCAGTCGCCGAGCTACACTTTGGGCAAGTGGGGTAGATTTTGAAGATAGTTGATATTAATACCAACAGATGACTATCAATAACTTTGAGTTGCACAATCAGGAGAGAGAGAGAGAGATGCACCTCTCATTTTTCCAAAATTTGAATAAAAATGAATAAAATACAACATCTGTGTCTTCATCACCAATCCTACCTAACCTCTCTCTCTCTGTGTCTTCATCACCAATCCTATCTAACCTCTCTCTCTGTGTCTTCATCACTAATCCTACCTAACCTCTCTCTCTGTCTTCATCACCAATCCTACCTAACCTCTCTCTCTGTGTCTTCATCACCAATCCTATCTAACCTCTCTCTCTGTGTCTTCATCACCAATCCTACCTAACCTCTCTCTCTCTCTGTGTCTTCATCACCAATCTTATCTAACCTCTCTCTCTGTGTCTTCATCACCAATCCTACCTAACCTCTCTCTCTGTGTCTTCATCACCAATCCTACCTAACCTCTCTCTCTGTGTCTTCATCACCAATCCTACCTAACCTTTCTCTCTGTGTCTTCATCACCAATCCTATCTAACCTCTCTCTCTGTGTCTTCATCACCAATCCTACCTAACCTTTCTCTCTGTGTCTTCATCACTAATCCTACCTAACCTCTCTCTCTCTCTGTGTCTTCATCACCAATCCTACCTAACCTTTCTCTCTGTGTCTTCATCACCAATCCTACCTAACCTCTCTCTCTCTGTGTCTTCATCACCAATCCTATCTAACCTCTCTCTCTGTGTCTTCATCACCAATCCTACCTAACCTCTCTCTCTGTGTCTTCATCACCAATCCTATCTAACCTCTCTCTCTGTGTCTTCATCACCAATCCTACCTAACCTTTCTCTCTGTGTCTTCATCACCAATCCTATCTAACCTCTCTCTCTGTGTCTTCATCACCAATCCTATCTAACCTCTCTCTCTGTGTCTTCATCACCAATCCTACCTAACCTCTCTCTCTGTGTCTTCATCACCAATCCTACCTAACCTCTCTCTCTGTGTCTTCATCACCAATCCTATCTAACCCCTCTCTCTGTGTCTTCATCACCAATCCTACCTAACCTTTCTCTCTCTGTGTCTTCATCACCAATCCTACCTAACCTTTCTCTCTCTGTGTCTTCATCACCAATCCTACCTAACCTTTCTCTCTCTGTGTCTTCATCACCAATCCTACCTAAACTCTCTCTCTGTGTCTTCCAATCCTACCTAACCTCTCTCTTTGTGTCTTCATCACCAATCCTACCTAACCTTTCTCTCTCTGTGTCTTCATCACCAATCCTACCTAACCTTTCTCTCTCTGTGTCTTCATCACCAATCCTACCTAACCTTTCTCTCTCTGTGTCTTCATCACCAATCCTGTCTAACCTTTCTTTCTGTGTCTGCAGCTATTGTATCCCTGTTGAAAGACACCGCCCCCATTGTACGTCTGCGTGCCGCGGAAGCTCTTAGCTACCTTTACGCCTACTGAACAGGTCTACCTCCCCTGTCACACACAAGACTCTGTACATAAACACTTTCTCCTCTCCTCCAATTGTAAATAGAGATTGTTGATGTTACTAATGAACTATTTCTCCCTTTTTCCAAATAAATAAATAGTGTGTGACGTTTCGGTAACAGCATTGTTACCATCTTCAGACAAAAGTACTGAATGAGAAATTTTACCATAGCATGTACTCATTCAGTACTTTTGTCTGAAGATGGTAACAACATTGTTACTGAAACGTCACACATTATTTATTTATTCAGATTTGGTCTTATTACCTTGTGTTTACAATGAACTATTCTCCTTTTGTTGTTGTTGTGATTACGTCTCACAAAATGGTGGCTAAATGACTATCATATGTTCTTTCCTATATAACCTCCCCAGTAAATATTTATTTTACACTTATTTTTTAGCTACATTTATATATGGATGTATAATTCTTATTTTAAATATATTTAGTTTTATAATACCCCCCTCCAATACATTTTTAAAATAGATTGAATTTCTTTTTTGACAAATAATTCCTTAATTCAAAGACACAACAAAAAAGAGAATTTTGTGTTTTTCAACTCAAAATTTTGATGAAAGACAATTTTTTAATTATATTTACTATGAGCTTTTGTTTTGGTACTTAAAACTATTGGTTAAAAAACCTAATCCCAAATACTCTTTTTTAAAATTTTAATCGATATATTTTATAAAAATACATTTTATTTAGTGTCTGGATTATGGTGCCATGATCAATGAAAGCTGCACCCTATTCCTGAACTCATGGAATTTGTGTCATCTTTGTACAAGGGGATAAGAAACAACATTTTATTTAGGAAGCTAAATGGTTTCCAAACGTGTAGTAAATTTTAAATTAAAAATGTGCTATAACTTGTTTTTTTGTTTTTTGTTTCTACATACAGTTAAACCTGTCTATAGCGCCCCCTCTAAATAGCGCCTCCCTCTCTATAGCGCTGATTTAAAAACATAGTACGATGTGATTTACATTAAAAGTGACCTGTCTATAGCACCCCCTCTCTATAGCACCCTATATTGGTGAGTTCAAAGAGGGGGTGCTATAGACAGGTTTAACTATAAAAAAAAAAAAAAATTGCATAACTTCAAAGCCCATACTAATTTGCATATGTTTTTTTTTTTGTAATCATAGATAAGTGCTATGATATTTGGTAATTTTCAAGATGCTTTGATGTATATCTATATAAGCTATTTGTTGTATATATTATTATTATTTAAATATTTACTTCTTTATTTTTTTACATAAATGCTATGTTATTCATTTTGATAAATTACTAATGAGTTTTCTAGATATCTAGAGAAAGATATTTTATAACCCACGTATATCTGGGGAACGCAGAAAATCTTAATCTCTATTATTATACTCTATAATTTTAGATTTTATTGCCATGGTTTTTTTAATTATCATTATTTATACAAATATATATTTTTTATAATAAAAGACATATATTGGATAAAGAAAATTTACCAATATTTCAGTTGGCTGAACTCCAATATTTGTTAAGGCATTACAACGTATTTATTTTGTATCTAAAGATTTTTAAATATGGGAATTGTTTTATTTTCAAAACAAATATATATATAACAACATAAAGTTATGGGAGGATTATATTCATGTATCTAGAAAGGCACCTCTCCCTTTTTAAACATACATCAGTACGATGGCACTGTACAATACCTTGGTAAAACCTTTACTAATGATGAAGAATGAGCCACAGTTTTGTCAAATTCAGACCCCTCTCTTAGGATGTTATGATATTTTGGGGGAGAGATTCCTCTCTAGGTACATAAATATATATATTTAAAGAGACAAAGGTCGACTTTCCCGTCAAAACTAGACGCCATCCATTGACCGTCGCCGCAAACTAGTGGTCTTGGGTCGGTGACAAAGCCACAACACCAGCTTTGGCAAACTGAAAAGCGTCCACCTAGAGACCATGGTTTTGGGCTAATGGCCCTCGTCAGTTTGCCAAAGCTGGTGTTGTGGCTTTGTCACCGACCCGAGACCGCTAGTTTGCGGCGACGGTCAATGGATGGCGTCTAGTTTTGACGTCTATTTTGACGGGGGAGGCGACCCTTGTCTCTTTAGATCAATGTCCTCCCAGCAAAATTTCCATCTATATATATACATATATATATGTTTTTTTCACCAAATTGTTGTATGTTGATGGTTTTATTTCTAATTTACAGTTTACTTGGTCTCCCGGTGTATATCCGTAGACTTGCCCAGTATATATATTTCTATATATATGTGTGTGTGTCGTTAAATTTGTTTAAAAATGCCTTCAATATTATATAGGCTTAGTTTTATTAGGTTTTGTTTTATAGAATGGAGATGATATTAAAGTGTATATGTTTCCTAATGAAAATTTGAAAATAAGGTTATGGTTTTGGTTTTAATGATGATTTCCCTCTCTCTGTGTTTGTATATAATGGAATATATATTTTGATGGGGCCATTGTTTGTTTGTAATTAAATGAGGCATTTATTTTAATCTACATAACCCAACCTAGATATTCCTTCTCTTTTTTAACATAGTTGCATATTTACTCTATATATGGAAATATATTAATTTATCTTTTAGCATTCCTTTTTAATTATTGTTTAGCAAGTTTTTTTTTTAAATAATAATAAAAGTACAAGAAAATAAGACCTAATTCAAATAATTTAATTGTGTGTGACGTTCAGGCAACAGCATTGTTACCATCATCAGACAAAAGAATAAATTTTATTGATTAATAATTGATAAATTGATGTTATTCTTTTGTCTGATGATGGTGACAATGCTGTTGCCGAAACGACACACACTATTAAGTTATTTGAATTAGGTCTAATTTTTTTGTATTATAATCTATAATCCAAATTGTGCTTTATCATTAAATAATAAAAGATAATTTTTATGTTTTTGGCTTTTTTCAAGAAAGACTTTTATATAATTAACATATTAACGTTTTTTTTTTAGTAGTATTTGTGTATGTATGTTCTATTATAAATATATAATTATAAGGTAAAACCCCATGCTAAAATGAATCAGGGATATAGCAAACTTTCCCTTATAATGAACCTGAAATAATCCTCCATTTTTAATTTTATAATACAGTAAACTATGGCTATATATTGAACTATAGCTATAGTTAAACCATAGGTTTAGTTCCATTGGGGTTTGCTATAGAGAGGTTTTACCGTATATATATATATATACAGTAGAACCTCCATGGGAGGACACTCACGCTAGAGTACACCTCTCTATAAAGGACAGTTTTTATTTGCAAAATTATCATTTTTACTATTTAACAACTCTCTTGTAAGAGAACACCTCTCTCTAAAGGACACTTTGGCTCTGCAATTAGGTGTCCTTTACAGAGAGGTTTTACTGTATATCTTTTTTTTTTTTTTTACTTTCAAGTTTTTCAAACAAAAATCAAAATTTTTAAGATTTTATGTTGTTGATGATTTAAAAATTCAGTATATATATATTTAAAAAAATTAATATATCAGAAAATTTTTGTTTAGAACATATTTTCTTTGATAGTTTGAAATGTTTTTTGAAATTTTATATGTTTTCCATTTATATATAAAAAAAATATATTAGATATATAAAGAATAGCTAAATAATATTTTTTTGACAAAAGGATTTTCAAAGCCTTTTATTTGATAACAAAGTGATTTGTGAAACGTATCAGATAGATTGTTGAAACTGGTAAAATTCTGTAGTCACACAACTTCTTCATCCCTTTTTAATAATAATAAAGTATAACACTTTTCAAAACAAAGAGAAAAAAAAAAAGCATATTTTTGCACCTGTACACGTATGTTGTATTTGTGTAAAGTATATAAATTCTATTATTAGATATAGAAATGATAGTTAAAAGACTATATCTACTGGAATTAAAGATAAGGTTACGCACATTAGAATGTGTAAAAGTTGCATATACTATAACCGTGCAAATATGTATGGACTACTGCCAATATTCAATTGACTTTTAGTTTTGTTAGTAGTTTATCATTGCATCAAGTATGAAGGGTTTGACTATTAAAGAAAGGAGCAGTTTTCACACCGCTACTTATTTTTTTTATTGAAAAGTAAATTAAAAGCTTTCAAGGGCTCAAGTCCTCATTGTTCACACTTTGAGATGAAGAAAGGTTTGTCCGAAAGCTTCATAATCTTTTTTTTTTTTTTAAATGGAAAAAAAAGTGGCAATGTTCTCTACTATTTTTATGTAATTGTGTAATTGTAGGATTTTATTTGTTTCTCACTACCTTTTAAAAAAGTTTAAAACGAAAGGATTTTTTTTTTGCTTGTAAACATTTCCTATATCTCTCATATATTGTTCTAATACAAATGGATGCATTAGACTTGTAAAAAAACCTTGATTTGTGTAATCTAAATTTTTCTAAACTATATTATTTCCTTTAAATTAAAGATACTTCAGCCATTAAATCTTTTTTTATTGTTTCAACGTTTCAGCAAAACTCTTTTGTCCTTTTTTTTTTAATAACGATGAATGCCAGCAAGGCAACCTCTATATTTACAATATATTATTTCCTTCGTATGATTATGTAAAATTATATATATACCAGCCATAATTGCCATATTAACATATAATAATTGCTATATATATATATTCTAGTCAATTCAGAATGATGTTTGAATTCCTCACAGTGCAGTCTATCTATTATGATAACAATAAAATAGTATTATATAACTCTTGGTGTGTCTCTTTTTTTACTAAAAATCTCAAATAACTAAAGGGAGTAACAACCTACAGCTCTTAAATTATATATACAGTTAAACCTGTCTATAGCCCGCCCTCTAAATAGTGCCTTCCTCTCTATAACGCCCGATTTTAAACATTAAAATGTAAACATTTTACATTAAAGGTGACCTGTTTATAGCGCCCCCTCTAAATAGCGCCTTCCTCTCTATAGCACCCGATTTTAAACATTAAAATGTGTAAACATTTTACATTAAAAGTGACCTGTCTATAGAACTCCTTCTCTATAACACCCTATTTTGGTGAGTCCCAAGAGGTGGCGCTATAGACAGGTTTAACTGTATTATAATATATTATTAATGAACTTGAAACATTTCTTTTATTTGAAGAAGTTTTGAAGTTTTTTGTGTTTCTTTTTCTCCTTTGTGGTTATATAAAGTCTCAACTTCCAGTTGTTTCAGAGTTGTGCATCCCACACAGGGGGCACTATAGAGAGGTTTAACTGTATTATAATATATTAATAGAGAATTTGAAACATTTATTTGAAGAAGTTTAAAATATAATTTTTGGGTTTCTTTCTTTCTTTCTTTTGTTTTTTTTTCAGAGTTGTCCATTACACACAAACAGATAAATATAGATAATCAATGTGTCCTCCTTTGGGCCATATACAAGCAGTTACACAATGTGGCATACTGTCATCGTTTTTTATGGTTTCTCGCGAGATACTAAACCAAGCCATATCAATTTTTTTTTTATGAAACTGTTGGAAGATTACTTGTCTGTGGTGAGTGTGAATTTTTTCCTCTACATGTCTTATATATATTCAATTGGGGAATGATCTGGGGAACATGCAGGCCAGGGAAGAATGTCATTATTTTGAGAGAAGGCTCGTGAGATTTTGGCCGTATGTAGTCAGGCATTAACTTGGAAAATGGTATTATTTGTCTGCTCAAAAAATTATAACGCAACAGGAAAATGGTATTATTTGTCCGCTCAAGAAATTATAATGCAACAGGAAAATGGTATTATTTGTCTGCTCAAGAAATTATGACGCAACAGGAAAACGGTATTATTTGTCTGCTCAAGAAATTATAACGCAACAGGAAAATGGTATTATTTGTCTGCTCAAGAAATTATTATGCAACAGGAAAATTGTATTATTTGTCTGCTCAAGAAATTATAACGCAACAGGAAAATGGTATTATTTGTCTGCTCAAGAAATTATAATGCAACAGGAAAACGGTATTATTTGTCTGCTCAAGAAATTATAACGCAACAGGAAAATAGTATTATTTGTCTGCTCAAGAAATTATGAAGCAACAGGAAAACGGTATTATTTGTCTGCTCAAGAAATTATAACGCAACAGGAAAATGGTAATATTTGTTTGCTCAAGAAATTATAACGCAACAGGAAAATGGTATTATTTGTTTGCTCAAGTAATTATAACGCAACAGGAAAACGGTATTATTTGTCTGCTCAAGAAATTATAACGCAACAGGAAAAAGATATTATTTGTTTGCTCAAGAAATTATAACGCAACAGGAAAATGGTATTATTTGTCTGCTCAAGAAATTATTATGCAACAGGAAAATTGTATTATTTGTCTGCTCAAGAAATTATAACGCAACAGGAAAATGGTATTATTTGTCTGCTCAAGAAATTATAATGCAACAGGAAAACGGTATTATTTGTCTGCTCAAGAAATTATAACGCAACAGGAAAATAGTATTATTTGTCTGCTCAAGAAATTATGAAGCAACAGGAAAACGGTATTATTTGTCTGCTCAAGAAATTATAACGCAACAGGAAAATGGTAATATTTGTTTGCTCAAGAAATTATAACGCAACAGGAAAATGGTATTATTTGTTTGCTCAAGTAATTATAACGCAACAGGAAAACGGTATTATTTGTCTGCTCAAGAAATTATAACGCAACAGGAAAAATATATTATTTGTTTGCTCAAGAAATTATAACGCAACAGGAAAATGGTATTATTTGTCTGCTCAAGAAATTATTATGCAACAGGAAAATTGTATTATTTGTCTGCTCAAGAAATTATAACGCAACAGGAAAATGGTATTATTTGTCTGCTCAAGAAATTATAATGCAACAGGAAAACGGTATTATTTGTCTGCTCAAGAAATTATAACGCAACAGGAAAATAGTATTATTTGTCTGCTCAAGAAATTATGAAGCAACAGGAAAACGGTATTATTTGTCTGCTCAAGAAATTATAACGCAACAGGAAAATGGTAATATTTGTTTGCTCAAGAAATTATAACGCAACAGGAAAATGGTATTATTTGTTTGCTCAAGTAATTATAACGCAACAGGAAAACGGTATTATTTGTCTGCTCAAGAAATTATAACGCAACAGGAAAAATATATTATTTGTTTGCTCAAGAAATTATAACGCAACAGGAAAATGGTATTATTTGTTTGCTCAAGAAATTATAACGCAACAGGTTGCAACACATCAGAAATGTATAGATGAGCAGTCATTGTACCTTGAATAAAGACTAAAGGAATCTCACTTTAATAGATGATACCACCACATACCCATGAAGCCAGGGATTCTTGCTGTATGCCTTTCCACAATACAGTCCTGATGGGATCCTTCTTGGGGAATAAGGGGGGTGTGACATCTATCCTACCGTCATGAACCTCCAAACTGAATCAGAAAAATGATAATCTCATTCTTGAGCCAAGATATGTCTCTCTTCACACCAGCTGAGCTTGTTGCCAAAGGTCGGCAACTACAGAATTCTGCCGTGATAATATTGTACATCAAGTTTCTCATAGAGAAATTGAAACATTGCTTTGTTGTGGAAATTTGACGTGATGCTTCATGTTTTTTTTTATTTATTATTATTATCCCTAGTTCACGTGGTACAGGCCATGATAATAATGGCGGGTAGAAGTAGGCAACTGTTTTTATTGTAAGTACACCACATGTCTACACATGTGAAAAGCAGTTCAACTTTGCACTTACAAAAGTGCCAGAGTCCCGTTTGTTTACTTGCACTCGCTGGTGAGGTTGGACTTTTGCAAGAATTCGGGGCCATTAGAGCATTCTTTTTTTTTTTAATTAGAAAAAAAAGTGTCCAATACGGGATTCGATCCTGGGTCGTAGTGGTCGAAAACGATGTATTTTATTTTAACATTGTATTTTAAATGTATATATATGTCTATACAAATGTAAAGGCATACATGTATGGCAGCGTAAGTGTCCCTAAGAGGATATACCGCTTTAAATTGAAATAAAATTGAAAAAAAAAAATCCCTGGACTGTTAGTAGAATATGTAGTCAATAGATTCAGGACAGTCATACGGAACGAAATACTGGATCTCAGAAGCCCGCTATCACCAACAGCCATGAATACCGACATCTTACCCGCATGGATCGTACTGTAACGTCAATACCCCTGAGCCATATATAGATAGATTGAACTAGATTTCTGGAGTGCAGATGTTAGAAAAGTTTTATCACACATATTTTATTAAAATTACAATAGCAGATTATAGAAACATAAGATAACATGACCAAATCATGATTCAAGATAAATTTGGTATTGCGATTTCACCGCCACTGTGTATTGTGGCAACGATCTAAGTTATATAGAGTTATATTTCGATTATAGCTGAAATTTCATGCACAATTTTTATTGTTTTGAATTTAGTTATATTACTTTAGATTGATGAAATAAAAAAATCACTATTTAATTATTATATATTTTATAGATAATATATAGTGTTTGGCTTTTTAAACAATTAAATCAAATGGAATAGAATTATTGGTTGAAAGGTTTATTATGTGTATTAAAAATATATATATTTTTTGCAAATTGGAGAGTTAAAAATATATAAAGAAATAAAATTTTCAAACTCAATTCATTTAGAATATATGTGTATATTATAGAGTTTGAAAGGGAATATTGGGTTGAGAGAAATATTTATAATCCAAGTTACACAAAGACAGTACGTCAATTACCTACTACCTACTAACTTGAATAAGAGAGATATTTATAACCCAGGTTCCGGAGCGCAGAACGCCAACTACCTGGGTGTTTGTAAAAAAAGAGATATTTATAACCCAGGTTCCGGAGCGGAGAACACCAACTACCTGGGTGTTTGTAAAAAAAGAAATATTTATAACCCAGGTTCCGGAGCGCAGAACGCCAACTACCTGGGTGTTTGTAAAAAAGAGATATTTATAACCCAGGTTCCGGAGCGCAGAACGCCAACTACCTAGGTGTTTGTGAAAAAGAGATATTTATAACCCAGGTTCCGGAGTGGAGAACGCAAACTACCTGGGTGTTTGTATAAAATATAGATGTCATAATGAGAAATTATATTTTAAAATATTTTAAAAATACGAAAATATCTATTTATTTAGTTTATTTAATATCTTCAATATTTATTATATCGAAATTTTTATAATTTATTTATTTATTCTAAGAATATAAACATGGATTGAATAAATATTATCAAATTAAAATAATTTAAATCTGCGCCCCAGGAACCTGGGTTGTAAATATCTCTCTGTAATTTAAAAACTATATATATGGGTGAAACTAGTTTCAAAAATGGCGTTAATATTACATATAGAGCCTTCTGAAGACACAATGCTCAACATTGAAAAGTTCAAAAAAGCAAGTTTGGAAGAAATAAAGAAGATGGTAAATGATGGATTTGATTTGAACATTAGAACAGCAGAAAATAAAACATTATTACATCTAGCTGTGAATAGGGGTAGTTTGGATATTTGCAAGTATTTGATAGAAAATGGAGCAGATATAAACGCTAAAATGAAATATCTATTTACCCCATTACACCTTGCTATAACCTTCAATTTGTACGGGATTATTGTATATTTATTAGAAAATGGAGCTAATGTGAATGAACAAGATTCTTGTGGGCAAACACCATTAAATTGTGTCTCTTGGGGAGGAAATATTGAGATTTTCGAAAAATTAATAGTATATGGTGCAGATATTCATATAAAAGATTTTTTGCTTCGTACACCAATAATAAATGGCGTACTTTATAAAAATTTCGAATATTTTAAAA
>CP092882.1:8512690-8969050 GCA_030710605.1 Cordylochernes scorpioides | reverse complement strand
GTTTAAATCATTCCTTCACCAACCCCCCTCTCAAATGTCAGTATTTGACTCTGATGCTTTGGCAAGATAATTCAACAAAAAAATAAAGATCAAATATACGAAATAAACTCTGAAAGAAAATTTACAAAAACTATAACAAGACTCAGAACAAAACACTATAAAAGAATGACAATACATCCAGATGGCACAAGAACCTATAGGACATGTAACAATTGTCCTGGTGTAGAACTAACACCTACTCACATATTCTCATGTCCAGCAATGGCTGCAGCCTAGGAGAAAATTGACATGGACCAAGAACAGCGGCTTTACACACCCAAGATAGTGAACATTGCTGTGATAGAGATGTACGGAGACACCTGAGATTCTTCATTGGACACGACAACAACAGAAAATTGACATGGACCCAGAACAGCAGCTTTACACACCCAAGATAGAGAACGGCTGCTGTGATAGAGATGTATGGGGACATCTGAGGCTCTTCATTGGACACGACAACAACAACAGAAAATTGACATGGACCCAGAACAGCAGCTTTACACACCCAAGATAGAGAACATTGCTGTGATATAGATGTACGGAGACATCTGAGGCTCTTCGTTGGACACGACAACAACAGAAAATTGACATGGACCCAGAGCAGCAGCTTTACACACCCAAGATAGAGAACATTGCTGTGATAGAGATGTATGGGGACATCTGAGGATCTTCATTGGACGCAATAACAACACAAAATTGACATGGACCCAGAGCAGCAGCTTTACACACCCAAGATAGTGGACATTGCTGTGATAGAGATGCATGGAGACATCTGAGGCTCTTCATTGGACACGAAAACAACAGAAAATCGACATGGACCCAGAGCAACAGCTTCACACACCCAAGATAGTGGACATTGCGACTGCTTTGATAGAGAGAGAGATGTACAGAGACATCTGAGGCTCTTCATTGGACACGACAACAACAACAGAAAATTTACATGGACCCAGAAAAGCAGCTTTACGCACCCAAGATAGAGAACATTGCTGTGATAGAGATGTATGGAGACATCTGAGGCTCTTCATTGGACACGACAACAACAACTAACCCCCTCTAACTTCTGATTGCGTTTTTGACCCCCTTCATTGACAGGTCTTCTTCTCTACCTTCAATTTTTTTTCCTAAATCATATTTTCTAAACAATGTCCTCTCATTGTGTGTCTGAAGTAGGTCAGTCTTTGTTTTCATATTTGGGATTCAAAGGATCTACACCAGGGTTATAATTTCATTTAATTCACTATTATACTACTTTGAGAGAAAAAATAAATATAATTGCTCTCTCTGACTTTTTTTAAATTAAAAATAACAAAGAACTTATCAACCAACAGCATCGACTCATGGACAAAACTTAAGGAAGTTGTACCTTTTACCGTGTATATCGGGATTCAGACAATAACTCTGAAAACTATTACAATGACCTTTATTGAAGACACACGAGATAACTAACTGTGAACAACCTCTGTTGTCTTAAAAAAAATAGACAATCGGCGACATCAAAGACTTTCCACTTCATTTTGTCCATGAGTGCATATTGTGGCAGATTGATTTCTGACGAATCTAGAAAGTATGAATATCATGAGCTATGTTTCCATAAATAATCATATTTTTGTCATTGTATCTATATCCTTAATTTGTACTTGAAATATGCAAATAAAATTATAACAGATAATCCCACCCCCATTGAAACTGTCCCCCTAATCCTCTACAACTGAAAAATATTTTTATATTTGATTATTTGAAAATGTATTTCTGTGAATCACTATTGTATGTGTGTTGCACTCCTTTGCGGAGACTGTGGCCTGATGAAGAGCGACCGCGTGAAAGCTTGCCTCCCAATTTCTGGATAAAAGAAACTCTGAAAATATTTTTATCAAAATTCGAAACTATTTTAAAGGCGTAAGATTCTTTCTGAAATAAAACAATTTCTACCGCCCTTACTGCAATGGAAAAATTAATGGGAGGGCCTGACTCATCAGTGGTGAACATTCCCAGCGGTAGACCTTGGTCTAACTTGTTAGACCAAGAGTCTACCAACAGTATCACTATAAAAGAAAATTCCAAAAATGCAATATAACGGCGGTATGGTAGATTAAACTGGCGAAACCGCTGGGAGGGTTAACCACTGATGAGCCAGGCCCTCCCATTAATTTTTCCATTGCAGTGAGGGCAGTAGAAATTGTTTAATTTCAAAAAGAATCTTACGCCCTTAAAATAGTTTCGAATTTTGATAACAGATGGCGCGCTAGTGCATCATATTATAAATATTTTTATATTTATTTAATTCAATTATATCCTTAATACTTATTTAATATCTACTGATCGATTGCCCAGCATTTCAAGATTATAGAATGAAGAATGAATTAGTTGTTTGTGAACTTAACGATTTGATTTCCGATAAAAAATCATATTTAAAGTTTTTGTAAATACATTCTAAACTTTCTACAAAATCTGGATCTCTAATGTTTTCATGCGTTGAATAATGTAAATAACTTATGTAAATAAACTTTTCTCCTTGTTTGGCGCAAGTATCCCTTGCGGGATATAGCGCTTTGGAAATAAAATAATTGTAATTGTAATATCTAAATTTATAGAAATTATTATAAATGTGTATATTATACTCATTTCTAGCCATTGCTATAATTTTAAATAAATCTTCTCTCTATCATTTCAAATAACATTATCTTAATACCATTATCAAACATGGCTACTCACATAGGATCGCTGTTCTTGGTGTAATTCCAAGGCATCAAAACATTCTCTACAAATGAATATTCATTGTAAATCTTGAACTTGTGTTCTGAAAGTAAAATATTTATTCATTCACTGTTTAATCACTGAGTTTTTGCATTTCTATATGATATATTCTTTGACTTCTGGTTTAATTCCACATTTCTTGGATACCATAGTTCTTCAGCAAAATGTATTTTGCGGTAATAAAAGTGAATTTAATTTGAGAATTTGAAATCATTCGTAGAGAGTTCCAGATAAATTTATGTTTAAAACTTGCATAAAAAAATTTCAAGCGACGCTGAGCAAATAATCTGAAATCTACATTTGAATAGTACTTTCTTCGTCAGGAAACCAAATTACAGGCGTTTTGGTTGAAGTTTCCAAGATTTTCGGAGCCTTTGTGTTAACATCGTTTTAGGAAGAGATTTAAAAAATCTTAATAAATTACAACAATGACCAAATTTTGATATGGAGAGACCCTTATAATTTATAAAAATTCATATGTTAATAATATAATTTTTCTTGAAAAACTCTAATATTTCATATTCTAAACTATTTTTTTAAATGTCAATATATTAGGCTCTTTCATAGTTACCATACAATTCTCAACCTCAAACTCCAAACCACATTATTGACATGAGTTTAATTAATAAATTATTTTAATTAAGCTTTTGGAATATTTGTCTTCTTTACCATGACAATATCATCGATAAATAGACACACGGAAAGCCAGACAAATTTAAACTTTTATAATAATAGACATATAGAATATTTTGTATAAATTAACACAAAGCAATAACGCGCCATCTATACATATAAAATGAATGTATTCAAAAGCACAAATGTTTCTTTTATACATAATATAAACTTCTACTGCCCTTACTGCGATGAAAAAATATATTGGGAGGGCTTGGCTCATCAGTGGTGAACCCTCCCAGCGGTTTCGCCAATTTAATCCACCAGACCGCTTCTCAGAGCTTTAATACTGTATTGGACCATTCTGCTTATATACGCAGCACTGAAGGATGGAATCTCAGAAATGGTTTTCAAGAGAACTATGGACATAAACTTATAGGACAATAGAATTACATTCAAATATTTGTATCGAGCAATGCTCTTCCGCAAACAATAAAGACAAGATATATTCTTTCATCGCAGTAAGGACAGTAGAATTTTGTATTATGTATAAAAGAAACATTCGTGCTTTTAAATTCATTCATTTTATAAGAATATTTTGTCTTGTTCAATGCATCCCTCTGAACTAAAAAAAGTGTACGCTGATTGGCAAATGAACTCAACACTGATTTGCGGATCAATGTCACATGACAGTGAACAACCAATCAGAGAACAAATAAAAAGTAAATTGTAACAAAACATTGCCTCCGAGGATGAGTTTTTTGTTGAAGCAGTGGTTTGTTATAATTTATATTTCAGAGGATTATATCCTTTCGATTTTACAAAAAGTTAAATTCATATAAACATTGAGGCGTGTACACCAATACCTCGCTTTGCGTCGTTTCGTTTTGCGTTTTTTTCGAAGTTGCGACGCTGCTTAAATTTTACTGATTTTCACTGTGCGTCGTTAGATTTTCGAAGTTGCGTTGTTTTGGATTCGGGTCTTTAATTTTTTTTTTTTTTCATTTTGTTTCCTAAAATATGGCCACACCTTTGTTTTTGATTGCGCCTTCACATATTTTCACTTTGCGTCGTTTCAATTTGCATCGTGTTTTTTTTGGAACGTAACCCCGACGCAAGCGAGGTATGGGTATATATTATATTGTATTATAGTACGAGAGCTGATATCATTTGATTAATGTATAGAAATAAAGGACAACTCTCTCCAGTCAAAATAGACCTTAAAATAAGGCGCCATATATCGCAAACGAGCGACCTCAGGTCGGTGACTAAGCTACATCATCATTTTGGCAAATAGAAAAGCTCCAACGCGGTGACCATGGTTTCGGCTCGATTCCCGACAGTCATGAACTGAGATAGAATCCCACGTTAACATTTTGTTTAATATGTGAAAATACAACAATCCATAAATAAATATTTAAATAAAAAGGCATATATTGGATCCAATATTTTGTTTAATATGTGAATAATCTTCACATATTAGTGAATAAATGTTGTAAATATCATAAACTAGGTTGTTCTTGTTGGGCGGTACCTAGTAAAGTAGTTTTGGAGGTGACACTAATATAAATGGGAACACCTATCTCCCTGGTGAAGGAAGTTCCTTTATATGACGTCGTGACTTCCGTCTTCTAGAAAGCTCGGGCCGTAGCGATTGATTCCAAAATGGATAAAATGGAAATTCGAGCTGTTATCAAACATTTATTTTTAAACGTTGGTCTTCTTCCCAAGTTAAATCCGAGCTGAAGGAAGTTCATTGAGACTCAGCCCCATCATTTAAATACCATTTATTACTGGATGTATCAATTTAAACGTGGCTGAAAATCAACACAAGGTGAACCACGTCCTGGACGGCCTATGGATAGAACCACGACAGAAATGGTATCAAAAATCCATTATATCGTTATGGAAGATCGACGAGTGAAGATATGTGAGATAGCTGAGACCATCTCATTAGACAGGGTACACCATAGCCTTCATGTAAAATTACAGATGAAGAGAATCTGTGTGCCAGATGGGTGCCGCGATTGCTTACGATCGACCAAAAACGCATACGGACAGACATTTCCCAGCAGTGTTTATCGTTGATCGCTCTAATTCTTGGGACTTTTGGCGTTGTTTTGTGACGGTACACCTGGATACACCACTATACACCAGAGTCCAAACAGCAATCAAAGCAGTGAGCAGGTCAGGGTAAAGGGGTTCAAAAGAAGTAAAAGACTGGTGTGTGAGTCGGAAAGGTGATGGCCACTGTCTGTTAGGATTCCTAATGAATAATTCTAATTGACTACTCAGAAATGGAAAAAGAATAACAGGAGAGTATTATACATCACTTCTAGATTTATTAATGACTTGCGTGCTAAAAGTCTGAGATTGATTTGAAACAAGGTGCTTTTTCACCACGATAATGCTCAGTCTCATAGGTCGAATGTAGCAGCTGCCAAATTGTTCGAATTAAGATTCCAATTAGTCTCTCATCCACCTTATTCCCCAGATTTGGCTCCGTGTGACTTCTTCCTCTTCCCAAATCTGAAGAAATAGCTGGGAGGGATGACATCAAATGAAGAGGTTATTGATGATATAAATGAATACTTTGAGGACCCCGAAACATCATACTGTTTCCGAGGGGATGAAAAATAAGAACATGGCTAGACCAGGTATGCGGGGACTACAGGTGAATGGGGGCTATGTTGAAAAATAAAACATTTTCCGTAAAGTTAAGTTTTCTTTACGTTACTTATCGAACAGTCCTTGTATATAGTTCTCAGATAACTTTCCTAAATCCAATCTATGTCAATTATAATCGTAAATATAGAGGCTGCATGGCCGGCATTCATATTCCTTGAAAATAAAGATAATTCGGCCAGTAAATCTTTTTATTACCTCGAGGTTTCGACAAAAATTAGAATCTTAATTAGAAAAATTGGCAACTGCTACATTCGACCTATGAGGCTGAGCTTTATTGTTGTAAAAAAAGCACCTTGTTTCAAGTCAATCTCGGACTTTTGCCACGCCATTCGTTCTTAATTTGATCCAGAAGTTTTGAATAAAACTCTTCCGTTGTTACATTTCCATTTTTTGTCGAAACGTCGAGATAATAAAAAGATTTACTGGTCGAAGTATCTTTATTTTCAAGAAGTATCAATTACAGTAGACTCTCCTATAACGCGATTTCATACAACACATTAATCGCGTTATAGGAGAGTTTACTGTATAATATCTAGCCAATTAATGTAGCCCTAGATAAACTTTCCACAAATGTCCAAGTTAACGATAAGTTGAGAGTAATAATTCTATATATTGTGTTGATAAACGAAAACGTGATAAATATAGTTTTTATTTATTTATTAACAATTGCAAATAAGACACGCTATATCCGATCTGGATAATTGCGCGTGAAACTATTTACAATAAGTGTAGTAGAGTAGGTAACAGAATTGTCAAAAATGTACGGTTATTCATGTGTATTTTTTTTAAACATAAAGCAATAACGCGCCATCTATACATATAAAATGAAAGGATTTAAAAGCACGAAAGTTGCTAGGGCAGAAGAAATTTGTATTATGTATAAAAGAAACATTCGTGCTTTTAAATCCTTTCATTTTATATGTATTTTTTTTATTTATTTTTTTTATAGATATTACTTTGCATATCGAATTCAAAAAGTCGTCTGCCCATTTTTAAAATTGTGATCACTTAGCGCCATCTATGAATGAGTTTTTGAACTATTCTTAAATATATTATGGTAGAACTTTTTATACAAATCGTTATACAGTATAAATATAGCATTTTTATTTATAATTCAAGAAAAAAATATTGATATTGTTTTAAATGCATGAATTTCAATAAAATATTTAGTCGCGAAAAAGAATTTTTAACAAAAAAAAAAACTAAATTTTTATACCTAACCTAAACTACGAGGGCCATCCAATAAATAGTTTCCCTATTTTTTTAACAAATAAACAAAATTATTTACAATTATACAGTTATTTTATTTTCATTATACAACTCATAGACTACTTCTCTACATAATCACCATTTCTGTCCAAACATTTTTGGTACCGTTGTAGCAATTTTTTGATACCACTGTTGTACCAAGCCGTGTCCTGTCTTCGTAGCCAGTGGTTCGCCTCCGCCTGCACTTCGTCATCATTCGCAAAGTGCTTGCCTCCAAGGTGCAACTTGAGTGCTCGAAAAAGATGGAAGTCGCTTGGGGCAAGTTCCGGAGAATAAGGTGGATGTGTGAAAATTTCCCATTTGAAGTTTCCAGCAACGTTTGGGTCGTTCGAGCTGCGTGAGGGCGAGCATTGTCATGAACGAGTAACACTTTCCGAGACAAAAGTCCAGGACGTTTCCGTTTTATTGCAGCTCTGAGTTTAGTTAGGACTTCGCAGTACCTCGCAGCGTTAACCGTAGTGTTTGGGGGCAGGTAGTCAACCAATAAAATACCCTTACAGTCCCAAAAGACAATAGCCATAACTTTGCCTGCAGAGATTGTGACCTTCGCCTTTTTTTGTGCACTTTCCTCAGGCTTCTTCCACACCATGCTTTGTCGTTTTGTTTCTGGAGTTGAATGATGCACCCAGCTTTCATCTCCAGTGACAATACGGGAAAACAGTTGATCTCCATATCTTCGATGCATTTCCAGGAAAGCTCGGGCTGCCTCCATCCGTTGTTGCTTGTGATTTTCCGAGAGCAAACGCGGGACCCATCTTGCGCAGACTTTGCGAAAATTCAAAACATCTGACATGATTGTTCCAATCGAAGAGCGTCCAATTTTGATTCCAGGAGGCAGTCGAATCATTATTTCGTCAATGGTGACGCGGCGATCTGCTTCCACCACATTCCGAACAGCAGCAACGGCTGCATTGTCCGTAGCAGTAACGGGCCTGCCGCTTCGCTCGTCATCATGCACGTTTTGCCGTCCTTCCAAGAACCATGAACGCCATCGGCAAACCATTTGGATGCTCATACATCCTTCACCATACACTGACACTAAATTGCGATGAATATTGACCGCAGTTTCATTTTTCGCCGTGAAAAAACAAATTACAGAACGGAGTTCGCAAGTGGACACGTTCACCAGTGGTAGCTCCATGGAAACTGAAGCGCTACGGACTTGCGAGTACGAGTAGCGTGATTTTGAAGGTCACGCGTTTCCAACGCATCCTAGTGACCATTTCTTACACTACTAACTAATTTTTACAACGTTTCGTTCGCAGAAAAAAATAGGGAAACTTATTTATTGGATGGCCCTCGTATAATGACTATACTTTGAAATCAGGGCAATTAATTTTTCTGCTTAGCTCTTCCTGTGTGGTGTTTGGCTTCTGGTGATTCCCTCACATCACGCGCTGACGCATGATCAGCAGTGAAAGCGTCAAACCATAAATGTAAATTTTTAATAGAAAAATTGCAATAAATATTATATATATGTAGTATATTTTGAGTTAGATAGTTCACAACCTTCTTCTGATATTTATTATAACCCCATCTCTATATAAAAATATGTATCGACCTTGTAACAATGGAAGTGACAAATAAAACAAAGAGGTAAAGGTAGACTAAACGACGACAAAGGCCAGACGAAGAAAACAACCAGGCGCCGGACAGGTGGCGTGATTATAGGAACCAATCAGGACTCTCCACCATATGCGGGAGTTCAGTATAAAAAGGCCCAGAAATTAGACAAAGCAGTTATTTTCAGAGTGACGCCGTTATACGGTCGGTCGGATCTCTCACCCCCCCCCCCCTTCTATCCGCGTAGGCTTAGGGCATCCGTGGCGCCCGTGGTTCGACTGCCTTCGTCCGTGGTCTACCTCTACCTCTTGGAGCTACCATCTAGACCTGCCTCTGTCTCTTGCTGTCCCAGTGCGGGAATCCCATCACGCACCCACGACCACGACTGCCCAGTACATTCCACATCGGGATTACTACAGAACCCGTTAAAGTCGACAGGATGACTGAGGACAGCAACATGCAGAGGATGACGAAGGCTGAAGACGAATACTTCGCGGATGCCCTCACCAACATGCAGCCCCACTGCGAAGACCTAATAAGCCGCCTAACAGACGCCATTCGGGGAATAGCCGTGCCTCGTGTGGAGGAAGCCCTCATCTCTCCTTTCGACGGATCCTACGCAGCAAGCAACTTCATCCAACAACTCGAGCGGACGAGCGAGGGACCGCAAGATGACGCCACCCTGCAAACCCGACTCCGTGCGCTACTCAAAGGTGAGCCCCTCTCCCTCTACAACGAACTGAATCTGGCCTCTCTGCCATACAGTCAAGCAAAACAAACTCTCATGGACCTCTACACCGGAAAATCCGAGGTCACTTTCACCAAATTTTTAACTTTTAAATTAACTAATCAGATCCAATTAGGAGAATATTACCGTCAAAAAATAACTATGGGATTACAACTGGGCCTAACCAATCCCATCATAGTAGAAGCATTAACGGAAGGCCTCCAGGCCAGTGATCAGCGCCTCATGAGGGCCATAGCCCCTAAAACCCTGACCGAATGGTACTCTATCATGACTAGAATAAAAGGGACCAGTTCACTCCCTACTCCATCCGAACCATTTCAAGGTGTTACCAACACCAGTGCCTTTCACCGTGATACCGGAACTCCTTCTAGGGGAAGGAACTACAATCCTTTTTCAACAAACAATACTCCAAGATACCCTTCTGGTGCCAGGAGACCACCCTCACCATGTAAATACTGCCAAGGTGATCACTGGAACAGTGAATGTTTCATGAACAGGCGACCCTACAGGCAGCAGGCCTACCACGGCCAACCTACGGCGCATTATTTCCCACCGGAACAAAATGGCGCCCACAATCTTTCCGTGCCGGCCCCCAGGTCTTCTCGCACCCCACAAGGCAACGAAAACTCCAGTTTTCGTCCCTAAACTATCCAATATTCTATGTAAACCTAAAATTTTTAATAATTTTTATTGCCCATTCCTCTTAGACACAGGAGCCTCTATTAACATAATTAATTTAAATATTTTTAACCATCTTAGTAAAAACTTATCTAATACTTTAAAATTATATCCATGTCATATATTAATCAATTCCATATCTACTCAAATAAATTCGATAGGATATACATTTTTGACCACTACCATAGGAAAAATTACAAAATCAATTAAATTTTATATAATAGATAATTTATTACCTTTTGGTATACTATCATTAAATTCCATTAGTCAATTTTGTTTGACCTTAAATTTATATAATCATTCTATTTATCAATGTGATGCTCCTTTGTCTAAGAAATGGTACCATATAACCTATGTAACCCCATGTAATAATGGAGAGAGTAACCACAATCCGCCCAATATGGGTCATTTAAAAAACATGCCTAACTCGCATTCTCCATTGTTGCAAGGGGAAAATGTCCACCCTATACCATGTCCCATTACCTTGGACAAGACCTCTACCAATTGTGACAAAATGCACCCACCAAACTTTAGTTCATTTTCCCCATTTATATTTATTACCCCCACTATATCTCTCTGAACATCAATGTAAAATTTTAATGATTCTTGTAATTTATGTGTTAGGACTGATATCCCTCTAACTTTTATGAATATTATTAAGAATAACTCAAATATTTTTTCTACTAACAAATATAACATCCCAAAATTGAAAATTCCCCCTATCAATATTAGGACAAATTCAGATAAAATAATTGCACTCAGACCGTATCGTACATCTCTTTCAGATCAACGTGAAATACAAGAACAAGTAGGGAAAATGCTAGAATATGATCTTATAGAGCCTTCTTTCTCCCCCTATTCATCCCCCGTTACTTTAGTTACCAAAAAGGATAAGACAAAACGATTTTGCGTAGACTACTGCCGCCTGAATGAAATAATTTTCCCCGATGTTCACCCCCTTCCGCTCATAGAGAATATCTTAGATAAATTAGCCAACGCCAAAATTTACTCCCGCGCCGATTTTTCATCAGCATACTGGTCCATCGAAATAAGTCCCCCTGATAGAAATTTATTATCTTTTGTCACGTTAGAGGGTCAGTATAATTTCAAAAGATTACCATACGGGATTAAAATAGGACCCCAGGTGTATGAGCGAGCAGTCAGTCAGATATTGCAAAGAAATAGGTTAGGTTTTATAGCACATTATTTCGACGATTTCATTATCTTTTCAAATTCCATAGAAGAACATTTAGATCACTTACAGCAATTTTTTTATATGTGTAATAGGGAAAATTTTAGATTAAATTATAATAAGTGTGACTTCTTTAAAACTACAATAGAATTTTTAGGCTATACCATATCATCAGGCACATACACTCCATTAGTAAAAAATTTAGATGTAATTAATGCCGTTAAGGTCCCCACTAGCGTTAAATCCCTCCAATCATTCTTAGGCTCCATCAATGTATATAATCTACTTATATATTTGCCTTATTCTGTCTGTTTGTTTGTCTGAAGCTCACGGATAGAATGCGCGCCCATTGGCTGCCAGCAAACACGTGACCTCCCTGCCCGCCCCCCTCTAGACAACCCTGTTATCAGCTGTGTGATACATACACCTGCCTATAGCGGTCACTCTAGGCAACCCTGTTATCAGCAGTGTGATACATACACCTGTCTATACAGACCACCCTGTCTATAGCGACCACTCTAGACAACCCTGTTATCAGCTGTGTGATACATCCACCTGTCTATACAGACCACCCTGTCTATAGCGACCACTCTAGACAACCCTGTTATCAGCTGTGTGATACATCCACCTGTCTATACAGACCACCTGTATATAGCGGCCATTCTAGAAAACCCTGTTATCAGCTGTGTGATACATACACCTGTCTATAGCGGCCACTCTAGACAACCCTGTTATCAGCTGTGTGATACATCCACCTGTCTATACAGACCACCCTGTCTATAGCGGTCACTCTAGGCAACCCTGTTATCATCAGTGTGTTACATTCACCTGTCTATACAGACCACCTTGTCTATAGCGACCACCCTAGACAACCCTGTTATCAGCTGTGTGATACATCCACCTGTCTATACAGACCACCCTGTCTATAGCGGTCACTTTAGGCAACCCTGTTATCAGCAGTGTGATACATACACCTGTCTATACAGACCACCCTGTCTATAGCGGCCACTCTAGGCAACCCTATTATCAGCTGTGTGATACATCCACCTGTCTATACAGACCACCCTGTCTATAGCGGCCACTCTAGGAAACCCTAGGAAGCAAGATGTATACAAGGTGTAGACAAGATGAAGATCTAGATGAAGATTAAAACGTTTTTAAAATATATTCGCACTCGGGTAAAACCCGGGCGTTGCCCGGGCCATTCGTCTAGTAAATTTATAAAAGATCACGCCCGCATTAGGAACCCCCTCAATAATCTACTTAAGTAAGATACCCCATGGCACTGGGATGCAGAATGCCAACATTCATTTGACACTCTAAAGGAATGTCTGACCACAAAACCGGTACTACACCTCTTTAAAGAAGGATTACCCTGTCAGCTATTCTGTGATGCCTCACTTCAGGGAATAGCTGGCATCCTAAAGCAACAACATCCAGACGGCACCCTACACCCCGTGCAATATTACAGCAGAGCAATCCGACCACACGAGAAAAATTATACCATCACAGAGTTGGAATGCCTTGCTGTGATAGATAGTGTGGAAAAATTCCGCAACTATCTCGCAGGAGTAAGGTTCACAATTTTTACGGACCACCATGCATTACAATGGTTAAAAACCATTAAAAAAACCCAACGGGTAGACTTTTTAGGTGGAGCTTAAAGATGTCCGCATACGAATACGATATAAAATATATAAAAGGTAAAACGCAGTACGAGGCAGACCTACTGTCCTGCAATCCTTTATGTGGTTTTCTCACGACCACCCAAATAATAGAAAAGCAACCCCAATTACCTCCATCTACACTTATCAAAACGAATATAGATGGCCTCCATACAATCAAACGTAAAGGTATTGTCAAGATTATAGTTCCCCCTCCCTTACAACATACGCTAATTAATAAAGTACATTTAGAATATAACCATCCTGGTGTATCCCAAATGATTAGGCTCATCTCCACACAGTGTACTTGGTGTGGAATGACCAAATCTATAGTTAAGTATAATAGGTCCTGTCCCACATGCCAACTTATAAAGAAACCGAAAGGTCCATTATATGGTAGATTAGAACGCCCCCTATAGCTTTACAACCCTACAATATGTTATCTATAGACACTATTTCAGGTTTTTCTAAATACGGAAATTCTAAGTCATACTTACACGTAATTGCAGATCACCTAAGTCGGTATACATGGACCTTCCCCAGTAAGTCAACTAATATAATCACATACATTCAGTGTCTCAAAAAGGTATTGCAGTGTGGCCGCCCAAAACGCCTTCTTTCGGATCGGGCACCTGCATTTACTTCCCCAAAGTTCAGGAGATTCTTAATAAAGAACGGGATACAGCCTCTACTAACCACTGCAAATAACCCTCAAGCTAACGGTCTATGCGAGCGTCTTAACGCGACACTCACCGGGAAGCTGAGGTTACTGAACTTAGAGAATCCAGGAACATCCTGGACTAAGTTAATTAAGATAGTAACTAATAAATATAACGATACCCCCCATACGATAACTGGATTTCCCCCCGTATTTTTAATGTATAATATAATCCCCTCAGACTTAAATAACCACATAAACACCTATCCCAATATAATAGAAAGTAGAAAACTAGCAATACAACGTACAAATGACAGGCACGACAAAGAGAAAATTAAATATGATAACAAACATAAAAATCCACACTTTGATACAGGAGATTTAGTATTAGTAAAGGCGTATCATCATCCAAATAGCGGTAAGTTAGTACCCTACTTTACAGGTCCATATAAAATTACTGAAATAATTTCTGATAATGTCGTACGTATAAATAGACCCAATAGGATTACAGGTAATGATAGCGATACTGTACATGTAAATAAATTACAATATTATAATGAAGAGGTCCTTTATATTTCACCACCCAAATTATATATATATATATATATATATATATATATATATATATAGAACCCCTAAAAATAAATAGAATAATAGATCCTTTCCGACATTTAGATCCCAACTTGTTTAGTCCAATAGAAAAAAGTATAGCTCATCGATTTTCCGAACCATTTAATCATTTGTCCCCCACAACTATTCTCATAAAATTAGCGAAATCTAGGTCCTGAAAGTCTGGCAAACAAGCCATGTTACATAAATAGCTATCATATTACCGTCCTTCCAAAACAAAACATAACGCCCGCCACCGCGGTGTCCAGTTTGCTTATATAGGCTGCACGAGCTCGACTTTCTCGCGCCACTGTCGCCTGTTCAAACACCTTTTTATTTCGCACTTTTCTAGATTGTTCACATCAATTTTAATTCCTCTCGCATATCCCATATTCCATTAACACATTTCGCATGATCATAACACATTTATTTATACACTAGTTAATTAATTAATCCCTTTTATAGCAAATCTTATTTTTATAATGTTATCGATCCTATACATGAGACCAAAGGAGACGCCATATTGGCCTCCTAAAAGGACAATTAAATCCCCAAAATGGCGCCCATCGCCACGACAATATTCCAATCTTCAACACTCTTGCCTGTCAATCATTCAATTATAGGGCTTTTGGGTACAATTTAATACGAACATACACTACATTACCGGCTCCCTTGTTAGGAATCAAAAAGGCTTTAACTTTTCTTTTTCTTTTTTGTCAAATTTGTCGCCTCTCATTTCCCCATATGTAACGTAATGTTACATGGAGAAAAAGATCTGTTAAGTTAATATTTTAAATGATGTTCCCCAAAACGTAACAAGCCGGCGTTTGGGTAGGCTCACCTAGAAATTTTGCAGACCAACTGCATAAAACGCTCTGCAATCTTTTTAGCGCCTAAGACATGCACTACATACTACATGTACCTAAAGTCCTATCTTCCACTACAATGACATCATTTTAGGGATCAAGATCGCTCCCCGTCTGGTCTCACATAATATAATCGGGAAGATCTGGCAAAGACCAACTTCTCAGACCGGACCAAAGCGACATAGGGCCACATTGCCTCCCCGTAGGCCAAACTAGAAAGACATCAATAATCTTGCACCTACACCTAGACATTGTGTGTAAATATGTTCCTTTTTTTTTCAGGAACGAATATTTTTATTTTCTTTTAACTTTTCTCTCATTTATTGTAAATAGACTTACAGTTTACCTAGTTTTGTAGTGTTGGACTTTGTTTTTTTAACTTACAGATGTAGATAAAACATTTCACTATTAATCGATAATATCATTTTGTTTATTAATCATCAACTTTAATGCCTTCAACTACCAATCAACCCTTTATATATTATTACCTTTAATATTTTTATTTTCTTTTTTTTAAATCATGTTTAGACTTGGAATTTTACAACTTCAACTATTTTAGGCACCCTTTTAAAAAACCTACACCTAACAATATTTATAATATTTCTTAAACAGATAAAACATTTATCATTTTATTTTTCTTAATAGATTTTCAAAATGTTATTTTTGACGCTTCCCTTACAACCTCTAACTCTATCCCATGAACCTTTCCTCCCAACTTTTTACATCCATCAAAAGATTATTGTTCGTCAACCATTTTCTTTTTTTTTTTTATTGATTAAACTAACTAGAAGACCTTTCCTCGCTATATCATTCCAAATAGTGAGCTCAGGAGACCCAGTTAGATTTTTTTTCCCTCATCGTCCGGCTCATCATTTTTTCATTTTTCAACTTTTTCTTTTCACCACACAAGCCGGACACAATCAAAATTGACAGCAATAAATCTCTTACACCCACCTTTCCTTTTCCGCATTCTTCAAACCTCCAACTACCTTCCAAGGGATTCCAGTTCGCCGAACATTTTTATTTTTTTTTCATTGATTAATCCGACTGGAACAATCCTTCCTCGCTATACCCATTCCCAATAGTGAGTTCAGGATATCCAGCGCGATCTTTTTATTTTCTTTTTCTCATCGCCCGACTCATCATATCAATTCACCATTTTTTCAACTTTTCACTTTTTTTTCATAATTCAACTGGGCACAATCATTATGGACAACAGGAATCCCTCTTACCTCTACCTTTCCCTTTTACCTCCATCAATCTTCCCACCTCTTTTCACTGTCTGAGCTAATGATGCAGACGGAATATCTTGGGCCTTCTGTTAATGAAAACAATGCCTCACTTAAACAAGTTCGCATTGCGTTGCAGAATGCTTGGGATACTACTTTGCAGAAACATGCTCAGATACCCTCTTTCCCTTTTTCAACCTTAGCGTCACATTATACGTCAGTCAATAAACTAACTTCATTTTTTTCCTCACATCTTTAATACAATAAGATATTATTTTTCTTGTACGATTCATTTTACCATATTTACCATTTTGTATTATATACTTTCTCTTAATCTTTTATCATTCATTTTGTGCGTTTTTATTTTTATAACCTTGATTTTTTTTTCATTGATACACCACCATTACAACATCTTTCTCTTTTTAACTTGTAGATTAATAATAATTTTAACTAATTTGTATACAAATTATTTCTTTTATTTTTTATAATAGGTTTGTTAGGTCATCATTCATTACATGTCATTCCCCCAACCAAGCCTTCATCACCGGGGGCACATTCTGTAGTATATTTTGAGTTAGATAGTTCACAACCTTCTTCTGATATTTATTATAACCCCATCTCTATATAAAAATATGTATCGACCTTGTAACAATGGAAGTGACAAATAAAACAAAGAGGTAAAGGTAGACTAAACGACGACAAAGGCCAGACGAAGAAAACAACCAGGCGCCGGACAGGTGGCGTGATTATAGGAACCAATCAGGACTCTCCACCATATGCGGGAGTCCAGTATAAAAAAGCCCAGAAATTAGACAAAGCAGTTGTTTTCAGAGTGACGCCGTTATACGGTCGGTCGGATCTCTCACCCCCCCCCCCCCCCCCCCCCCCTTCTATCCGCGTAGGCTTAGGGCATCCGTGGCGCCCGTGGTTCGACTGCCTTCGTCCGTGGTCTACCTCTACCTCTTGGAGCTACCATCTAGACCTGCCTCTGTCTCTTGCTGTCCCAGTGCGGGAATCCCATCACGCACCCACGACCACGACTGCCCAGTACATTCCACATCGGGATTACTACATATATATGTTAAATATAGAGAAATCCATTTATAATATTTAAAATAAAGGCATATTTTGGATCAATAAATTTATTAAAATTCAATATTTCGACGAGGCTGTTCGCCTATCTTCTTCTCGGAAAAATTCAAAACCTTCTAAGCTTGTTATCCGCGTGATGCGCGCACGAGAAGTTTTGTTTTCTATAGCATATGCTGGTGTGACCAGACCATTTAATTTGAATTATTGTATCTTCAGGAATAAAATGCTAAATATATTTTTGACTATTTTTGTTTTAACTGTAGATATGATTGTGGTATTTCTATTTTCCTATTGATGCTATTTTTATCATCTGTAGATGCCCAGCTCTCCAAACTAATCTTGAGTGTTTATCCTGTACATTGTTGTATAAAATTATTGCATTATCATAATCTGGCACATGTCCTTTCCTAACTGCATGGTCTACAAGTAACGATAAAGGGCTATGGGTTTTGAAGGCTGTGTTGATTGAATATCTCTATTAAGGTTTTGCCAGTTTCTCCAATGTAGGATGATGTACAGGATTGACATGGTATGCGATATATGAGATTGGATCGGGTTTCCTGTTTTGGGTTTCGTTTGGTTATAGGATGACGGAGAAGGTTTCTTAGGTTGTAGCGGACTGGTATCTGATATTGATATTGTATTTTTTTAGAGTTCTGCCTATTCTTTGGATTCCATAACTGTAGGGAAGTATGCAGGATGGATTCTGGCCTTGACTATTGTATGGTATATAAATCTTTAACACAAAGCAATAACGCGCCATCTATACATATAAAATGAAAGGATTTAAAAGCACGAATGTTTCTTTTATACATAATACAAACTTCTACTGCCCTTACTGCGATGAAAAAAAATATATTGGGAGGGCTTGGCTCATCAGTGGAGAACCCTCCCAGCGGTTTCACCAATTTAATCTACCAGACCGCTTCTAAGAGCTCTAATACTGTATTGGATCATTCTGCTTATATACGCAGCACTAAAAGATGGAATCTCAGAAATGGTTTTCAAGAAAACTATCGACATAAGCTTATAGGACAGTAGAATTACATATAAATATTTGCATCGAGCCATGCTCTTCCGCTGATGAGCCAAGCCCTCCCAATATATTTTTTCACCGCAGTAAGGGCAGTAGAAGTTTGTATTATGTATAAAAGAAACATTCGTGCTTATAAATCTTTATGCAATAAGTTTTTATCATCAACTTTAAACGCCAGCTTTCTCAAGATTAAAATAAATACAAGAGAATGCGAATGGATCTATCTGTTCCAAATTACTTTATTAAGTGCCACTCAAATAGAGCATCTTATCTTTTCCATGTGTATATAGATAATATATTTTTGAAAATTCTATGTCCATTTTCAGTTTTTTTTTGCTACACACGAGAACCCGGTCTCTATTAATAATAACTTCCAAATTTTCCTCTATCAAAAACAACAACAACAAAAAGTCTTTATTTATGGTCACTGATCCTATACAGGATTCACCAGAGGTATGCATAAGAACAAAGCAGTGAGACAAAGGAAACAACGATATAGACAGAAGAAAAAGAAAAAAAAAAAGAAAGAGAAAGAGGGAAGCAAGAAAAACAACACAAAAAGAGTAGCAGTAAGAAAGTGAGGAGTGAGTGTCACTTGGCCTTCTTCTGAGATATGGACTTGTGGAAACCATAAAACGCCGTAGCAATATACTTATTCTGGGTCCTCTATCAAAAATAGCTATGAAAGGCAAAATATTTTACTTCAAGAGAGGTGATTTATCCAATTTAAATCATATTTAAGTCAATATAACCTATTAGTATGATGCACTAGCGCGCCATCTGTTATGAAAATTCTAAACTATTATAGACGTGTATGATTTTAGATTAATGTTTTATTTAAATATTATTGATGAATTTTCGAATTTTTTTTTTTTTTTCAATAAAAGGGCATAATAATCAATTTTCGATATTGGATAGAGGGAACCCCAACGTCGGCCCAGTGGCCAAGTGGTAAGGCGTTGGTCTTGTAAACCAAAGATCCAGGGTTCAAACCCCTGCTGGGCCTGTTTTTTTTTTTTTTCCAAATCATTTTATTACCATTTCCAAACTCTCTTATTCCCACACAAATAAATAAAAAATAATAAAATTATTTTTTAAAAATATCCTATTATCGTGCAACTGAAAGTTTCCGTCATTTATTACCTAAATAATTGGATTTGTTCATATTTATTCCGATAGATGGCGCAAACCATCAGTAACTCTTAGTTGCAAATTTGGAAGATGTTTTGTTTTGTCTTAATTTTACCGCCTGATCCCTTACATATTCCTTTATATAAAAAATGGCGTATTTGAATCTGTAAAGAAAAAAAATGTTTTTCTCGCAATATTTCGAGAGATTGCTCCCTCTTTATCAATTTATTGCACAGTGAATTTAATTTACAAATTCTTGTATATCACATGAAAACAAATTTGTCATTGGGCCAAAAATAATTAATGATAAAAATCCTTTATGTTTAATTTTTCCCACCTAGAATTAAGCCCTTGATAAACTGACGTTATATATTTGGCATTAAAAATACACGTTTTAATTTGAAGAAGGGGCTTGTCCACACACAAAATCTACTTTAATTCTTAATAACACAGAACAGTCACGATGTCACCGACTCCTTTCTTTACTATCTCTACATAGCTAAGTCTTGGGCTGAAGATTTGATGATGAGAAATTTTTATAAAAGTAAGACAATCATTTCTTCAAGTTCTTCAACTTTTATAATTCTCTCTCTCTCTCTTCCATCCCGAGGCAATAAATATCACAAGTGTGGCTACCATCTACAAGTACCATCTTGGTCTTGAGTTAGGTAATGCCAGCCATCACCTCGACCTGCCCACTCTGTGGGAAAGAACTCTCGCAGTCCATCGGTGGCGGAGTCTTTCCCGCGGTGGACGCTACCAATGAAGACCTTGTTTATATATATTTATATATATATATATGTATATTTATCATCTATTTTATCTATTTATATCTATTTATTCATATATCTATCATTATTAATCTTATTTATTCATTTTATGTATTTAACCTTATATAATCTTATATGGACATTATAATAAACTAGCCGAATGACCCGGGCAACGCCCGTGTTTTACCCGATTGAATGTTTTGATTCAAATACTATTTGTTACAATTATAAATTGGCGCCTTAATACATTGCATATGTTAGTTAATAACTATAGCCTATGTGCTTTATCTGTCTATGTACTGTTGGCTTCCGTAGGCGTCTCATACTGGGAAAAAGAAAGAGAGGATTCCATTTAGTTATTATCTAATATATGCATTTATTTAGGGAGCGACCCGCTCCAACACAATAGTTACATAAATAGCGAGTGGGGGGGGGGGGCATGATGGGGGGGAGGGCAAAGGTGGCGTGACCGTAGCCAACCAATAGGAGGGCGCCATTCCAAAAAAAAGCAAACGGTGACAGAGAGAGATGACTGATTAGGAGATGAGGAAAGACGCTCGTAACTGTATATAGAATTCGTTTCAATCTCAATCTCTCACTTTATATATAGTGTCTAATTTATCTAATCTTTTTTTACAAATAAAAAATCAAATTATATTTTACATTCTTGATTTATTAAGAAATTGGGTTGGCCAAATATCAGGGAACAGGCTAAATCAATGTTTAGTTGATTTCTGTTCCACCAGATGGCGCTCTGCCTTCTTAAAAGCACATGTGTTCCTGGTCAGGATATGCCATTTTTATTTTTAATATTTATGTATGTATTTCTACTGTCTACAGCTTACGTCCATAGTTCATATAAAATACAGCGGTAAGGTAGAATAAACTGGCGAAACCGCTGGGAGGGTTCACCACTGATGAACCAGGCTCTCCCATTAATTTTCCATTGCAGTAAGGGCAGTAGATATTGTTTAATTTTTAAGAAAGTCATACACGTCTATAATAGTTTCGAATTTTCAAGTTTTAATTTGTTTGTTTCCTCTGTATTATTCACAAATACTTCACGTCTGGTGTTGATTAATAAATAAATAAAAAACACTCAAATTCCATCAATAAATATTTTTATTTACAAAATGATTAAAAAAAAACGATACCATTTTTAAATGCCTTTTTAATAAAATCTATACATACTCCAACACACGCTTGTTAGTCTTTTCAAAGAAAATGATCAAAAGTCAAGAAAAACTATAGTTTTAATCCTATAGTTATAAAATATAGATGTAGAAAAACATAAAACACGTGTATCAAAAGGTTATATATATTAAAAGGTTTTATTCTCTCAGCACTAAAAATAGTTTAGAAAGAATGAAATGTTAGTGGAAATTTATAAAAGAGAAAAAATAATTAAATATACAGTAAAATCTCTCTGTAAAGGATACCTAGTTGCAGAGCAAAATTGTCCTTTATGAAGAGGTTTTCTCTTACTGGAGAGTTGCTAAATTGTAAAAATGATAATTTTGACAATGAAAACTGTCCTTTGTAGAGAGGTATCCTCTAGCCGGAGTGTCCTCTCATGGAGGTTCTACTGTAGTTATTTTTCAAGTTAGTATCAATTAATTTTAAATACTGTTTTATGATCAATTACACTCATGGACAAAAACTTAAGTAGAAAGTCTATGATATCGCCAGTCGTTTTTTTTTTTTTTGAATGAGAGGCAGTTTTGTTCACACTTGGTTATCTCGTGTCTTCAATAAAGGTTACTGTAATAACTTTCAGAGTTATTTTCTGTATCCCGATATACATGGTAAAAGGTAAAACTTCCTTAAGTTTTGTCTCTCCGTGAGTGTATATGGTCGTTAAAGTCTAAGAACTCAGGGGTCACTACCACCTCGGGGAGATAATCCCGTGGCTTCAAGTGGTAGCTAGGTTTTGTTCAAGTTGGATACAATTAAAGATTCCTTACTTTTCTATTCTGGGGCTAGGGTTTAGCCTGTTTGATAACTCCTAGAAAGCTAGGGTTGTGTGCTTCGGATGTATAATGTACATTATAACACTGTACAACTTCCTTAAGTTTTATCCATGATTGTATATGCAAATTTTACCTTAATATTCTTTCTGTTAGTTCAAAAACCTTATTTTATTGTTTGTTATAAAAGAAAATAAGACCTAATCCAAATAATTTATCAGTGTGTGACGTTTGATAAATATAACGTATAATGACTTTTATTCTTTTGTCTGATGATGATAACAATGCTGTTGCCGAAACGTCACACACTAATAAATTATTTGGATTAGGTCTTATTTTCTTGTATTATAATCTATAATCCAAATTGTGCTTTATCATTTTATTGTTTGTTCTTCAACTTGTTCACATCAGGATATATTAGAATCGGTAGTGTGCCTTCTTTTTTTTTCTAAACCTCTGGTTGTATATGTATATATGTGTTATGTGTGTTTGCTGGTCTCTGATTGGCCGAGACAGCAGGCAGTCAGTGGCAGTAGCTACAGGTGGGATGACATTTGACCTTGTTGACACCACATTTGCAGCCCCCACTGGTGTCACCGCGTCCCTGCAATCACACATGAGTTGACACTCTCTTATATCACATAGAATAGGTTAGCTCCGTTGTTTAATGATTGTTGAAATTTGCATATGTGTATGCAAATACGTTTTGGGATAAATTCACTTCCATCACAGATATGAGTCATTGTAATAAAAAAAAATTCACCGGAAATTTTTTTCGAACTCTCTCTAGAGTTTCAATAACAATTTCCATTACAGAGGTTAGCCGTTGTTTAATTATCGTTTAAATTTACATAGGTGTATGTAAATAAGTTTTGGGACAAATTCACATCCATCACAGATATGCATCATTTTAATGAATTCGCAGGAATAGTTTTTCGAACTAGAGTTTCAATAACAAGTTTCATTACAGAGATTGGCCGTTGTTTAATTATCGTTGAAATTTGCATAGGTGTATGCAAATAAGTTTTGGGACAAATTCATAGATATGCGTCATCGTAACAAGTTTCATTACAGAGATTGGCCGTTGTTTAATTATCGTTTAAATTTACATAGGTGTATGTAAATAAGTTTTGGGACAAATTCACATCCATCACAGATATGCATCATTTTAATGAATTCGCAGGAATAGTTTTTCGAACTAGAGTTTCAATAACAAGTTTCATTACAGAGATTGGCCGTTGTTTAATTATCGTTGAAATTTGCATAGGTGTATGCAAATAAGTTTTGGGACAAATTCACATCCATCACAGATATGCATCATTTTAATGAATTCGCAGGAATAATTTTTCGAACTAGAGTTTCAATAACAATTTTCATTACAGATGTTAGAGCCGTTGTTTAATTATCGTTGAAATTTGCATATGTGTATATGCAGCTAAGTTTTGGGACATATACACTTCCATCACAGTTATGAGTCATTGTAATAAGCAAAATTCGCTGGAATAATTTTTCGAACTAGAGTTTCAATAACAAGAGGTTGGCCGTTGTTTAATTATCGTTTAAATTTGCATATGTGTATGCAAATAAGTTTTGGGACAAATTCACAGATATGCGTCATCGTAATAAAAAAAAAAATTCGCTGGAATAATTTTTCGAACTAGAGTTCCAATAACAATATAGCGGCAGCTTTCAAGCCACAGTCTCTCTTCATCACATAATTGTCTAAACATATTTACATATAAAAATAAAGGTCACCTCTTCCGTTAAAACTATTTATTGACCGTCTCCGCAGGCCTCAGGTATAAACATTTGGTGAATAGCAATGTGGACCTCAGGTCCCATACTCACCCCAGGTCCCCAGCGAGGTCCCCGTGTCACCCAGCAGATCTCTGTGTCGCACTGAGAACATGTCAACCAGTCACATCCCCATTTCTTCATCACCAGGACGTGACATTTGGGACAGTGCAGGGCCTTCCCACTCTCCAGCAGACTCTGGACATCCACGTCTTCTCGTGAGATTCAACTCTTTATTGTACAGATACAAGATACAATCATTGAGGGGTGATAGTTACATGGGAAGGAAAGCTGAGAGTCATGAACAAATTTAGTTATTAATAGATCTTGATACAACGCAATAACGCGCTATCAATATATAACGAATAAAGACATTAAGACACGAATGTTTCTTTTCATAACTTAATCAAACCTCTATGGCCTTACTGCGATGAAAAAATATTTGGAGGGCTTAGCTCATCAGTGGTGAACCCTCCCAGCGGTTACGCCAACTTAATCTACCAGACCGCATCTTTAAAGCTCTAATACTGTATTGGATCATTCTGCTTTTACGTATATGCTACAATGAAGGGTGGAATCTTAGAAATGGTATTTGAGCAAACTATGAACATAAGCTTTTAGGACAGTAGAAGTTCGATTTATTTGTGAAAAGAAACATTCGCGTCTTAATGTTTTCATTTGTTATTAATAAATCTATAGATCGTTCCGTCATATATGATATAAAGTTGCGTTGATATTCATGTACCAACAACAACAAAAGCCTTTATTTAGGGCATTCCGCCCCACACAGGATTCGCCGTATTTACACGTCAACAAGAGGAGAGGGAAGAGGAAACATTTACAACAAAATAAAGTCTGTCTCACATTCGGTTACCTATTTACAGATAGGTCATCCTCCAGTGTCCTTTGCCCTGCATTCTTTCTCATGTACCATAGAAGGCACCCTTTAATTATGAATCAGAATGATTCACTTGTTCAACACCCTGGTGAAAGAAACTTTATTGGTGATGAAAAAGAATAAACCACAACACCAGTTTTGTCAAATTCAGACAAAAAGCCAAAAAGCCTGTATACAAGGGTTTCGGGATATGTCCCTCATCAGTACAGGGGGTGGCTTCCTAAGTCCAATGAACTGTATCAAATATCTTTCAGAGTTATTGTCTGAATCCCGATATACATGCTAAAAGGTACAACTTATTTAAGTTTTGTCCATGAGTGTATATTGGTTATCTTATGTCTTCAATAAAGGTCACTGTAATATCTTTCAGAGTTATTGTCTGAATCCTGATATACATGCTAAATGGTACAACTTCTTTAAGTTTTGTCCATAAGTGTATATTGGTTATCTCGTGTCTTCAATAAAGGTCACTGTAATATCTTTCAGAGTTATTGTCTAAATCCAAAAATACATGGTCAAATATCAACTTCCTTAAGTTTTGTCGATGAGTGTATATGATGTAGATGAATTCATCCTTTTTGTCTGAACATTAAAATGGCTAAATAAGGATTAAACAGTACACAAAGTCAAATATTTTTTTCTAGATATGTCGTCATAGCACAATGGCAATGTTATTTAGACGTTCCTAGGACTTATCTTACATTAGAATGAAGATAAGAATGAAAATTGAAGCAAATGATAATAAAGATGAGAATATCACCATCAGATTCATAGAAAGTGAAGGCTGGACATCTATTTGACAAATTTTTCCCGTAAACATATTCCGAGTACAATTGATGTAAACTATATGTGATTAGAGAATGTCTGCAGTAAATAAACTGGGATTATCAATCTATGTAGGTTTTTTTACTTATCCTTTTTTTTATATCTTTAATAAAGACATTGGGTTGGCTAATAGGAGACAGAGGTTGTTCACAATTTGTTATCTCGTGTATCTTCAATAACGGTCACTGTAATATCTTTCAGAGTCATTGTCTTAATACCGATATACATGCTAAAAGGTACAACTTCCTTAAGTTTTGTCCATGAGTGTATATTGGTTATCTCGTGTATCTTCAATAAAGGTCACTGTAATATCTTTCAGAGTTATTGTCTGAATCCTGATATACATGCTAAAAGGTACAACTTCCTTAAGTTTTGTCCATGAGTGTATATTGGATATCTCATGTATCTTCAATAAATTTCACTGTAATATCTTTCAGAGTTATTGTCTGAATCCCGATATACATGCTAAAAGGTACAACTTCTTTAAGTTTTGTCCATGAGTGTATATTGGTTATCTCGTGTGTCTTCAATAAAGGTCACTGTAATATCTTTCAGAGTTATTGTCTGAATCCCGATATACATGGTAAAAGATACAACTTCCTTAAGTTTTGTCCATGAGTGTATATTGGTTATCTTGTGTGTTTTCAATAAATGTCACTGTAATACCATTCAGAGTTATTGTCTTAATACCGAAATACATGCTAAAAGGTACAACTTCCTTAAGTTTTGTCCATAAGTGTATATTGGTTATCTCGTGTCTTCAATAAAGGTCACTGTAATATCTTTCAGAGTTATTGTCTAAATCCAAAAATACATGGTCAAATATCAACTTCCTTAAGTTTTGTCGATGAGTGTATATGATGTAGATGAATTCATCCTTTTTGTCTGAACATTAAAATGGCTAAATAAGGATTAAACAGTACACAAAGTCAAATATTTTTTCTAGATATGTCGTCATAGCATAATGGCAATGTTATTTAGACGTTCCTAGGACTTATCTTACATTAGAATGAAGATAAGAATGAAAATTGAATCAAATGATAATAAAGATGAGAATATTACCATCAGATTCATAGAAAGTGAAGACTGAATCTTCCATTTGACCTATTCTTCCCGTAAACATATTCCGAGTACAATTGATGTAAACTATATGTGATTAGAATGTTTGCAGTAGATAAACTTGGATTATCAATCAATGTAGGTTTTCTATTTATCCTTTTTATATCTTTAATAATGGTATTGGTTGGTTGGTAGGAGACAGAGGTTGTTCCCACTTAGTTATCTCGTGTGTCTTCAATAAAGGTCACTGTAATATATTTCAGAGTTATTGTCTGGATCCTGATATACATGGTAAAAGGTACAACTTCCTTAAGTTTTGTCCATGAGTGTATATTGGTTATCTCGTGTATCTTCAATAAAGGTCACTGTAATATCTTTCAGAGTTATTGTCTAAATCCCGATATACATGGTAAAAGGTACAACTTCCTTAAGTTTTGTCCATGAGTGTATATTGGTTATCTCGTGTATCTTCAATAAAGGTCACTGTAATATCTTTCAGAGTTATTGTCTAAATCTCGATATACATGGTAAAAGGTACAACTTTCTTAAGTTTTGTCCATGAGTGTATATTGGTTATCTTGTGTGTTTTCAATAAAGGTCACTGTAATATCTTTCGGAGTTATTGTCTAAATCCCGATATACATGGTAAAAGGTACAACTTCCTTAAGTTTTGTTGATGAATTTATAAACTTGGAATACCAATCAATCAATGTTGGTCTTCTTCTGCTCCTCTCTTTTTATATATAATAACGATATTATGCATTAGCCCGCCATCTGTTATGAAAATTTTTAACTATTTTTGACGCTTATGATTCTTTTATAAATAAATCAATTTTTTACTGCCCTTACTGCAATGATAAAATAATGGAAGGGCCTGGTTCATCAGTGGTGAACCCTCCCAGCGGTTTCGCCAGTTTAATCTACCATTCCTCTGTAATATTGCATTTTTCAGTTTTCCTTTTATACTGATACTGAAGCTACGCTGGATTTTAATAAAGATATTGTTTGGCTGGTATAAACTTGGATTTTTTTTTCGACCTCACCTCAAGTTAGACTGAGGCCAAAAAAAGATATCAGGTACAAGGATGTACCGAGAAGTCTTACCTCGATGAGCTTCTGTGTCCCGGGGTCCGCCCGCCGCTGATACTCCTCACACTCCATATCGGGGTGAAGGGCCGCGCACCGCACACAGTTACCGGCGCCACAGGCTGGACACTCCGACGGAAGCGTGGACTGGCGATCCTCACACAGCCACCACCCCGGGCAGTCCACGCTGCGGCAGTGGAAGCCGCCCAGCCTCGTCTCCGCCGCCGTCAGCTGGAGCTGAAGGAGCCGCTCCAGGCCTCGCTCTCCCACCAGCTGCCAGCAATGTGGGAGATGTACATTCTAACAAACTCGATAAAACATCCAAGGCTATATGTAATACCTACTTCAGTATTCTATCCAGAGATAGTGTCAATAATTGAGATATCACTACAGAAAATCTTATATCCCAATAACTGTATTTAAATAAATTAAAATCCTCTGGAGTAACTTGATAAAGAAAGAAAAATCAAAGATAAGGAGGATAAGTTTCTTTTATGAACAAATGATCAAGCTTTCGGGCACAAATAGCATCAATAGGCACATTGATATTCCGGATCTTTATAACGAAATATTTTCATAAGCTGTTAATACAACAACTTATTGATTTTTAACTAGCAGATTATACCAAATATTAGCATATTCACATTTCTCTTATTATTTATTTTGTATATCACACATAAAATATAAATTTTATCTCTTAAAAATAATTTGTTAAGGCCTTACACTCGAGACACGAGACTCTCACTTGATTTACCTGATTCGTACATCAGGCATAAAACTTAAATGTTATCTCTCTATTTTCTAATATTTATTTATTATTTATGCTAAATATTTGTATATATATAGAAGAATCTTGATTTTGTATAATTTTATTCCTGTAGAAGGGCGACTTTGTGCCCGAAAGCTTGATCATTTGTTCATAAAAGAAACTTATCCTCCTTATCTTTGATTTTTCTTTCTTTATCAAATAACTGTATTTATTGTAAAACATTTCCATGGATGTACAAACAGAAGACCTTGTACCATAAGTGATTAACAAACACAAATATGAATCCCAAGACCCCCCATTTAATAAATTTATTTAAATTTATCGCTGACGACATGCATCGAGCAAAGCTCTGCTGGAAACAATAAGGACAAGGCCAGTTAGGCATAAATTAATACAAAGCAATAATGCGCTATCCAATATATAACTAATGAAAACATTAAGATGCGAATGTTTCTTTTAAACATAAAACAAACCACAAATAGTATTGAAACTTACCGCCCGAATTTCTCTATGTTGCAGGGTTGCCGGACACGCCACATTACTCTGTGAATATAGACATTCAGCGTTGCCAAGCTTCAAATTATCAACCAGGCAATCTCTACACAAACACAGAACAGTAAACCACATAATATATTACCTCTTGGTTTTCTATAGAGTTTGTGAAGATCTCATTTATTCAGAATTTCTACTTCCCAGCTTAAATTTCAATCGGTTTCTTAACTTCGTTTTTGAAAATATATATATTTTTTAATTTTTAAAACGTGACTTTGAGACTTCAAGCAAGTTTAGCATAACGGCTATACTTGATTCTCTAATCACATATACCATAGGAATCTGTGTATTACTAATAAATTGAATATACTCATGGACAACACTTAAAGAATTTGTACCTTTTAGCATGTATATAATGACAATAACTTTGAAAGATATTACAATGACCTTTATTGTAGACATATGAGATAACCAAACTAATGTGAACAAAATTGCCTCTGTCTCCTTAAAAAAAAATAGACGACCGACGATATCAAAAACTTTCCACTTCCTTAAATTTTGTTTATGAGTATATAAAGGTTCCTCTTCTATTTCAAAATTAATACAAAATCTATGCGCCGTTCATTCTTCAAACTAGTAGACTGGGTTCGGTGACAAAGTTAAAACACCAACTTTAGAAAATCCAGAACTCCCACATGAAGACCATGGTTTCTGGATATGACCCTTGTCAGTTCTTGGCGGGCTTTGAATATCATGGCACTTGGCTTGAAATGAATAGGCTATTATATAAACCTAATGATTGAAAACTGACAAGAATTTAAATTCAACTTTTTTTTACGTGTTGCATCCAAATTTTAATCATTTATTACACGCCATATAAGTTAATTGGAGCCAAAATTCATCATTTTTCTTCATCTCCTTCTAATTATAACACTTTCTACTTCGTGTAAATAATTTATATATTTGAGTAGTCTAGCTATCTACAAAGTTCCACAGTAAGTGAGGTTATTGTGTAGTGTACTTACCTACAGAACTTGTGTAGACAGTCCTTCAGTACGACACCCTGTCCTACTGGGACCTCAGAGAGACAAATGAGACATTCAAACTCATCCTGACATTGGACAAGATCCTGTTGGTCCAGTTCTTCCAGTTCTTCTTGTAGCTGTACATATAGGGATTGATTGGTCTCATACAGTATCTGGCACATTTGTAAGTGTGGCCAAATATCAGGGAACAGGCTAAATCAATGTTTAGTTAATTTCTGTTCCACTAGATGGCGCTCTGCCTTCTGTAAAGCACATGTGCTCCTGGTCAGGATATGCCTTTTTTAATGTTAATATTGTTAAGAAGAGTTTGAAAGTACATTTTATTTTATCCATTATTGTAAATTTGCCTAACCTAATTTGCATTTATGCTTTTGATTTTCTTTGTTCGCCTGTTTTACATGTTTCTTATTTTTTCTCACCATTATAAATACCATCTTAACAATCATTAGATTAGATTTTTCCTCGACTTGTCCAGTGGACGGTTGTAAAATAAACAAAATAAACATTTATTTCTCGCTGTCTCCATGATTCCTCGCGGCACCCCAGAACACCATCGCAACAATATCAACATCTGACCTTTCTATTATTTTTTCTATTGTTTTTTTTTTTTTTTTCATTTATAACTGTAAAAGTCTAACTGCTTTTCACATGGGTAGACATGTGATGCACTTACAGTAAAATGCAGTTGCCAACTTCTACCCACCATGATTATCATGACTTGTACACAGCGTGTACCTAGGAATATATTTTTTTAAATCATTCTCTTTGTTCAGTCATTCAAATAGGTGAATCGCTTTTTTTTAAATAGTTTTTTGTCAGATTTTTGAGAGAATAGAATTATTCAGAGATGTTCCCTTGTTTTATATTACACACACACAAGCTTTTATTAAGACACTAGCCGAATGACCCGGGCAACGCCCGTGTTTTACCCGATTGAATGTTTTGATTCAAATACTATTTGTTACAAGTATAAATTGTGATCATGTGGCCTAGTGGTCATGGCATCTGCCCGGTAAGCGGAAAGTCGTGGGTTCGATTCCCATCCCTTGACACTTTTTTTATTTTATCCATTCTGACCAAAATCTATCCGTGAACTTCACACAGTGAACTTCACACAGACAGAATAAGGCAATTATATAAGTAGATTCCGTCTTATACAGATGATTCACTTGTTATAAATGAATCTAAAAAGAAATGAGAAGCAGGGGATGAAACTGAATCCTCGCTTAGAAAAGAGAAGAAGAAAAAAGTTTGAAGGAGATTTTAAATAGAAAAAAAAGTAAGAAAACAGGGAAAGAATATCTATGTACAAAAGTTGAGATCCTTCTTTTTTTATATCTATAGAGAACGAATAGTTATAAATATAATGAGAAAATTATAAAATAAATGAAGCTTCCAGGGTTAAGTTTCTTGTGCAACTTTTTATTTTCAAGCTTTCGGACTTGTCAGTCCTTCAACAGGATTATCACGTTAACAATTTAATAATAAAAAGATTATCTAATTTCCTTAAAGGATATATTCAATAGAATTTTGAGAACGTCTGAATTTCCGACAACATGGTTGAAATCAGTTATTCAACCAATTTTTAAGAATGGTGATCCAGACGACCCTTCTAACTATCGAGGCATAGCGCTCTTAAGCAATATAGCAAAATTATTTACATCAATACTCAAATCTCGTCTAGGCAGTTGGATCGAAAGAAGAAATATAGTTCCTGAGAACCAGGCGGGATTCAGGGCCGGCCACTCTTGTCAAGACCATATATTCACTCTATTATCCCTGATTCAAATGACTCTAAGCCGAAAGAGAAGGAAATGCTACATGTTCTTCGTGGATTTGAAAAAAGCCTTCGACACAGTGCCCCACTCATTATTATGGAGAAAACTGGTAGATGCGGGTCTCAACCACCGTTTTGTTAACTTAATTAAAGATTATTACACAAATATGACAGCGGTAGTGCGATGGAACAATTCATTCACTGCGCCAATAAAGGTGCGTTCGGGAGTTTTACAAGGGGAGCCGATGTCACCTTATTTATTTATACTTTCTATAAATGATTTAATAGGTCTCTACAATAATTCAGATTTACCGGGAATATATCTCCCAAATTATGGATATGTTCATATTCTACTATACGCAGACGATATTGTCTTGATTGGAGAATCCAAAAATAACCTTCAAATAAAAATCAATATGCTAAGAAAATATTTTGAAATAAATTTATTAACCCTGAATATGAAAATAAGTCAAAAATAGTAGTTTTCAGAAACGGCGGTCGATTAGCACAAAATGACAAATGGTTTTGGGGTGAGCGGCAACTGTCTGTTACTACGAAATATCTATACTTGGGATATCCGCTTACAAGTGCAAATTCACTAAACAAGGTAGCGTCACACTACAAGGGCAAAGCCCTGGCAGCAATTGGCGCTGTGTGGCAAGTTCTGACAAAATCCAATATGAACTCTCTAAATGCGGCAATGAGATTACTTGATTCGACGGTCTTGCCTCACATGCTATACGCCGCACCCTGCTGGGCACTCAACCAAGTAAAGGTAGTTGACCAGGTTCAGAATATTTTCCTAAGACGCTACCTAAATTTACCAAAGTATACCCCGGGCTTTATGCTAAGAATGGAGTGTGGACGAGTATCACAGGAAGTTATCATAACTAAACAGGTCCTGAGATTTTGGGTGAGGATTATGAAAATGGAGGAGAGTAGGTTACCCCGGGCATGTTTGTCACACCTCTGGACATTACACAGCAATCAAAGGGCTGGTTTAACTTTGTCGAAAACATGTCAACCATTTTAGACTCAAACGGTTTTTCGTTCCTGAAGGGTTGTCCGGATTACACTGCAATACTGACTGAAATCCCTGCTATTATTCGAATAGCAACCGAACAAAGCATCCAAAGCGACATGGCGAAAATCCTAAATACTTCACATTACAGTCACTTCAAATACCTAAAAAACTCAATAACAGCAGAACGATATTTATTCACAACTATTCCTCTAGCAATTAAAAGATTTTTTGCACAACTGAGACTCCTATGGACGATCTTCCCAGAAAATCGTTCAAAGCGCTGGAAGATTGATTTGACTCTAACTTGCGATCTGTGTAAAAACAGAATCCAAGACGAAATTATGCATATAATATTTGTATGCTCTTGCTTAGAGAAACAGAGGAAAGAAATTTTGGGTGACTTACCCTGGTCTCAACCTGACTGCCAACAAATTTGCAGCTGGATGAACACACTGATGGTTGATCAGGGTCTCTCCCTCGGTTTATATAAATTCTACAAGGCCGCAGTCAATGTCCGTTGGAGAATAATGGATTCGCCGAATGTCGTGGTTTGCTTGGAGGAAGAAGGCGAAGATTGAACGCGGCTGATTCCACACTAGCCCTCTCAATGATATCCTAACCTTGACATATCCTAAACATTGGTACTTTAATTTAAATATTTAATCATGTATGGTTCCTTTTGCTCTGTATGTTTATTTTTTGTATATATGGTTATATTTCTTTTTGTTTGTTTTTTTCTTTTTTCTCTCTTTTCTTTTTCCTTATTACCTCTTGTATTCTAGTTTTTACTTTTGAAACAACTTCCTTTGCTAAATCCTGTAGAGGGGAATCATGTATAGGGCTGGATGCCCCAATAAAAAGGCTTGTGTGCTTGCAATTTAATAATAAATACATTTTTATATACACATTATTATATATATTTTAAATACTTATTATATTTTGAGAGAAAATATATTACATTATTTCAGTTTGAAAAACAATATTTTTCGAAAATATACGTGCGTGGTGGCGTGATGGATGATAAGTGCTGGTTTAATGAGAAAATGGATAAAGTTTTTTTTACAACAAGGAGACAAAGATGCTGGATACATTTTCTTTCTCCCGCCCGGGTGTAAGTCACTCAGAGTAGGACTATAAGTCGTAACGCTGTCATGGACAGTAGGGTTATCTCAATAAGTCTCTGGGACCTTTGGTCGTAGAGGTAGTCTGCACTGCGCTGACAAGGACCAACAGCCCGAAACGCGTACATGGTTAACTTTTCTTGATTTATCAAGAAATTAGGTTGGCAAAATATATTTGGAACAAGTTAAATCAACGTTTAGTTGATTTTTGTTCCACTAGATGGCGCACTGCTATCTAAAAGAAATGCTCATATGAGCGCTCAGGAAATGACAATTTTGTTTTTAATATGTAAATATGTTTGTTAAAAATAGAATGAAGGCATATCCTGACCAGGAGCACATGTGCTTTTTAGATGGCAGAGCGCCATCTAGTGGAAAAGAAATCAACTAAACATTGATTTAACCTGCTCCTTGATATTTGACCAACCCAATTTATTGATAAGTCAAGAAAAGCCATCCACGAACGAGTTTCGCGCTGTTGGCGCTCGTCAGCGTGGAGCAGGCTGTATCACTTCATTATTTTTATACTCCGCCTTTGCCGGTCCCAAGCCCGGATGAAAAAGGAGGAGGGGGAGCAGTAACAAGCTCACTAAAAAACCTGGGCTCAGCTGGCCCGGCTGATAGCACCCTGTAAGGGCTCCTAATCCAGGGATACAGGATGAGCAGCGTTTGTACTCCATGTTAGGAGCGGCTGCACATGGCGTCTGTTCCTCAAGTCAGAGGCGGCCATTAATTTTGGAGCTAAGTCGGCCTGCCACTGAGTAGTGCTCCCAGTCTTAATGACAAAGGCAGATGTAATCTACTTCGCCCAGTCATGATGGTTATCAAACAGACACCATCAAGGGTCACAACTTGATACCCTAATATGATTGAGTGGAGATAAGAAAGAAGAAGAAGAAGATTATTTTTATTATTAACACCTGACCCTTTTATTTATTTTATTTTTTATTGTTTTTTCATATATGTATGTATTAAAAGGCTAAACTCCAAATTCTATATATACAGTAGAACTAACTCCCTGTAAAGGACAACACCTAATTGCAGAGACAAAGTGTCTTTAGGGAGAGATGTCCTCTTACCAGAGAGTTTCTAAATTGTAAAAATGGTAATTTTGCCAAATTAAAATTGTCTTTTATAGAGGGGTGTCCGCTAAAGGGAGGTTCTACTGTATTTTATTTGATAAAAGATATACCTAGAAATCTGGGACAAACATAATTTCAATTGATATCAAGAAACATAATTTTATAAAGAGAGAAATTAATCTCTTTACATATTTAGTGTTTATAGACGAATATAAGAAGATATTCAAATTAAAAAGATTCTATTGGCTCTTACCGTTTTCTCCCGATATGGTTCCTCAACTTTGATTGGCTCCGGTGTAAAATAGGGCGGAGTCTTTTCTTCTAGACTCATTCTAGAAATGTTTCTGTGTACCTGCCAATTAGGAATGCTGTTAGCATCTTTGGCACAATAGAATACATCTTTGTAACCTACCTGTTTCTCTGGGTAGTGTTCCTCAAATTTGATTGGCTCTGGTGTAAAAAATGGAGAGGTCATTTCAGTCATGCTCATTCTTGATATTTCTCCAGAGATTCTTCCTTCAATGTGAAATTCGTCTGCCTTAAAATCTTCTTTGTCATCGAGAGAATCTGTATCATCTATATCGGTGAGTATATTATCGATTTTTTCAAATCTTTCGATATCTTCAACATTTTTGAGTTCGTTTCTCAAAGAAAGATCAATTGCAATTTCTTCATCATAGGTTTGAGAATTATCCGTTCCGTTAAGTTCGTTTATTTCTTCAAAACATCCTTTGTTTATAGGACTTGTTCCAAAAGGCACGATATCTTCAAATTCTTTTTCGTTTTCATCAATAGTTTCTCTCAAAGAATTATCGGAATCTTTGAGTTGGTATCTGGTTTTATCCTTTTCGCCGTCATTCTGAAACTCCTTTGTTTTGAATTCGGAAAGTTTTGAAATATTATCATCCATCTTTTTATGAATTCTTGTTCCGTACGGTAAGTCTTCTGTATTAAATTCTTTGCCATCGGATGTCATTGTATCGATTGCCATTATGTCTACCTTTATAGAATTTTCATTTAAGTTTTTTATCTTAAATTGTGATGTTTGTAAGTTATCTTCTAAATATTTTTCGTATTCTTGAGAAGTTCTTGATCCAAATGGTATAATTTCAGCATCAAACGAATCTTCTTTCTTAACTATTGGTGTTAAATTCTTATCAATTTCTAATTGATGTTTCTGTCGATGTGAATATTCTAATGATTGGATATCATTAATAAATTTAGTTTTTTTCTTTTCTTGAGGTTTTTCTTCTTTAATCGAATTTGACTTTAACGAATTTTTAGTTAAATTTTTCATAAATGATTTTTTATTCACAGATTTAGGAGTAGTTTCTCCATTTTGAATATTCACTGATTTATTTGATGATGATAAATGTTGGGTTTGAGGTTGTGTGAGCTCTTGGTATACTTGGTTTAAAACTTCATATTCTATATTTAATATCTTGGCAATTTCGTTTAAATATTTTTTCTTGTTTGTTATTATCTCTGGCATTTTTTCAACGCTTTTAGTTATCTTTTCATCGGCTGAAATTTTGTTGTCTTTTGATAGACTTTCAGCTGATAAGTTTTTAGAGGTTTGATCACGGTTCGCGACTATTTTAGAAAATTTGTTTGTATGTTTCGAAGAAGTTTTTGAATTTTTGGATGATTTGTCGAGTAAAATGGAATGATTTATAGGAACATTGAACGATGAATTTGAAGTTTCTGATATGGAAATAGGCATATTTTCAAGTTTTTGGATTTCTTTTGATTTTTCTCGGCAGAATGGAATTATATGGCTCCATTTGGAATGTTTACCAACAGTATCTGAAGATCGTCTGCTTACTTGTTTTTCATCTTTCTTATTTTGACTCAAATAATTCGTTTTTTGGGAATCTTCCGAAAATTTTCTGACGCTTTTATATTTGTATTCATTCTTTTCTGTTTCTTGAGGATCTTTTGATGATTTTTCTAAATTATAGCCTGGATTGAAAGACCAATTTTGAATATATTCCTCTTTGCTTTGATGATTTTCTTTTCGGAATGAATGTTTTCGGTTAAGTTTTTTGCTGGGATTCCTAGAGAGGCTCTTTGATGGCTGGGGTTTCGATGATTTCCATGGTAAGTCTTGGAGATAAAGACAGACGAAAGTATCAGGTTCCACGTGGTATTCAGACAAGGTTCTTTGTTCGTCTGCGGCGAGACAGCTCCCGATGATCCAAAGTTGAGATGTCTGCGGGAACCCGAACTCCGCTTCAACCTAAAACACAGCAATTCCTTCAATTGAGGCTACAATTTAATAAATAAAAAATCTTAAATACATACTCTCTCTCTGCAATATAAATATTTGTTTAATTAAAAAAGCATATATTGGATCAAAATATCATTTATTTTACCAATAATTCAGTTGGCTGAATGCCAACCTTTATCAAGGTATTATAACATTTTAAATAGTGTCAACCAACTGAAATATTGGTAAAATAAATGATATTTTGATCCAATATATGCCTTTTTAAATTAAAGATTTATATATGGATTGCTCTATTTTCAAAAAATATATATTTGTTTATTAAGTCTCAGTTTACAGGTGTTACATTCGAGTCACCTTGTCCTGTCTATTTACACATGGAGAGTTGGTGGAGTAGAGGTGGCCCCCAGACCTCGCAGCTGTTGGAGCTCCTAACTAAGCGTCAGGTCGTTTGAATCGGGTGCGATATAAAAATAAGATTAAGTCCTATTTAAACCTGACAGTTAGCAATATTTATAATGTCCGTGGTTAGCTTTTCTTGATTAATCAAGAATGGGTATTTGGCCAATTCTGGAATAATTAAAAATCAGCGAGAATAGTTTATATTTATTCCGATAGATGGCGCAAGCCATCAGCAACTTTCAGTTGCACGATAAGGAGATGCCTTTTTTCATAATATTTCTATTGTCACAGAATAATTATTGTAAAATACTCTGTGTTGTTATTTTATCAACTAAAATATTTGACTACGTCACTACTCCTTCTTGTAGATTATCACTTGTAAAATTATTATCACGTTTTGCATTCTATAGATTTTATTAATAACTTTTGGAATACTTGTCTGTTCTGCCGTTACACTATGCCCACACCATACCCTTGGATCAATCGAATCCAACCAAGCTTATCAATGGAGAACCTTCCCATCAGTTGAGAAAGAGCAATGCTCGAAGGCTCTTTTGTAATATTCTTATAAGTTGTTGTTATGTTCAATGAAGAGCCTCAGATGTCTCCGTACATCTCTATCACAACAGTCGTTCTCTATCTTTGGGTGTTTAAAGTTCTGGGTCCATGTCAATTTTCTGTAAGGCTGCGGCTATTGCTGGACATGGGAATATGTGGATAGATGTTAGTTCCACACCAGAACAATATTCTTCACAGGAGTGTTTATTTTTATGTAAATTATCAAAACTTTCTTGCAGACCTTACTGCAATGATAACATATAATGTATGCGAGGGCTTGGCTCATCTCATATTTTCTATTATCCCAGTAAAAAGTATACAAAGATAGTTTTAGTAATGTTCATCAAAGAGACCTAAATGTCTGGATTTTTTCTAAATGTATAGCATTGTAAAATATAATTTTAATTAACATATATCATTGTAAAAAAACTATCTCTTGGCGTTTAAAGAGATGTAGAGATGTAAATATGTTGACAAAATATCAGCGTCTGCTTTCATCCAATTATTACCTTCTGGGACGAAACCGCTGGGAGGGTTCACCACTTATGAGCCAGGCTCTCCAATTATTTATATTATTGCATTAAGGGCAGTAGAAATTTTGTTTTATTTTTTTTTTTATGTTTTTATTTAAAATAATTATATGTGTCTCATAAATAGTTAAAATTTCCGATAACAGATGGCGCGCTAATGTATCGTGTTTAATCAACACCAAACGATACCCCCATAAAAGTTATATTTGACCGTTTTTATTCATAGATTTGAGATTTAAACTAATATAAATAATATTGAAATAAAAATGAATATCATGGTTATTTATTTATACAGATGGCTCCATGGATCAAGCAGAGAAAGAGTAAAGTTACGTGAAAAAGTATCCTTTCAAACATACACTCTTAAGTACAGTCATAAAAATGTTTATTAGCTTTGTTATATAAGTTCTATGGGAATCTCTTGGGGAGAATCCACTAAATATCCTGAAAGGTGACAGCGGGGGAGAAACACATTGAATAACCTGGATTGAAAATATGAATATATGGTCAAATAACAAAATAATTCAAGATAGGCTGGAAGGAGTTCGTGACCTATTAGGGTTATCAGCAGCTATATATTAATGGGAAGCGGTGTGGTATTTAAACGTTTCAAAAACACCACAAAAATTATAATAAACATCAATGTTTATTTAGATTACAAAACACAAAGCTTTTTAATAGAACTCATAAATTGTAGAAGAAATCTTTTGTAATAAAAATAAACAAGAACAACACTGGTCAAAAACATTTAAAATCATAGATAAATAACCTCAACAAGCAGAATAATAAACCTACCAGGGTCTTCAGCATCAGTAGAGTCATGTCAGGGGACACGGCGATGGAGAAAGGCCCCTGGGGGTCGGAGTCCTGTGTCTGGATAAAGGCTTGGACCCTGGGAACATTACATAGCCACTAAGGAAGACTGCAATTTCCGAAATCAATTGTTGTTGTGTGTGTGTGTCTTAATATAATTTTCTTCTCTACCAAATTCTCTTTTTCTTTCAAGTTTTTTTTTTTTTTGCTTATCCCTAGTACACGTGGTACAGGCCATGATAATCATGGTGGGTAGAAGTTAGAGACTGCTTTTACTGTATGTGCACCACATGTCTACACATGTGAAAAGCAGTTCGACTTTGCACTTACAAAGGTACCAGAGCCCCGTTTGGTTACTTGCACTCGCTGGTGGGGTTGGACTTTGGCAAGAATCGGGAGCCATTGGAGCATTTTTTTTTCTCTCAAGTGACGGTTAACATCATCCTTGATGTTCAATGTCAGCTCTCTTATGATAATAATTTTTTAGCATCAAACATAATTTGTATATGGGTTTTTTTTTGCTCCTGTCGAGGACAAAAGATTTTTGTCGAAACGTCGAGAAAGTTAGAAGTTAGAAGTTAAGATATATAAAGTTAAGCCAAAAATAAACAAGCGCCGCTTGTGTAATGGTATCATGCAAGATTCCCATTCTTGCGACCCGGGTTCGATTCCCGGGCGGCGCAGTTTTTTTTTTTTTCTTAAAGTTAAAACACATTTGCTCAAAAACACATTGTCCTTACTTCTTAATTCTATTATTTTTTTAATTACGTTTTTTTATTAATTAATTTGCACAAATACTTTTTTATTATATTTTTAAATATTTTCAATATTGGTGATTTTTAAAATTATTATCCCATTGTATAATTATACAAGGTCACATGGAGACTATATTCATTGATCAAATTCACAATCTTGGTAAGGTTGGAATACAGGTCTTGTCTTGAGGCTTCTATGTATTTCAAGAGGTAGTCTGGTGAGTATTGGTAATTATGTATATTGCCACGTGGAAAATTAGGGAAGACAAAAACTTCAAGAGGAGACAACAATTTATTTCAGGCAAGGACAAACTATAAATGGTAAACCAAAGATAAGCCACGAGGGAAATTTACAGAGTAGCAAAATATAAACATAAAAATGACCACTCTGTTAATAAAAAATAATAAAATTAATAAACACTTTGTTACAATATTATCATATTAAAATATGTGTTTCTTATAATTTAAATATATTACATAAATGTGAATCTATTTTGTCATTATTCTTGTAACTTTGTAATCAATTATATATAAGACTAAGAAAATTAAACTATATTTTTCAATTTATCAAACAATTTGGCTGCTGAATCGCTGATTCTGGTAGAGCGCCATCTAGCGAATAAAGTTGTAACTAAAATCAATTTCGAATTTTTCATTATTTGCCATAAAAAATCCCATTGCATCCTGAACACAATGGTGTTTACCGCATTGCTCTAGCGCAAATATTCGCGGAGTTATTAATTTTTAAAGTTGTGCGGGACTTTTAGATCACCCTGTATATTTGAAAATAAATAAATATTTTATAGATTCCATATACAGGGTGATCCAAAAGTCCCGCACAACTTTAAAAATTAATAACTCCGCGAATATTTGCGCTAGAGCAATGCGGTAAACACCATTGTGTTCAGGATGCAATGGGATTTTTATGGCAAATAATGAAAAATTCGAAATTGAGTTCAGTTACAATTTTATTCGCCAGATGGCGCTCTACCAGAATCAGAGATTCAGCGGCCAAATTGTTTGATAAATTGAAAAATATAACTGATCGACACGTATTTTTCCTTTTTGAATACCAGGAAAGAACCCTAATAATTTCAAATAACAAATTAATAAAACACCACTTCGCCAAAAGTATGAAGAATTGGTTAACGATTTTCAAATACAATCAGAGATATGTAAAATAGGTAAATGCAAATCTAAACGTGTAGCAAAAAGAAATTTGATATTTTAGATACGGTTTGTTTCCGAAGATAATAAATTTCTAATATTTTTAATTCAACTCTCACTCAGTATCGATTATATTTATTTTAATTCATTTGAAAAATATGTATCTATCTCTGATAATTTATATTACTCTGGAATGCCGTTGTTGTTGTTGTCGTGTCCAATAAAGAGCCTTAGAGGTATCCATGCATCTCCATCACAGTAGCAGCAATATCCACTATCTTGGGTGTGTAAAGCTGCTGCTCTGGGTCTAAGTCAATTTTCTGCAAGGCTGCGGCCATTGCTGGACATGAGAATTTGTGGGTAGGTGTTAGTTCCACACCAGGACAGTTGTTGCATGTCCTATAGGTTCTTGTGCCATCTGAATGTATTGTCATTCCTTTATAGTGTTTTGTTCTAAGTCTTGTTATAGTTTTTATCATTTTCTCTCAGAGTTTATTTCGCATTTTGATCTTTTCTTTTTTTTTTTTTTGTTTAATTATCTTGTATTTTGACAAAGAATCAGTGTCAAATAATGACATTTGTTCTTTCCTTTGGCTCAACTTTCTGGCTTTCTTTGCCAATTCAAATGCCATTTCATTACCCCCGATCCCAGCATGGGCAGGGATTCAATGTAGAATGCAGTTATTCTCCAATGGTTCCAGTTGGGTAAGTAACGAGTGTATTTTCTGTGTGATTTTAGTATTGCCCTTCTGAATTGCTTCTAGAGCGGATATGGAGTCGCTGTATATTAAAAAATTCCTTATGCTTGATGCAGGGATGGATGGTTAAGGCATAAATCAAGCGCTTTCCAGATAGCTGTCAGTTCACAAGTGAAGTTTGACGAAATCTGTCCTGCTCCTTCTTTGATTTTGATGTATGTTCCATCTTGCAGTATTATGTTAATTCCGGCCCCTCCATTACTCAGGGTAAGGTCTGAAGATCCATCTGTATATGCTGTTAAAGGGGGTGGCCTAGCATTTTTAATCAAGAATTTGTACTATGAGGACATAGCCATTAATATTCTAAACATTAGACCTCGAAGCCCAAGGTATCAAAGTCTACCTCAATCAAAACAAAGCCATCAACATATACAATATGTATAACCCTCTAAACAATACATTTATTGACGATGGAACAATGGCTCAATTTCTTACAGACAACACTATTATTGTAGGTGACCTTAATGCCAAACATCAACTATGAGGATGTTCTACGCCAAACCCAAGAGGCAAAATACTATCAAACATATTTGACGACAATGCCTTCTCATTTGCTTAAATGATGGGAATCCTACCCATCATTCCTACAAGCTATAATACTGCACAAGCCCTTGATATAAGTTTTTACTATCCTGACATTTTCCACAAATGCAAATAGCAAATATTAAAAAGTTTTGGAAGTGATCATTTGCCTAATTTGATAGGAATTAACACCAAGACCAAAATTAGCTCAATTAAGAAATTTTCTGGAACTTCAAAAAGGCTAATATGATATCTTTCGAAAACACCATTATTGAAGCAGCCAAAGTTGCAATACCAAGAGGTAATATTAAGAAATAATTTCCAAATTATTTACACCAGGCAAAAAATATTCAAACACTTATAACTAAAAAAATGAACTACAAAAAGGTGCACCCAAAACCAAACAAATTGTAGAACTGAACTGAACATTGTGATTGCAAAAATAAAAATATTATACGTAAATGTGAAAAGGGAAAAATGGAAACAAACCTGTGAAAACCTGAACCCAAGAAACCCAAATACAAAACTTTGGAATTTGGCAAAACAAATTGACAGAGTCCAGCCACAAACTGAAAACACAAATATGATTAAGAATACAGATGGTACACCAGCAACTAATGACAAAATTGCTGCCAATCTTTTAGGTAATTCATATCAAATAAGTAGTAAAATCAAGGTTGAAAAAAGGCCCGAAAGATTATTCATGACTGTAAAAATGTCACCAGCACTCAATATTTTCCATGAAAAAAATCAATATGAAAGAGCTAGCTTATGCATTAGAAAACACTGACTTAAACAAGACTCCTGGGCCAGATGGAATCCGTGGCCGAATGATATCAAACTTGGGCAAAATTGGCAAAGAAAGACTTCTTAATATTTTCAATAACTCCTGGAAAACTGGAAAATTGCTTCAAGACTGTAAAAATGCAACAATAATTCCCATTAAAAACTTGACAAATCTGCTGATGACCCGAAAAACTACCGACCTATCTCCCTAACAAATATTTGCTGCAAATTATTGGAAAAAATTATACTCAGACGACTCACCTACCACCCCGACACAAGAAATCTCTTACCAGAAGAACAATATGGATTTAGGAAAGGACATGGGACAATAGACCAACTCTTATTTTTCACACAAAAGGTAAAAAAAAAGATGCACAAAATAAAAAAAACCAACTAACCACATCATAGCTGCTTTTTAGACCTTACACAAGCTTTTGATAAGGTATGGAAAAACAAGTTAATTACAAAATTATACAAACATTTCAAAATTGATGGAAAAGCTATAACTTTGATAAATGATTCCCTTAAAAATATATACATCAGGGTCAAATATAATGTCACTCTATCTAAAACCTTCAAATTGTACCAAGGATTACCACAAGGATCAGTCCTTAGCCCAACTCTCTTCACCCTATTTATTGCAGGCATAGAATAAAAAAATTCACATAAAACCAATATTGGACTTTTCGCTGATGACATTATTCTATGGAGCAGCAACACTAACTGGAAAAAAAGCTGAAAGAGATTTGAACAAGACTCTTTCCCACCTAGAAAAATTTGCTAATAAACATAAATTAGAATTTAACCCCCAAAAATCGGAGACCTGACTTTTTACTACCGATAAGAAACTATACAAAATAAGACCAAATATTATTCTGAAAGAACAACAATTACAATATATTTAACATCCTAAATATCTCGGCTACACCCTGGATCCAGAAATTTACTCCAGTAAACATATTGAAGGAGTTGTTAGAAAAGGAAGAGACCGACTAAAAATCTTGAAATATATTTCAGGAAGAATGGGGAGCTGAAGCAACAACACTAAAATTAACTTACACATCTCTAATGAGACCTATCTTGGAATATGGATATCAAATCTATGGTATAGCATCTGAAACAAATCTAAAAACACTGGAAAGGATACAACTAAATGCAACTAGAATTATTACAGGTCTTCGAAATACCTGCCCTGATAATATTGTACTTTACGAGGCAGACATTATGCCCTTAAAGGATAGAAGAAGCTACAATCTGCCAAAATATATAAACAAAATCAAGAGTTATGAAAACAAACACAGAACTTTCAATTACATACTTAATTGGGAACCCAATATAAGACTAAAAAAAAGGCCCTCTCCACCTGGCCAAAAGAAATGGATTTTTAAAATATAAAGTGGAAAAATATTATTTAGCTGAAAAAATATCTCCATGCGAACCACTAACAAAATGTTATTTTTAATGCCACTTCAAATCAACCCACCAACAAACAATACCAAAATCCAGAATGCTTAAAACAATTATCATTAGAAATAATAAATATAAAATTCCTGATAATGCAATAACTATCTATACCGATGGTAGCAGAGACGAGTTGGGACAATACTGGCAGTGGCTCTCTCATCAAAACCACAAATGGCATTGAGAAAATAAACAGAAGAAACCCAGATTTTTGCTCAGTCTTCAGATCAGAACTTATAGCCATCTATGAAGTCTTAAAATCCATCAGAAACACTAAACATCACGATATATGGATTCTTACTGATAGTAGAAGTGCCATACAACACTTGAGTCACACAGGGGAACTTAGAGACAAAGTAAGCAGGAACATAATTGGTTATCTCCAAAAACTCTCAATACCTCAAAAATTCACCTTCAATGGATACCCTTACATGTTAGCATTGAAGGCAATGAAGCTGCTAGTGCGCTAGCGAAAAAAAGGCACAAAAGAACCCTTGCTACAGAAATATAAACTTAATTTTAAAGAAATAGAAACAGTAGCCAAAATAAACAATAACTGGAGGATCCCACCTAAGCACAGTTGGTACACCCTAGAAGCAGATGGCCACCCAGACCTTTCGGTCCACAAGCCGGCATGCGAAGCATGCCCTTCGCTGCTATTCTGTTCAACTCATAAGCCAAGTAACGGTATCCAAGCTAGTGCTTGGACATTGTACCTGGAAACACCACCTCCCAGACAACGTGTCTGGAAGGATTTCTATACCGGTGGCCTTTAATCACAGCAAAATAGGAAAATATCTACTGTGTCCAGCAGGGACCGCGGAAAGGCAACCCCCGGTCGACTCTGTTCACTCACAGCTGAGGAAAAGCTCAGCTGCCACGTCGTGGGCTTTCTCAAGAAGCTTGCTGTGATTTCTCAGCAGCTTACTCTCGATCACGCCCCTCTCCCTCCTTCTCTCTTCCTGCACACCCACTACCCTTGGACAATCCAAGACGTAGTGGCGTGCATTCACATCCCTTTCTCCATAGACGCAATCAGGGTTTCTCTTAATTTTAAATCTGTGGAGACTTGCGGAAGAGCCCATGTCCCGAACTACCCTAATGAGTTTGTGGGACATTACCTTACAGAGGTACTTGGGTGTTGTAACCCCATTGAATACCTCTCTCTCCTTCACACTGTTCCTCCATCTGTCCAACCATAAGTCCTGGACGTGCCCCCTGATCCTCCTATACGTAAACTTCTTTCTTGGTCACTGGGGTCCTCAGTGATCTACCTCTAAAGCATCCTGCCTTAGCGATTCTGTCTGCGAACTCATTACCTTCGAAGAGGCTGTGTCTCCTAAACCAAGGGAGCTCCGGAACCCGCGTCATCATCTCCAGCTCCTGGATTATTTGATGCGCGAGTTGCCCTTTCTCCAGATTGATAGCGACGAGGGCCGACATACAATCTGAATAGAGGCGGTCCGGGCTGAAGTTCTTCTCGGCACACACTCTGAGGGCTACCCTGATCGCAACCAGCTCGGCTGAAAAGACCAATTCGTCCACTCTGAGTGTTAAACTTTCTTGGAAGATCAGCTCTCCATTAGTGAATATCACTACCCCAGCACCAGTATTGGTTCCAGACTTACTACCATCGGTGAAAACTTCCGTGCCAATCCCTGTCGGCCCTCCAGGACTCCAATTTCACTTTGGCAACCACTGCTGAGTCTTCCTTGGGTCCCTCTTCGATTCCAGGGCCCCCGCTTTAAGTCCCAGGGCATCTTCCCTGTTCTCCCAGATCTTCTGTCTGTGGTCTCATCCTCTATTTTCAATTCCAGGAGAATAAGCCCAGCGAGGACCAAAAAGGCCTCACTGCTGGTAGTGCGATATCCTCCTGTGATTCTGAGTGCCGCTGTCCTCTGCACTCTCTCTAGAGTTGTTTTGCCACCTTCTGATCCCTGTTTCGGCGCCACCAAGCCCCGAAAGCATATAGCAAGATTGGCTCGACACAGGAGAGGCAGAGGTTCCTAAAAATAGTAGCTCAACGGTGTTTGCCAGGATATTCCACAGAATAGGTCCGCAGCAGGAGCCCTGGAGGCAACCCCTAGCACAGTGTCTTTCCAACTTCCGCCCACCAAAACTGAGGCTAATCCGTCTATCCCTCAGGAAGTCACGAACCGAGCTGCACAAATTATCTGGACAACCCATGTCCATCAAATTACTTATCAGCTTGTTCCAGTTCATGGAGTTGAACGCGCCATCAATGTCCAGGGCCACGAGAAGAACCCAAGCACCCTTATTCAACCCCATCTCAACCCCCTCTAGCACCTCGTTCAGAGCTGTGATTGTGGATTTGCCTTCCCTAAAACCATGTTGGAAAGAGGAAAGGAACTCATTACTCTCTAGCCAGTGCTTCAGTCGCTGAGCTAGTAGGCTATCCAGGACCATACCTAGACACACTAGTAAAGAAAGCGGACGATAATCCTTATGAAAATTACCCTTTATACCAGACTTTTCGAGAAGCACTACTCGGGCAACCTTCCATGCCTCAGGAAAAGTACCAGTGTCCAGGCACCTATTGAATAACCTGGAAAGAAGCGATGGGTGCATCCTTACCAGGGCTTTCACGACCGTGTTATCGATCCCTTCGGGAGCAGGAGATTTCCTTTTCCCGAACTTGAAAGCCGTCAGTTTCACCTCATTCTCAGAAAAGGGCGGATCCACCAAACCACAAGTGGTCAGAGAGATCTCGTCCTCTGGTTCCTCGTTTTCGAAGTGCCGATCCAAGTTGTTTTTATTTTGTCTTCTGCTTTCGAGCGAGTAGGTCTAGAACACATTCTCTCTGAATTTTCTCATTGTTGGTGGATGAAACAGTACCAGTGATTATTTTGGCCGCTTTTGCTTGAACACTGTCTAGTCTTACTTTAGTGATGAGCTTGAGGGAGCCCAGACCGGTGTTGCATATTCCATTATCGGCCTTATTAAGGTGGTATATGTTGTTCTGAGAATTCTGGGTTTTGCTCCCCAATTTGTTCCACATAGCCTTCTCAGAATGTTTAGTTTTCTGATAGCTCTATTTGAGGTGCTAATTAAGTGTTCTGAAAATTCCAATTCCTCATCAATAATAATTAAAATAATTTTGTTGACATCTTGTCAATACATACACAGTCTGCACTAATAAAAAAAAATATAATATGCATTATATACACTATGTACAATGAATATGGCGCCTCTGCCAGCGCTGCAGAGTTTGGTGGAGAATCGCCAGTGGGTCTCCAGCGACAGCACGCATTTTGCGATCTACGATGAATAGATCGCGTACTTCGCCGCTTAGGAGATGGCGATGGCGTGGTCCTCGAGACCAAATGGAAAGATCCAGGACTGCAGTATCACACCTAGGTATTATGGATTTCTAATTTTATCAATTATTTGTTTGTTTATGCTTATATTGTGGCTATATTTATCCCTTTTTCCCTGTGAGTGGAGAAGACGCATAGGTTTGGTTTTATTGGGTTTATGGTCATTTGGTGTTCCATTGCCCACTTCTCCAGTCCTCTCATTGATGTGTTCAGTATTTTTTACGATTTTTCTATGCTGCTACTTGTGTGCCATATGGCTATATCATCTGCATAACAGGCAACCTTTGTGTCTTCAGTGAGGTAAGGATGGATGTCGTTAATATATAGCAGGAAGAGTAGAGGACTGAGCACAGATCCCTGAGTTACACCAGCCCATGTTCTTCCTTCCTTGGAAAATTCTCCATTGACCCTAACCTTTAACCTTCTTCCCCTTAAGAAGTCTGCAATCCAGATTAAGGTTTTTCTTCTTACTCCTATATTGTGCAGCTTTTCACGTAATTTCTCCCTCCACACTCGATCAAAAGCTGAGGTCATATCAAGGAATATAGCCGTGGTCTTCTTTGGCGGTTTTTCCTGGAAAGAATCTATTATTGATTGACAGAAGTAGAACAGTTGATCAGTCGTACAGTGCTGGGATCTATAGGCAGTTTGGTAGAAGTTCATTTTATTATTGTTAGTGAGCCAGACTATGAGCCTAGAGTGGATAATTCGTTCTGGTATTTTACAAAGTATGCTGGTGAGAGCAATTGGCCGATAGTTCTTGTATTTCTTGGCATCTTTGTTTGGCTTCAGTATTGGCACTATAATTGATATCTTCCAATTCTTTGATTGTTTACCAGTTTGCCATGAAATGTTCAGTATTCGTAGGAGTTGATTATTAGCTTTGTCTTCAAAGTGTTTAATCATTTGACCAAAGATTAGATTATCTCTTGGTGAACTCTTGGATTTTTTTATTGATGAGTTTAGCTCATTCAGTGTGAAGTCTCTCGAGAAAATATCTTGTTGATGGAAGTTTCTTGCTTGTTTAACTAACTGGTTTATATTATTTTTAGAGTCCTGTCTTCATTCGTATAGTTGAGTATTTGAAATGAAGGCGATAAAAACGTGGTGCTTTTCTTTTAATAGTAAAAAACAAGCTTTCAGGCAAGAATGCCCTTCTTCAGGTTACAACTTGGCATTATTTTAAAACTATGGACATGAAAGATAGCCAAATAAAGTAGGTAAACAGTTCAGCTGGGGGGATTGGCGATGTAAAACACGGAGTATTGGGGTGGGAGGTCGATTTTTCGGTTGAAACTGGGCGTGCAGTGCGAGACCAAAGATTCAAGGACTAGGCGCTGATACTTGTTCCCGACGCCCTTGTAAACGCATACAGCGCTGTCCAAATTGAACGAGTGGTGAAATTCTGTGATGTGTTGGCATAAGAGAAGCTTGCGGTCGTTGGTGCGTATGTTGCGGCTGTGTTCAGATAATCTGGTGCAGATAGATCGACCGGTTTCTCCGATGTAACACTGTTCATACATAGTTGAGTATGGAAGTGCTTGAAAGATATTCAGCAATTATGTTAGCTATCTGTTTGTTCTCGTTCTCGCTGTTCTATTCATATCGGCTAGAGTATTGGAGGATTTGTGTTGGTTTTGATTGTTCTCTAACACTCTAATCATATTCCAGTGTTGGCTGTCCTTTCTTGGATCCATTTTTTCGCAGAATTCTGCCATTTTTCTTGTTTGCATATCCAAATTTCTTGTTCTATTTTGTGACTAATTTCAATGAGTTCCTTTCTGTTTTCTTCTGTTTTATTTGTTTTAAAAAATTCATTGATATTGTCTCTCTCTCTGAAATCATTGCCCCGATGTTGTGGTCCTTCCAGTAAGGTATCCACAGGTCTTTACGTCTACCTCTAGGTATCGATGCTTTTGCAGCTTTTGAAATGTTCGAAGAGAATTTTTTCAAGTTTTTGTCAAGCGTTCTGTAATTCAATTTTTCGTTGCACAGTTCTTCAAGCTTTTCTGTGAATTTTTTTCAAGTCGGCTTTCCTAAAGTTCCATGTTCTTTTATTCTAATGGACATTCTCAATTTTGAAGTTTAGGGTTGTTAAAATTGGTCTGTGGTCGCTGATTGCACCTCTCAGGATTTTCCATTGTGTTGTGGGTGCGATGTTGTAATTTATCGCTGTGATGTCTATTGCGGATTCTGTGCCTGTGGACTTAGATAGATAGCTGTTCTCTCCGTTATTTAACGGTGTAAGGTCGAGGTCGGTTAGCATGTCCTCAACCTGCTGACTTTTGTTATACTGGACAGGTGATCCCCAAATTGAACTTTTGGCGTTAAATTCGCCGAGTATGATTGTGATATCCGAAGACGCTTCACTTAATGCCTCTATTATGTGTACCCATACAAAATTCAAAGATTTCACGAGCTGAAAGTTGGCGATTTTGAGATGCGTCAAGAAATCGCTGCATGGGTTTTCCGGCAAATTGATATTGATGAAAACTGGCTGTCGAATGTTCTGTGGACAGATGATGCTCACTTTTCTCTAAACGGAGAATTTAACATTCAAAACAGCCGCATTTGGGCAACAGAAAACCCTAGGATTTTTACAGAAATGCCACTTTACCAGCCTAGAGTTACAGTTTTGTGTGGGTTCACTTCTTTTATTATTGGGCCATTTTGACGTGACAACGTCTTAAATTAGGTTGCGGCTGGGAGTCACTTATGAAAAAGTGTAACGCCCGGTAACGTTACGATGAGTCACCGAACGAGAGTGCTGCGCGCGCAGCGCTAGAGAATTAGGCGCATTGAATCGGCGCATGCTTGTCTCTGTCTTTGTCTTTCTCGAACGTTCTTGGCGTTGGAAAAACAAGAAAGCATCATAATACAAGTTCACACGTGTGGTTAAAGTATCGTCAGCTGTGTCTGTAGTGAAAATGTGGAGTGCTTAGATTCGTCATTTACAACAACTACAACAATAAAGGTAAATAATTGTACACTGATATTTCATTATCGTAAACTATGATTGATTGATTAATTGTTATATTGACACAAAAGTTGAGAAACTGAGTTTATAGGTTATGTCATACTATTGATAAATGTTGATAGGGTTAAGTAAATTATTAGTTTAAAATTAATTAATTAATTAATTATTATTTTACAAATTTTAAATAGTTTCAAATTTATTTAGCAAAAATTTGAACCTTCGATCTGAATAAATGTTTTGATTTTCGAATTGATTCTTTAAAATTACAAATATTAAGAAAAAGTGGCAGATATAAGAAAACTTTATTTAAACTGTGTTGAGCAAGAATTTTAACATCTAATTTAAGTAAATGTTTTAATTTTCAACTTCATCATTTACAATTACAAATTTTATTTAATTTCAAATTTATTTAGCAAAAATTTGAACCTTCGATCTGAATAAGTGTTTTGATTTTCAAATACCAACGCGGCTGGTGGAGTGGCGATCTATCGTAAATTATCATCGACATCTACGGCGGAAGTGTTCCAAGTTGCGATTACAGACGTAACTCGTGTCATTAAAACCAAGGGTGACATGTGCATGACTGAAGTTACTTGCTTCGCCGCTAATACTAGCTTCAAGTTTATACTCGGTGCTGTATATATTCATCCAGGAGCTAGTATGCAGGATATTGGAATGTTACTATGGCAAGGACTCGGTCCGTACATTCACAACAGCCAGTACGTGCCACCGTTCGTGCAAGTTGATTCTAGTATACCGATTCTTCTGTGTGGTGATTTTAACAAAAACGTAAAGCCTGACAACTCGTTTCTTAATTTCATGAAAAATACGTATAATCTTGATTGCGTATCAAACGTTTCTAAGTCAACTACGTTAAAAGGAACAACTATCGACTTGACTTTCGCAAGACACATTACAGCAGAAACACTTCCTTTCATTTCATATTTCTCCTATCATCGTCCTATCCTCAACAAAATCACTCAAATAGGAATTAGTCAAGTTTAAGTTTACATGTACAATGTTTTAGTAAACAAAATATATTTCTATAGTTAAAATTTGTGCAATTCTTATTTCATTCAATTCCTTGTTCCTATTGTGCAATTTAATTATATTCATATCAATAAATATTCTACCGTTGTCACGTAAAATCTTCGCCCGTAAAACCGACTTTACAGGCAACCATTGTTTTTTCTTCGAAAAATCATTGGAAGAACTTTTAAAACCGTTTTTGTAACTGGTGAACGTTATGTTCAACTTTTGAGAGAAAAGGGTATTCCCATATTGCAGGGCAAAAGCACTAAGCGAAATAACATTCATGAAAGATGGAGGTCCTCCTCATATCTCCCTAGGTGCCAAACAATTGCTGAAAGATACGTTCGGTGAAAATCGTGTGATAAGTCGCCACTTTATATACCAGTGGCCTCCAAGATCACCAGACTTGACGCCTTGCGATTTTTGTTTATGGGGGTACATTAAATCGTGTGTTTATCGATGCTGGCCTACCACATTGGCCATGTTGAAGGCTTCTATCAGATGGCACGTTTTATCAATTTCAACAGATATGTTATTTAATGCTGTCCATTCTCTCATTTATCGTCTGCAGGCAGTGATTGAGAATGAAGGGTGCCACATTGAGCAAGGATTGTGACCTAATACAAGAGAGAAGGCAGTTATCTCATGTGTTATATAAGCTGCCATGTATTATATTATCTACCAATATTTTGCAGCTCTTTGTGTTGGGATATGGGGATAATAAATGCTGTCCTAACATCTTGACTCTTTTTTTTTTTTTTTTGTGAACAGTAATATTTTGTTTGTGATTTGCTCACATATTATGTCGTGCAAACCAGAGGGTTATAACTTCTCGAATAACACTGGTACACACAATTTTCCCCTTATGTTTAGTTTTTCGCTTTTCGCTCATTAGAAGAAATAGCATAAGGAATATTTTCTGTACACCAATAACTTTGGAAATTTTGTGAAAAAAAATAATACAAAATGATTTTACTACCACGTTTTTCAACGCAAAAGGTCGATTTAAAAATTATTTCTATTTGAGGGGACACATTTTAAAAAATTGTGTACAGCATAATAAACAATGATAACATTTGACAAGCCCATAGGATATTTGAAATAAAGTACGACAAATATATTTTGTCACTCCCCTCTATATTTCATTTGTTGGATCATGACAAATATCCAGTTAAATAGTCAAGGGTCGCCAATCAGTCAAGAAACTACACATTTCTTATAGCTAGAAATCCCATTAATAGTGCCATCATAATTTTTGGTACTATATTAACATTTCAAAAATTCGTGTATTGATATCAGCAGTGTTTTTAAACATTCAATCTATTTCACAAAACCCAATATAAAATATAAATATTTTTGCTACATGTTTTAATTTGCATTTACCTATTTTACATATCTCTGATTGTAATTGAAAATCGTTAACCAATTCTTCATACTTTTGGCGAAGTGGTGTTTTATTAATTTGTTATTTGATATTATTAGGGGTCTTTCCTGTTATTCAAAAAGGAAAAATACATGTCGATCAGTTATATTTTTCAATTTATCAAACAATTTGGCCTCTGAATCTCTGATTCTGGTAGAACGCCATCTGGCGAATAAAATTGCAACTAAAATCAAATATCGAATTTTTCATTATTTGCCCTAAAAAATCCCATTGCATCCTGAACACAATGGTGTTTACCGCATTGCTCTAGCGCAAATATTCGCGGAGTTATTAATTTTTAAAGTTGTGCGGGACTTTTGGATCACCCTGTATTTTGCGGTCCCTAGGTTTAATATGCTTTAAGGATATATTCAAAAAGATAAGTAAATAAAAATACCGAATCTAAGTTACAAGTGATGAAAGATTTGTTGGCATGTTCAAGAAATCCATATTTTAAGGGTGGCTAAATTTAGTTATACAGCTTTTTGTTTTCATTTATCAAGGCAGCTGACACAAGAAGATTCTCCATCATCCAAAATTTAATCGTAAAAAATATCCGATATAATTTATAATTGCTGTGAAAGACAGGCAGGTGTTGATGAAATGTCTGGTGTTGTTTAGGACGATATATATAAACTGGATTAGGAACTTCCCCAAGCAAATCATTCCAGCAATACCTTCCACCAAGATGAACATCAAGACTTTCTTCGTCTTGTTCCTCGTATTTTGTATGAGTGAGTATTCTTACAATGCTACTTCTTATTTTATTTTTATTTTATATTATTAATAATCACAAGCGAAAATTTGCTTCTTTCGAATATAAATCTTTAAAAAGCCTTTTACAGTATATTGCAGTCAACTAAATGGCTATATTTGAAGCCTGATAATTCATTATCTATTAAGGGTAATGTTTCAAAATTTTACTACAAATAATGTTTAAATATTCAGTTCAAATATTCATGCACACACACAAATACACAAAATAAAGATATAATATACAAAATATATAATATGTGACTATCCAGTTTACTTATTTATGTAAAAAGAAGGGGGGTCGGTGGGAGGCTGGTTAAACCGTTTGGTTTTCGACCACTACGACCCGGGTTCGATTCCCACATTGGACACTTTTTTCTGTTAAAAAAAAAAAGTTCCAATGGCCCCCGATTTTTGCAAAAATCCAATCCAACCAGCGATTGCAAGTAACCAACTGAGCTCTGGCACATTTGTAAGTGCAAAGTCGAACTGCTTTCACATGTGTAGACATGTGGTGCGCTCACATTAAAAATGCAGTAGCTAACTACCCACCATGATTATCATGGCCTGTACTACGTGTACTAGGGATAAGCAAAAAAAAAAATGTAAGAAGAAACGTCGTGTTCTATTTTTCGAGTAGACAATGAATAAAGTTAAATTTATAATCAACAAGAAATTAAAATAATTTTATAAAAACAGACAATGTGTATAAATATAATTTACAGATTTGATTGGAGATAAAATATATTTTTTTAGAGAGATAGAGAGTATGTCAGAGTATGTATATATACTATATTTGCATACTCACCAGAATATGGGTTCCTTGGAGGACCGTGGAAACTGGGGCAATACAGCTCCGGAAACTGGAAACACATAACACCATTTTATATCTTCACCGGTTCTGTCCTCCCAAGAGAACAACAGTCTTTGATTTCCAGACTTAAATCTAGTCCTCTACGGACAGTGACTTTCCAGAATGGTTGCAAGGTTTTCCCACTATGTACTAAGTGTCAACCTGCAACCCCAAACCACATCATTGACTGTATTGACTCATCCATTGATGAGCTCTACTCTTCCCCGGCAGACACCATCAAAAGTCTCAAGTTTTACAAGCTTGATACCTTAGTGTGATTGAGTGGAGATAGGAAAGAATAAGATATAATATCTTCAGAAGGTCGGTGGAAGGATGGTCTAAACCGTTGATATTCGACCGCTATAACCCGGCAATGCATCCCGCATTGAGCCCTTTTTTCTAATTAAAAAAATGCTCCAATATTCCCCGATTCTTGCAAAAGTCCATCCCCACCAACGAGTGCAAGTAACCAAACAGGGCTCTAGTACATTTGTAAGTGCAAAAATCGAACTGCTTTTCACATGTGGTACACTTACAGTAAAAGCCATTTCCAACTTCTACCCACCATGATTATCATGGTCTGTACCACGTGTACTAGGGATAATTTTAAAAATATACAGTTAAACCTGTCTATAACACCACTCTTGGGACTCACTAAAATAGGGTGCTATAGAGAGGGGATGCTATAGACAGGTCACTTTTAATGTAAATCGCATCGTACTACGTATTTAAAATCGGACGCTATAGAGAGGGAGGCGCTATTTAGAGGGGGCGCTATAGACAGGTTTAACTGTATAAGATTTTCTTTCCGCATTTCTCGGTAAAATCCTTCAGGATAAATAAGAGAGATTCAGAGTTCACCACATTCTCTCAAAAGTCACACCAGTTAAAACAATACCATATCATATCTCCAAACAGTTTGTAAATTAGATCATAAACACTTTTGACTAATTCAGAAGAAAAAAAAAAGGTTAACACAAAGTAATATATAATCCAAATTGTGCCTTAACAAAAAAAAGGTTAACTTACATATACACATATAGACAAAACTTAAAGAAGTTGTACCTTTTAGTATGTTTATCGGGATTGAGACAATAACTCTGAAAGATATTACAGTGACCTTTATTGAAGACACACGAGATAACCAAGTGTGTGAACAACCTCTGTCTCCTTCAAAAAAAAAAAAAAAAAAAACAGACGACCGGCGACATCAAAGACTTTCAACTTCCTTAAGTTTTGTCCATGGGTGTATTTTCGATCATATGATCACAGATTCCTATGAGAGTACATGTATTCCTTCATAGGCTATAATGAAATGGTTACTCTATCTTTTTGATGAGGCTCATATAGCCTGAAATTATAGTGTATAGATTGGTTGACATTTCTGAATTTTCTTACATTTTTATTTTAGTTTTCATTTTTAAATCATTTTCTCATTTATTCATCCTAAATTGTTTTAACTTCCATTTTAATGCATTTTTATAAAATATTTTTTACTTATTTTTAAATCGATCTCCTAAATTTTTAAATGAATTTTTTTAATACCCACATTTTTAAAACTTTTTATAAGGTTCTTACAGTTTATTGTTTAAATCATTTTAAATTTATTTTCAAATGTTTTAATAGATACATACATTTTTTACATTTATCTCTTTATGAGTTATTAATGAATTATTTTTATGTACTTTTATTACAATTTTTTTTAAATATAAGATAGAACTTTTTTTCCTTTTATTTTTAAAGATATTTTACATTTTTAGTTGCATTTTTAATTTTTTATAATAATTTTTTCATGCACAAATTTCTCCCACCTACTCTGTATTTTAATTGATTTCAACTGTGATATTATAACACTATGCGGCGCTGAGTTTGTGTATACAAAAATGTAATGCCTCGATAAAGGTTGGCGTTCAGCCAGCCGAAATATTGGCAAAATAAATATTTTTTCAAATCCAATATATGCCTTTTATTATCTAATGAATTAAGTATGGATTGCTCTATTTTCAAAACAAAAATTTTTTATCCAATATGCTACAGTATGTCAATTTTATGCCATAGAATTCTATTTAAAATACGAAAATGTTTGATGATTATATTTATTTTAATAAAATTTTTATTTATTATTTAAAAAAACATCGCTTTTTAAAATATATTATAATACAGTTATATATCTTTATGAATATAGAAGAGAATATCTACAAGATATCTAGAGATGGATTCGAGTATACTTAGAGCGCCATCTATCAACCGTTAATAGAACTAAATATTATTATCATTGCTTAACCATGTTTTTAGCATCAAAATACCAGATCTCTACAGTGTCATCAGTGTCTTTAATAATATATTATAGCTTAGATTAAAATTAAATTCCATGAAAATATATATTTCTGGGTAGATTGAACAAAAAAATTATATTGTAGACTATTATAGTCGCGTATGATTATTTTTTAAAATAAACAATTTCTACTGTCCTTACTGCAATGGAAAAATTAATTAGGAGGGCCTTTTATTTTTTAAAAAGATTCATACGCGTCTATAATAGTTTCCAATTTTGATAACAGATGGCGCGCTAATGCATCATAAAAAAATTATATCAAACGAGATAAGTTGAAATACGTTATCTTTGTGTAATTCAAGAAAAAAAAAAGTTTTTCTATTAATGCCTTTTATTTTTCATATTTATTTAAAATATTAGTACGTTTATGTTCACACAATCACAATCACACACACACACAATTAAAAAAAGATAATTCGTTAATATTATAAATATTTCAAATTATGGACGGTAGATGGCACCACAGGTGATTAAACCTTTATAAACTTTTTTTTAAATAAGCGCTTGGGGAAATAAATACAGTGATTTTTAAGTATATATAAATTGAGCCTATATTATTTTACAAGTTGATTTACAAAGTGAATTTACAAGTTAAATCTATTGTTCTCTAAGCTTAAGTTGATAATTTACTTAAATCCCAGGATTCATCCTACAATGTCGGGTATATTAACAGAATTGTCCAATACAGTATTAGAGCTCTAAAAAGCGGTCTGGTTGCTTAAATTGGTTATATCGCTGGTAGGGCTCACCACTGATGAGCCAGGCGTGTGTTGTGGCTAAGTTATTTTACACAGAAAGGGGGATTTTTTTTAGCCTCGTTGTAACACATTTTAAGGAAAATATAAATAAATGTTTAAAATAAAGAAGGCATATCCTGACCACGAGCACATGTGCTTTTTAGATGGCAGAACGCCATCTAGTGGAGCAAAAATAAACTAAACGTTTATTTAACTTGCTCCGTGATATTTGTCCAACCCAAATTTTTCATAAATAAATGTGTGAATCAAAATTAGAAACTATTTTAAAGGCGTGTGTTGTTGTGTGTGTGTGTGTGTGTGTGTGTGACAATTGACAATTGAAAATAGTTTATTGTCTTCTAGACAATGTTACATCTCAAAGAGAAAGAGAGAAGAGAGGGGTATATACATTAGGTTAGCGCTTGCCGCGGTGACGTCTAGTCTTGGGAGCCAAGGCCCTCCTGAGCTCGGACAACCCGCTGAGGATCCTGGGATGGGAATCCCGAGCGCGCTCGATGGCCGCCTCGAAAAAGACAGCGTAGTTTTTCTTCAAGATAGGCGAGAGTTTCGCAAGGAAAGGCGCCCTAGAATGGGGATGTAGGATGGCATCAATGGCGTCGGTCCAGGAGGTTTCATCATCGACCAAGGGTCCAGGGTTGATTTTGGACATGATGATCTCTCTCAAAATTTCATCGATGCAATCACCCAGGTTCGGCGGCAGGTCTTCCTCCATCGGGGTAGGTGGTAGGGACGGAGGTGTCATAGCCGGTGTCGGATCCTCTTTGTGGGGAGCAGATGGTGTCGGCCCAGCAGGCTGAGGCGCAGGCAGTGGGGGTGCTGAAACTGCGGCTGGTGAGGGAGCAGAGGGCTCCTCAGTGGTGGACATTTCCACGTCCGGTGTTGGGGCCGCAGGCCCGAGGGTCTTCTGGGCGGGCAGAGGGCCACGCGGGGCAACGAAGTCCGGCCGAGCGGGAGGCGGCTCTGGATGTTGTGAATTGGCCGGGCGAGGGCCCACGGGACCCTCAGGCGCCTGCAGGGACGGAGCAGGGGTCACAGGTGGAGGGGCAGAAGGCGCCTTCTCCATAGATACGGCCGGGGCCACTGGTGGAGATGGCCGAGGTGCTGTAGATGTAGTTACAGCTCGGGCCTCAGGAGGAGCGCCGGGAGTCTCCGAGGCTGGGTCGGAGGATGCCGGTGCAGGAGGCTGGGCTGCTGATCGCTGAGGCGGTGCAGGGGTGGTCGGTGGTGGGACGCCGGCAGGAGTGGTTGGTGGGGCCATTCTGGTGTTGTTGGCCAGCCCTGCAAGCAGGGGGCAGATGGCCCTACGGTGTCCTTGACCGTGGCACCTGGAACACCTGATTCCAGAGGTCAGGTATGCGGGCCAGGTCTCGCCTTTTATTTTGATCTCGAGGCGGGTAGGAAGCCTTTCGATAGTCACTCCTTCGTGGAGGGCAATGAACGCCTCTCGGCGGCCATCATTGTAGATGTAAGGGCCAGCCTTCATCAGTTTGGGCGCGATGGATGTAACACGCCCAAATGTCGAGAGGGCGTTGATGATGACAGAGTCCGCCACGAAGAAGGGCAGGTTTCCAACTGTTATCCTCTCCGCTCTTTTGCGGAAAGGGAATGCTTTCAGGAGTGTGCCCTCAACCTCGAGGCCCTCGCTTTTGAGGCGCTCGACCAGGCCTCTGTTGTTTAGTCCCAGCAGGTAGAGTCCGTTGACCTTGGAAACCTGGACGACTCCGCCGGTTCCTCCGACCATTCTGTCCAGTGCCCTTAGGTAGTGGAAGGGCTCTAGGTCGGGGCTGCGTTCGATATACACGCAGTACTCCTCAGAGGAGGACGCCTGCTGCGCCCTGGCCTCCGCGATATGCGCCCTGGTGGTCCTAATCTCCTCCGCCCGCGGCGCCCATCCCGTGGATGATCGCGGTCGGCGATCGGTCCTAGAACCTCCGACATTGGAGGATGGTGCATTCGCTGTAGGCGAATCCGCCAAGCCGCGGCGTCTCTTCCTTCTCTGGACAAGAGTAAAGTTGTCCTCAATTTCAGGATTTATATCCTCTGTCATGTCTGCCCAGTTTCTTTGAGCTTGGGCTACGGCATTGGAAGATGGATTAGCCGCCAAGTTGAACGGCGCGGCCGGATTTACATCTTTACCGCCGGCGGGCAAATTTGCATATTTATCAAATGCTTCTTGATTATTAGAGTAATTGCTCTGAGAATCGAAAATTGCAGATTTCTCGGCACAGAGGTGTGCTTTCAAGCCGTGCCTTCCAGACATCTGATCAGCTTTTAATGGGCTTTCAGCCCGTGCTAAACTCGGCGTACCGCCGGTAGCCATACACCCGCCAGGGTGGGAAAAAGGCGGAGCTCGACAAATGCGCGCCGCACGGCCGAGTGTGTGTGTGTGTGTGTGTGTGTGTGTAAGATTCTTTTTGAAATTAAACAATTTCTACTGCCCTTACTGCAATGGAAATATAAACTGTCCTCAAAGCTCATCAAGATCACTATAAAAGGAAGTTCCAAAAATGCAATATAACAGCGGTATGGTAGATTAAACTGGCGAAACCGCTGGGAGGGTTCACCACTGATGAGCCAGGCCCTCCCATTAATTTTTCCATTGCAGTAAGGGCAGTAGAAATTGTTTAATTTCAAAAAGAATCTTACGCCTTTAAAATAGTTTCGAATTTTGATAACAGATGGCGCGCTAGTGCATCATATTATAAATGTGTAAATCTAAATATAGAGTTTCAAATAATCAAAACTTTTTTACAGCAAGTTCTATATTTAAAAAAAAATCATATTTACCATTTTCAACTATATTTAGGGGAACACACAACACACATGTGTGGAGAATTTTTGACGTGACAACGTCTTATATTAGGTTGCGGCTGGGAGTCACTTATGAAAAAGCCCGGTAACGTTACGATGAGTCATCGAACGAGAGTGTTTTTACTTGTGCAATTCTTATTTTCATTCAATTCCTTGTTCCTATTGTGTAATTTAATTATATTCATATCAATAAATATTCTACCGTTGTCACGTAAAATCTTCGCCCGTAAAACCGACTTTACAGGCAACCATTGTTTTTTTAATTATTATTATTCTTTCTCTAATACAACTATCTTTCATATAAATTATATTTGATTTTACTTTATATATATATTTAATAAAAAGACATATATTGAATTAAAATATAATTTATTTCACCAAAAAATATATTAAAATGATATTTTGATCCAATATATGCCTTTTTTTTTATAATATGCAATAGTGGAAATTGTGTTAGACCTAAAAGGAATGGGTAGTATATGATGAAACCTAGCGTGAAAAAAAAATATATACCAGGTCTATTAGTATGAAACGCAAAAATTTTCAGTGAATTCAAAAGTTCACCAATTCCATACAACAAAAGATTTTTTATTCAAAGTAATTGCCCTGATTAGCTATACACTCGGACCACTTTTCAGGCAATTTTCGAATTCCTTGTCTGAAAATTTCTATTCCTTTTGAGTCGAACCAGTCAACAAGTCATTTTCGGAGTATGTCTGAGTTCTAAAATTCCTGGTTTTTTTGGGTCGTGTCCTAAAGATGTGAAAAGGTGGTAGTTCGACGGCGCTAAGTCTGGTGAGTACGGCGGGTGGGGTTAGAGTTCCCAGCCCAAGTCTTTTATGGTGTTTTTGACCACCGTAGCGTTGTGGGCTGGAGCGTTGTCATGCTGCAGTATCAGGTTGTTGTGCTTTTCACGCCATTCCGGTCTTTTTTCATTCAACGCCTCTCTCAAACTGTGCATTTGTTGTTCGTAGCGACTAGTATTGACCATTTTGCCAGGTTTCAGGAGCTCGAAATATACTACGCCGGTCTGGTCCCACCATATGCAAAGCATTACCTTTTTTCCGAAGCGATTGGGCCTAGGCGTCTGTTTTGGAAATTGGCCGGGCAGGCCCCACGACCTTTGGCGCGTAGGATTGCTGAAGTGGATCCATTTCTAATAAGAAGTTACGATTCGGTGCAAAAAATGACTTCTTTTCATGCCTGGCGAGCAGCCTTCCGCAGGTTACCAGACGCCGTTATTGCTGCCTTTCGCTCAACTCGTGGGGGACCCATCTGGAAAGCGTTTGGGTCATTCCGAGGCTGTTTAAACGTAGAGAAACAGCACCTTGAGACACCTGGAGCTGTTTTGCGAGTTTCTCCTGCATTTGGGTACTGTCCTCATCCAACAAAGCTTGCAGTTCAGCGTCCTAAAACTTTTGGGGCGGTTTTCCATGTGGTTCATTATCAAGTTCAAAATCGCCACTTTAGAGTTTTTTAAACCACCTGTAACACTGCGATTTGCTCAGAGCATGGTCGCTGTAAACTTCCTCGAGCATTCAGTGGGCTTCAGTGGCACCTTTCTTCCAGTTGAAGGCGAACAACAAAACTTCCCGCAAATGGGCACTTTTTGGCTCGGAAATCGCCATTTTCCACGGGCTCCAGAAATTTTTTACGATTTGAATTTTTCTAAAACTGCACGCATGCTGATGCCACCTGAGTCAAAGAACAAAACGCCTACAACAGCGCCACCGTCGGCTCAAATGAAGTCGCACAGCGGCCTCTGGCGCCCATTTTCGCGTTTCATACTAATAGACCTGGTATACTGATACAATTACACTCAGGAACAAAATTTAAGAAGTGGAAAGTCTTTGATATCGCCGGTCGTCTTTTTTTTTTTTTTTTTTTGAAGAAGAAGAAGAAGAAGACAAAGGCAATATTCTTCATATTTGGTTATCTCGTGTGTCTTCAATAAAAGTCACTGTAATATCTTTCAGAGTTATTGTCTGAATCCCAATATACATGGTAAAATATACAACTTCCTTAAGTTTTGCCCATGAGTGTATATATAGAGGCTAAAAATGTTTGGAAAATAAAAACAAAATTTATTACATTTTAGACATTTCTGAATCCAAAAAAGTAATCACTAATTACACGTGAAAAGAAGTTGATTTGAGACTAATTCCACGGTTTTTCTTCAATCCCTTCTGACTGAATGTGACATTTCCACTATCGAAAATATTATGAAAATATTTGTAATAATACCATTTACTACAAACCTAATTTAATTGTGTAAGATACAATACAAAATTTTAGTCGACACATAAAAAGTCATTTTTATAATTCAAAAATAGAAAAATGATGTCAGGTCTAAAAATCATCAATTTTTAAACAAAATTGAAAGGAAATCTTGTTACCGAAAGCCACAAAAATATTTCAAAATTTTGATGATTATCCGTTTCCATGGAAATATCGAAAATGTTGTTGTTGTTGTCGTGTCCAATGAAGAGTCTCAGATGTCTCCGTACACCTCTATCACACCCATCGTTCTCTATCTTGGGTGTGTAAAGCTGCTGTTCTGGGTCCATGTCAATTTTCTGTTGTTGTTGTGTCCAATGAAGAGTCTCAGGTGTCTCCGTACATCTCTATCACAGCAGTCGTTCACTATCTTAGGTGTATAAAGCTGCTGTTCTGGGTCCATGTCAATTTTCTGTTGTTTTTGTCGTGTACAATGAAGAGTCTCAGGTGTCTCCGTACATCTCTATCACAGCAGTCGTTCTCTATCTTAGGTGTATAAAGCTGCTGTTCTGGGTCCATGTCAATTTTCTGTTGTTGTTGTGTCCAATGAAGAGTCTCAGGTGTCTCCGTACATCTCTATCACAGCAGTCGTTCTCTATCTTAGGTGTATAAAGCTGCTGTTCTGGGTCCATGTCAATTTTCTGTTGTTGTTGTGTCCAATGAAGAGTCTCGGGTGTCTCCGTACATCTCTATCACAGCAGTCGTTCTCTATCTTAGGTGTATAAAGCTGCTGTTCTGGGTCCATGTCAATTTTCTGTTGTTGTTGTCGTGTCCAAAAAAGAGCCTCAGATGTCTCCGTACATCTCTATCACAGCAATGTTCTCTATCTTGGGTGTGTAAAGCTGCTGTTCTGGGTCCATGTCAATTTTATGTTGTTGTTGTCGTGTCCAAAAAAGATCCTCAGATGTCTCCGTACATCTCTATCACAGCAATGTTCTCTATCTTGGGTGTGTAAAGCTGCTGTTCTGGGTCCATGTCAATTTTCTGCAAGGCTGCGGCCATTGCTGGGTATGAGAATATGTGGGTAGGTGTTAGTTCCACACCAGGACAGTTGTTGGATGTCCTATAGGTTCTTGTGCCATCGGGATATATTGTCATTCCTTTATAGTGTTTCGTTCTGAGTCTTGTTATAGTTTTTGTCAGTTTTCTCTCAGAGTTTATTTCACATATTTGATCTTTTCTTATTTTTTGTTTGATTATCTTGTAATGAAACAAAAGAAAATGTTGTTGTAATTATAAGGTTGTCCCAAAAGTTCTTTTTTTTTTCTTAAAACATTGTTTTTCTTGTTACTTGGCGAATAATATTATTACGTTGAATACATGATAATACGCCAATACCTCGCTTTGCGTCGTTTCGTTTTGCGTTTTTTTTTTTTTCGAAGTTGCGTCGCTGCTTAATTTTTACTGATTTTCACTGTGCGTCGTTAGATTTTCGAAGTTGCGTTGTTTTGGATTCGAGTCTTTAATTTTTTTATTTTTTTTTGAATTTTTTTTCCTAAAATATGGCAACACCTTTGATTTTTATTGCGCCTTCGCATATTTTCACTTTGCGTCGTTTCAATTTGCGTCGTGTTTTTTTGGAACGTAACCCCGACGCAAAGCGAGGTATGGGTGTACCTAATACAATGACTTTATACATAATACAAAGACATTATACATAACGGCGAATAATATTGGTATTTCAATTTTCTGCAAGTGTTTACAAACTTTTGGGACAACCTTGTGGAACGTAAAGATGGAGGCTGCCTGGCCGGCTTTCATAGTTCTTCAAATTAAAGATATTTCGAACAGTAAATCTTGAAGTTAATTTTGGAGGCGGATATACTAACGAAGAGTCTACCTAAGGACAAACTATGGAAATATGCAGATAGCCTTGGACTTGCTGATTAGGGCTTACACACAGGGGAGCGTATGTTATATATATATTAATTGTTACCACAGAGTGTGTGTAAGCTCACAGGTAAATAGGCGCTAACCGAAAAAAAAAAGTTCCTTTGTTTAATATTAGTTTCCCTTTTATATTTTGTTCTCTTTCTTGTAAATCAATAAATATAATGTTTGATTAATAATATTCTTGGAATCAGTTTCATTAATAATTCTAAGCAAAGTCAACAAATTTGAATAACCTTGTAGATATAATTTAAACATAAAAAAAGATTGCCATGTTTGTTCAAGAAATGAAACTATGTTCCGCAGTTTCATTAAATGCAGAAAATTCCTGCAAATTCCACGCTATGTAAGCTGAGAAGCCTAATAAAATAACAGAGAGAAGAGTTTGGGAGATTAAACTTATGAAAAAGGATCACTACTGATGAGCCAGGCATTCCCAATATTATTCCATCTCAGTAAGGAAAGAAGTTGTTTGATTTTGAAAAAGAAAAAAACGTAATAAATAATTCTTTTTCTTATATATGGACTCATAGACAAAACTTAAGGAAGTTTTACCTTTCAGAATGTATATCAGGATTCAGACAATAACTCTGAAAGATATTACAGCGAACTTTATTGAAGATACATGAAATAACCAATTGTGAACAAAATTGCCTCTGTCCCTTATACAAAATATAAATATATAAAAAAAAAAAAAAACGACCGGCGACATCAAAGACTTTCCACTTCCTTAAGATGTATCGATGAGTGTAAGTCACAAAATATCATTAATACACACACATAAATAAATATATATATTGAATAATACTAAACTTCATTTGATTTGGTTAATATTAAGTTATATTGTCACTCAAAGATAATAATATGATATTCATTGTTTAAAAGGGCCATAAAACGAAGCAGCCGATGACAACAGGTGTCCAAACGATTTCTCAGAGACCTACCTGCCATGGCGCAGACGACAGCTCTCTTCCCGCCCAAAATAGTCGGCTGGTATTTTTGGGACAGGCGCGCAACACATGGAGAGTAGGTCACTTGGCACCGGTCGTTTCACACTTTAAAACTTTTTAAAATAACTTACTTCACTTCTCAATGTTTGTTTTAACAAAAATTGAATTAATTTTTACATACGATTTTTACCAATGAATAGATTAGTGGAAATAGAAAACATTACAATGAGAAAGAAGAAAAGAATGAAAAAAACATGGAATTTCACTCTAATTAACTTCTTATATCGTGTAAATGATTAGATTTTGGTTCCAAACGTCTTGAAATAGTTAAATTTATATTCTTTTGATTTTCAAATCATTTGGTCTATGTAATAGATGTCAATTTATGCCAAGTTTCAAGATATTCCACTATTTTCTTCTGGATGTAACACTTTTCACTTGTGAATTATATTTTTTGTATATTATAATTGAAACTACACTCATGGACTAAAAAAACTTAAGGAGTAGAAAGTCTTTGATGTCGCCGGTCGTCTGTTTTTTTTAGGAGACAGAGACAATTTTGTTCACACTTGGTTATCTCGTGTGTCTTCAATAAAGATCACTGTAATATCTTTTAGAGTTATTGTCTCAATCCCGATATACATGCTAAAAGGTAAAACTTCCTTAAGTTTTGTCCATGAGTGTATATATACTTGGTTATCTCGTGTGTCTTAAATAAAGGTCACTGTAATATATTTCAGAGTTATTGCCTGTATCCCGATATACATGGTAAAAGGTACAACTTCCTTAAGTTTTGTCCATTAGTGTATATATACTTGGTTATCTCGTATGTCTTCAATAAAGGTCACTGTAATATCTTTCAGAGTTATTGTCTGAATCCTGATATACATGGTAAAAGGTAAAATTTCCTTAAGTTTTGTCCATGAGTCTAATGGTCGTTAAAGTCTAATAACTCACTGCCATCTCGGGGAGAATAGATAATCTCGTGGCTTCAAGTGGTAGCTAAGTTTTGGTTCAAGTTGGATAGAATTAAAGCTTCTTTACTTTTCTATTCTGAGGCTGGTATATAATGTGTTTGATAACTCCTAGAAAGCTAGGGTTATGTGCTTAGAATGTTCTAGAATTAAAAATGTAAAAGACTTTAATTTTAAAACATTTAGCTTTCGGGCAATTCCGCCCTTTTACAGAAGTACCAAACGAACAATACGACGTTCATTATTGTTCGTTTGGTACTCCTGTGGAAGGGTAGAAACATTCCACACAGTTTAGTTACTTTGTTAGGTATTTTTTCCTCCTTGCAGTCTTGAAAAAAAAAATAGTTAAGAAAGTCAAAAATTATAATTTAAAAAATTTCAAAGTTTTTAAAGAGCCACAAAATTTTAGTCTTGCCAACAATAAATTGTTTTCGCAATAAAAAATGTTTATCGTGCAACTAAAAGTTGCTGATAGTTTGCGCCATCTGTCGGAATAAGTTCGAAATTTTGAGAATACACTAATAAAATGAAAAGAAACTCATTTCCAGAAACCTCTGTTTCATTATTTTAATTAAAGGTACTTAAAAAGTATAGTGTTTGAGCGTGCAATTAACTTTTGTTTTATTTGTTAATACCACTTTTTATCTCAGTGGGGTTATTCACAGATTGAAGTTATCTGCGGGTTTTCCAAGTACTTGCGCCTTATCAGTGATAAACTGGAGTTGCAGACGACACAATGGCACTTTGTTGAAATAAGGTCGTGAGGTCATTTAAGATTATCAAACTGAAAAAACGAAACTTTTGACTCTTGGGTAGCTAGCTACCTGCAGACATGTTCTTTTTCTTTTAGTGATTTACTCTTTTGTGATTACGTTAAGTGATTTTGGAACAAGAAACATATTAGTAAAATATACCATGAAGATATCATTCAATCTGTGAAAGCTTGAAATTCTACCATTTCAAAGACTTTTGTATTTTAAAACTTGAAAAACAAAAAATTATAATATATACGTTTCATTGATCAATATCCATTTATAGAGGTATATTTCCCATTTATTCCCGTGCGCCGCTGGTGTAATGGTATCATGCAAGATTCCCATTCTTGCGACCCGGGTTCGATTCCCGGGCGGCGCAGTTTTTTTTTTTTTTTCTTCAATAAACATTTTTTTTTTATTAATAAAAAGGCATCTCCTTATTGTGTAACTAAAAGTTGCTGATGGCTGGCACCATCTGTCGGAATAAATATCAACTATTCTTCGATTTTTTTTTTTCATATTTTTTATTTCATGAAAGTTTTAAAGGTTATAAAATGCTATTTCACCAAGTCTTATATTTTAAGTTTACTACATTCTAGGACAATATCTATTCCCCGTGATTAATTATTTTAAGATTTTTTTTTTTTTTTGGTTATCCCTAGTACACGTGGTACATGCCATGATAATCATGGTGGGTAGTAGTTGCGACTGCTTTTACTGTAAGTGCACCACATGTATAAGCACATACGCATGTGAAAATCAGTTCAACTTTGCACTTTAAAATGTGCCAGAGCCCCGTTTGGTTACTTGCATTCGCTGGTGGGGTTGGACTTTTACAAGAATCAGGGGCCCATTGAAGCATTTTTTTTATCAGAAAAAAAGTGCTCAATGCGGGAATCGAACCCGGGTCGTAGCGGTCGAAAACCAACGGTTTAGACCATCCTTCCACTAACCCCCTATTTTAAGATATAAATGTATTAAGGAAACTTTTCAACAATGCGCCTATCTGAAGACCATGGTTTTGGACTATGTTCATCCGCTAGTATTTCATGAATATCTGTTGATTACGTGAAATCTAAGTCGCTCTGGACTGATGAGAGGACCGTTGCCCGAAAGTATGGAATTCTGGTGAGCCTCCCGAATTTCCGAAATCTGATGTGGCTTTGTCATCGACCCGATTCTTATAGAAATGTATATAGAAATAGTGATTATTTTGAGGGGAGAGGTGGCTTGTATAATCAACTTGACACAATCTATACTACAGAATTTGGAGCTCTCGACCACAAAACACTTTTGTATCATCTTTATTTTAAACCTAAACAATTCTGTGCTTTATTTTTCGATATAATTTTTCAACTGAAATCAAAAATGAAATGTACTACATGTACTGTTCAAACACATATATATTTATGAAAATTTATGCAATAAACATATTATGTTTAAAGGAATACAAATAGAATATTATCTGGGCAAATTCTCAAAGATCCGGTCTTAATAATGTATATTAAAAATATGAGTATTTTGAATTCCGTTAATTATAAACAGATACTTTTTTCCCCTTTATATCGTATATTTGATGTTTAAAATTTCTATTTCCATTTATAGTTTGGGATTTCCAGCTTTCTTTTATCGTGCGCCGCTGGTGTAATGGTATCATGCAAGATTCCCATTCTTGCGACCCGGGTTCGATTCCCGGGCGGCGCAGTTTTTTTTTTTAATTTGAATTTCTATATACAGTTAAACTTGTTAAACTACAGTTAAACTCTTGGGTTTAATAGGGTGCTATAGACAGGTCACTTTTGATGTAAATTGCATCGTACTACGTATTTAAAATCGGACGCTCTCTATGAGGGAGGCGCTATTTAGAGGGTCGCTCTATTTATAACTGTTTAACATAAGTTAAATTTAATTTACTAATATATATTGGTTATGAAAACATATTTTACGGAAGAGCTTTGCTCGATGCAATACCTTGGAATTATATGTATGTACCTCTACAGACCTATAAGCTTATGTCCATAGTTCACTAAACACCCCTAAGCTACCTTCAATAGAAAATACAGGGTATATAACAAAACCAGTCCAATACAATAGTAGAGCGGTCTAGAGATTAATTTGGCGAAACCACTGAGAGGGTTCACTACTGATGATTCAAACCCTCTCATTCAATAACTTATATCATTGCAGTAAGGTCTGTTGAGATAATATTTGTTGATATTTAAAAGAAGCGCATTGCCAGTAAATTTATTTGTAGTTAGGATCAGACATGACGTAGCCACGCAGCCACGGATTGGCCAATCCCCCCAGCTGAACTATTTACCTACTTTATTTGGCTATCTTTAATGTCCATAGTTTTAAAATATTGCCAAGTTGTAACCTGAAGAAGGGCATTCTTGCCTGAAAGCTTGTTTTTTACCATTAAAAGAAAATCACCACGTTTTTATCGCTTTCATTTCAAATTTATTTGTGTAAAATTATAACATAAGTTGTTGCTGGAGGTTGATATTCATGTATCAACACAGAGGCACCTCTCCCTTTTAATATGCATCAGAACGATGACACTGTGCATCGCAGAAACCATGGTTGGCTTTTGTCTGAATTTACCAAAACTGATGTTATGGCTCATTCCTTGTCATCACTAGTGATGTTTTTTTACTGGGGTGATGTATCGTTCTGATTAAAGGAAGAGATGTCTCTTTTGTTATATATATATTCAAAGAGTCTATCAACAGTATCACTATAAAAGGAACTTCCAAAAATTCTATATGCAGTTACGAGCGTCATTCCTCATCGGCCTCTGTCACCGTTTGCTTTTTTTTTTGGAATGGCGCCCTCCTATTGGTTGGCTACGATCACGCCACCTTTGCCCCCCCATCATGCCTCCCCCACTCGCTCTTTCGTATTTGTAACTATTGGTTTGGAGCGGGTCGCTCTTTAAATAAATGCATATATTAGTTAATAACTAAATGGAATCCTCTCTTTCCTTTTCCCAGTATGAGACGCCTACGGAAGCCAACAGTACATAGACAGATAAAGCACATAGGCTATAGTTATTAACTAATATATGCATTTATTAAAGGCGCCAAATTTATAATTGTAACAAATAGTATTTGAATAAAAACATTCAATCGGGTAAAACACGGACGTTGCCCGGGTCATTCGGCTAGTGTAATATAACAGCGGTATGGTAGATTAAACTGGCGAAACCGCTGGGAGGGTTCACCACTGATGAGTCAGGCCCTCTTATTAATTTTTCCATTACAGTAAGGGCAGTAGAAATTGTTTAATATCAAAAAGAATCTTACGCCTTTAAAATAGTTTCGAATTTTGATAACAGATGGCGCGCTAGTGCATCATATATATTTTTTTTGTTATTATCATTATTTCAATTTTTAAACGAAACCTCTATTGCGTTCATCATGTCGATTTCGACTTTTGGTGGCTATATGGACAAATATTCTCCAATTAAGATTAGATATTTGGTTCATATAGTGTTCTCAGCAGTGATTGATATAGAAGTGGTTTGCCTTCTTTCATCTATGCCATTGGCCAAATATATTTGGCTCTTGTGCCTTTTGGATTGATTTCTCCTCCCAAGGACAAGAGAGCGTCCCTTTATTCCAAGAATGAAGTTGAAAGTTTATCCCGGCTTTCATTCTGTCTCCTCTTTTGTGTAAGCCATCCCATTAAGGATGTTGTCTGTCCTCAACCAGAGTTGTACCCACACTGGGAGGTACAAATAGGGGGTTTTCCATTCATTGGGATTGTGACCAAATGGCATTTATCAAAACCCTCCAGTACTTTTAGAGAACATATCTAGTATTTATATGAAAAATAGACACTTCGGCCAGTTGGAGTTTTTTTATTTTCTCAACGTTTCGGCAAAAAAAAACGTTTCGAGAACGCCCTTGCAACCTCAGAACAATTTCTAACGCCTTGCCAAATGCTTTATTTTTATTCACTTCTCCTGACGAAGACAAAAGATTTTGTCGAAACGTTAAGAAAATAAAAAAAAAACTCCAACTGGCCGAAATGTTTATCTATATATATAAAAATGAATGCCTGACTAAACCACTCATTGGAACGCCATGAAACTTTAGGAAGTTATTTAGTATAGTATTGGGAAGGTTTCTGAAAAATAATTTCTTGAATATCTTGAATATCCTTAGAGTTATTTGCCACCATTGCGACGATGATAACAAGTTTTTTTTTTATTATTATTATCACTAAGTTTATTATCTTAAAGATTATTTATCAAAAGTAAGATTATCTCAAGATGACACGGCAATTTATTTGAGACAAGAATAATGATACAATTCCAAGGCAAAAATACTAATTACCGAGGGAACCTATTAATATTGATTTTATTCAACTTATCGAGTATTTTTCAAGGGACCGGGAAAAAATGTTCAATAGATAAAACGATGATTTTGTAATGTAGAAAATTAGGAAAGACAAAATTCAGGATGACACGGCAATTTATTTGAGACAAGAATAATGATACAATTCCAAGGCAAAGATACTATTCCTTTAACTTCCTATTACCGAGGGAACCAATTAATATTGATTTTATTCAACTTATCGAGTATTTTTCAAGGGACCGGGAAAAAAATGTTCACTAGATAGAACGATGATTTTGTAATGTAGAAAATTAGGAAAGACAAAATTCAGGATGACACGGCACACAGGGACCGGGAAAAAATGTTCACTTTATCGAGAGATTCAAATTTACGAGTTTCAAATTATCAAAATATATCTTTTTTTTAATATAAGTTTATAGGGAATTGTTTTAACAAATGTTCGTTAGACAAACCTTTACTCGGGTAAAACCCGGGCGAAGCCGGGTACATCCGCTAGTATTTCAATTAAATATGAATGCCGGCCAGGCAGCAGTGTTGGGCAAATATTAATTAAAATGATTTATTAAAGATTAAAAATTGATTAATTGTTAATTGTATTCATACAATTAACAATTAATTAATTGTTAATTGCACTTTTTCTAATTAACAATTAATTAATTGTTAATTGCACTTTTCAAATTAACAATTAATTAATTGTTTAGAGAAATTTAATTAATCTAACAAATAAAAAAATTACTGGTGCATAATAAACTGGTATATAATATACTGTACAGGCCTGCGTGGGACGTGGACGCAGGTACAATATAACTATTGAACTATTTAAATACACGTGTTAGCAACAAATAAAAGACTGATGCAAATGATCATCAATAACTTTAATTAAGCATGATTAGATAGACAATGATAATTTATAATTTCTTGTAATAATTTAAATTACATTTCAGTACCACTCTCTTCTCGAACATGCTGTCCGACAATTTGTGACTCTTTGGCAGATTTGTCATTGTCGCAAAAGAAAAAAGGCGTTCAACTGCAGCTGACGATGGTAAAGGTGTGTTGTATTTAATAAAAACACTTTTTATCTCAGGATATCTATTGAGTAGTTGCAAATCTTGGCTTTCCTCTGCAAAAAAATGCAGCATCAAAAGTTCTGCTTTATTCATTGGTGCATCGGAGGAGCATCCGTTTTTTTTCTGAGATTGAACTATCGGAGTCAGAGTCAAAATTGAAAAAAAGGTTTTCTTTGGTACTTTTTGTTGTTTCCACTGTTGCTACTATATTTCTACTAATTTTTTCGGAAATGCAGGTCTTGAAAACTTTTAGAATCTTGGTACGATCCGCGGGCTCAAAACAAGTCAACCATTTATTTTTGAATCTTGGGTAGGATAATGCCGCAATAGCCGCTATTTCAGCTTCAGGAGTGGTGACGTCAAGCATTTTTTCAAATCTCTTCTCTACACTCTCTCTGTATGCCTTGACCAACGGATTGCAAAAGGAAAAGTTGTTTTTCTTTTCAATTTTTAGCAATTTTTTTCTCAGCGCAAGAAGGCACGGCAGAACTATCCCATAATATGCGTTAGTCTCACTCTGCATTATGTCGAGGGCTTCTGCCACATACTCTTGTATGTATTCGAATTCGTTGTCTTTGATAGCATTTTTTATGTTTAATAATCTATGTAAGAGTAAGCTTTTTTCTTTAATATCGAAAATTTGCTGGAGGGCATCAAACAAGCTATTTCATCTGGTCTCACCAGGTCGACTTAACGTGTGTCCTAACACATTCTGCATTATTTCAGCACTCTTTGGTCGTCCTGCAGCCTTCCACAAAGCATTACATTTCTTCATGATTGCAGCATGCATTTGCGACAGAGGGGTGTCTTGCTCGCTTAAAAGTTTGTTCGCGTCCGTAGTTGCGCAAAGGCTTAACGTATGCGCACAGCATCGTAAATGGGCAGGAAGTAAATGCTCAGGATCTTCTAAATTTGATGATTCGTCGTCTTCAACATCTGATTCAGAAATGGCTTCTGTTGGCTGAGAGTCTGGCATAACTTCATCAACAATATTTATATTGGTCAATTTGACACCGAACATTTTGAAAGCTTTTACGAAATTGCTGCCATTATCCGTCACCGATGCAACAATTTTATTCGTATTGAGGTCGAAATGATCGTTAATTTCTTGAATTATATCGGATAGTCGATTGTAGCTGTGGACGCCTTTGAATCGTTGACAAGCTAACGCCACTGAAGCTCTGCGTAGATCATTTGTGATCCAGTGCGCTGTAACTCCTATAAAACTTCTCTTTTTACTGGACCAAATATCTATTTCTGTGCACACATAGGAAGCTTCTTTTAGTTTCGACTTTATCTTAGCTACTTGCGTTTCATAGTGGTTTTCTATACGACGTCCTAGTGAACGTCGACTCATTAGAGTTAGCCCCATTTCAGATATTTCCAAGTCCGTGAATATTTTTGAAAAATATGGATCTTCCACTGCACGTAATGGGATCATGAAATGTATAAAATATTTCAGAATATTTTCATCGAATTGTTCTTGTGTAATTTTATTCTCATTTGACTTCTCAGTTTTTACCTCGGATTTCTTTTTTTTTTTTACATATCTTTTGTACTCTTCAATGCATTCTTGCCCGTGTTTTCGCTTCAGGTGACTCAAAAAGTTTGACGTACAATTATGATATCCTTTAATTTTAGTTAATACATCTCTTGGACATTTCATACAAAGCGCTGTGATTTTATTACCAGTGGACTCTTCAAGCAAGGATTTGAAGTAAAGCCGCGCTTGCGAAGACGAACACTCGGCGGTGTCAGTTGGTGGCACAGGCGAAGATGTTTCTAATGACTCATTAATGTCCGAAACCGAAAAAGTCACTGGAATGTTACTGTCTTCGTCCATTTCGTTTATCGACGCCATTTTATTTCACTAGTCTAGAACAATGTATTCTTAACCAAAACAAACATTCACGTATGTAAAAGGCTTAACGTGACAAGAATAGTTCATCAATGAGAAGGATTGATTTTTTTTATGCAGTGTAATTTTTTAAACCTTTCATTGAATCTGTTATTTTTATTTATTCTGTATTAATACATTTTTAATTGTTAGTTTTAATTGTTTCATAAAACAATTTTAAAATTTAATTGCAATTAATTTAATTTCAATTAATTTAATTTCAATTAATTTAATTGCAAATTGCAATTTAAAGATTAATTGCAATTGATTTAATTGCAATTAATTTATTAGCAATTAATTTCTTAGTCAATTAACAATTTAATTGAAAAATATTTTTTTAATGCCCAACACTGCCAGGCAGCCTCTATCTTTAACGATAACATATCTAGTGTATATGTGTCATTTCATCAAACTGCTACTTTGTAAATTAATATACCTTTGTAGATTAAGATACCTTTGTAAATTAAGATACCTTTGTAAATTAAGATACCTTTGTAGATTAAGATACCTTTGTAGATTAAGATTAAGTTACCAAATTCTAGATCCATCACCTCTCTGAACAAGTGGTTAATACCTTATTTCTGACCTTCTAACATGGCAGTTAGAGTCTGGTTTTGTTATATGTGTGTATATTTCTTTCTCTAAAACTATCGCTTTCCTTAAAGAGCATACGTTCAACGAAAGAAGCGTATCTTGGACTTATACGAAATGTCATATGATTAGGTACTATACATTCTTCTGTATCAAGAGCAGCAATTCTACAATGGCGAGTCTGCTGTAGATATTCCTCTACAGAACAACTATGAGGAGATTGAATATGTAAATAGATATCATGATTTCATTGGAAGACAATAACGCCACCTTTATACACAAGAAATAAAATCACTGAGCCTGGTGCAGGTTGATTTTTATTCCACTAAATAGCACTCTGCCATCTTAAATGTTTATGTGAGCGATCAGGATATGCAACTTTTATTTTGAATACAAGGTTGTTCCAAAAGTTCGTAAATACTTGCAAAAAATGAAATACAGTAGAACTTCCTTGTAAAGGACAACATCTAATTGCAGAGCCAAAGTGTCCTTTAAGGAGAGGTGTCTTCTTACCGGAGAGTTGCTATATACAGTAGAACTACCTCTCTGTAAAGGACAACATCTAATTGCAGAGCCAAAGTGTCCTTTAAGGAGAGGTGTCTTCTTATCGAAGAGTTGCTATATACAGTAGAACTACCTCTCTGTAAAAGACAACATCTAATTGCAGAGCCAAAGTGTCCTTTAAGGAGAGGTGTCTTCTTACCGGAGAGTTACTATATACAGTAGAACCTCCTTGTAAAGGACAACATCTAATTGCAGAGCCAAAGTGTCCTTTAAGGAGAGGTGTCTTCTTACTGGAGAATTTGCTAAATTGTAAAAATGATAATTTTTCAAATAGGAACTGTCCTTTGTGTGATTGTCCGCTAAAAGAAGGTTCTACTGTACCAATATTACAAGGTGCGTTCATTAATTTCCAGGACTGGTTAAAAAATAAAATAAATAAAAAAGCTAGAGAAAATATTTTTTTACAGAGTTGAATATTGGACATTCGACCACACCTGACTGAAAGCACGAGTCTCGTGGCGCACGCGCCGATCTAAAAATAGAACAAAACAACTTCCTTGTAAGGTTCGCATTTCTAATTTTAAAATGGCCATTTTCGAAGAGCAGAGAATCTGCATTAAGTTTTGTTTTAAATTGAAAAAAAGTGCTACTGAGACGTATGAATTGATTAAAGAAGCTTTTGGCGATGCGGCTTTATCCCATTCAAGAACTTTTGAATGATTTTCACGCTTCCAAAAAGGTCGGGAAAAGGTAAACGATGAGCAGCATACTGGGCGTCCAAGATCATTTCGTTGCGAGGAAAACAAGCTCAAAATAAAGGAGTTAATTAAATCTAACAGAAGAATTATTTTCAGAGACTGGACTATCTGTTTATTTGGGGATAATGAGGTGCTTAAGGGACGCAGTGCGCCTTAAAAGACCTGAAAGATGGCAAAACAATGAATGGATACTTCACGTCGGTATTGCGCGGCCGCCCATGTTGTTTTGCAGTTCTTGGCCAAGCATTCAACCATACAGATCCCTCATCCACCCTATTCCCCCGACTTAGCCCCCAATGACTTTTTCCTCTATCCTAAATTGAAAATGAACTTGAAAGGACGGAAATTTGACAACGTTGATATGATACAAGCTGAATCGAAGGCAACCTTGAGGAACCTCTCAAAAAGTAATTTTATCTCCTGCTTCGACAATTGGAAAAAAAAGATGGAACGGGTGTATTGAGGCAGGGGGGCCATATTTTGAAAAATATTAAATTAGTTTTTTTATTTGTTTTATTTTTTCAAAGATACAGAGCAGTCCTGGAAATTAATGAACGCACCTTGTATTCGCCGTTATGTATAATGTCTTTGTATTATGTATAAAGTAATTGTATTATTATGTTTTCGCCGTAATAATTTTATTCGCCAAGTAATAAGAAAAAAACAACGTTTTAATAAAAACACGAACTTTTGGGATATCCTTATAAATGCATATGCAAAAAGGAATTCGACTCTTCACTTATAAGATGACATTCTGTTGCTTTAATTCATTGGTGAATTGGAGTAGTCCGGGCTATTGAAGCCATTTATTCTTTACCGCGGCGGATTACAACGTTGGTGATATTCGACATCCAGTATCTGGGATCAAATCCCGCAATAGAAGAACTTTTTAATAAAAATAAAGATAGATAATTTCACAAGTCTAGCTCTACTTCTGAGTTCAAGCAACCAAACAGGCTACAGTCTATGTGTTAATGTTTCTCTGCTCTCCACGTATGGAGTAACTACACAAAAATTCTATCCCTAATTACCATTTATTATCACTGTCTGTATCGTTTTTACTTATATATACACGTGATGTAGAGTAATCATGGTGGGTTGGGGATTGCGACTGATTTTACTGTATGTGCACACATGTCACGGAGGCAATTCAAACATTTTAAAGGAAAAAAAAAGGTTAAACGCCTGGGATTGGATCCTATGTCGTGTTTGTTGAAATTCAACAGTGTAAACCATTAGGCTAACAGACAGATATAGGGTAGCCATGAGGATGACCAAGTCTTGTAGAGAATGACCCCAAGAAAATGTCCATGGCGTGTAGAGAAAGTCCCCAAGAAGATGACTAAGGCGTGTAGAGAAAGGCCCCAAGAAAATGGCCATGGCGTGAAGATAATGGTCCCAAGAAGATGGTCCCATGGGGAGGACCAAAGCATGTAAAGAATGACCCCAAGAGTATGATCAAAGGCGTGTAGAGAAAGGCTCCAAGAAAATGGCCATGGCGTGTAGATAATGGTTCCAAGAAGATGGTCCCAAAGGGAGGACCAAAGCATGTAAAGAATGACCCCAAGAGTATGATCAAAGGCGTGTAGAGAATGACCCCAAGAGGATGACCAAGGCGTGTACATAATGACCCCAAGAGGATGAATAAGCCGTGTAGAGAATGACCCCAAGAAGAGGACCAAGGAGTGTAGAGAATGACCCCAAGAAGATGAACAAGACGTGCATAAAATTATCCAAAGAAGACCACCAAGGTGTGTAGATAATGATTCCCAGAAGTTGTCCAATGTGTGATTCCAAGAAGTTTACTAAGAAAGAGAAACCAGACATTACAGCACGGTGAAGCAACCAGCCGTGTTGTGATCATCAGATAACGGCCAAGATAGTAGGGCGAAAATCCCAGAACCCGTCACAATAAAAGCCTCAATCCCAGCAGAGCCTCAGCACAAGATGAAGGCCCAGTACCTCTGCATTCTTCTGGTTCTGTTGGTGTGCGCCATCGGTGAGTTTACAAACCAACTTTCTACACCAGATTTACCTATAAGGAATTTTATATTTTAGACACGTATGATTCTATTTAAACATTAAATAATTTCTACTGAAATTATAAATTTATGGGAGATTCTGGCTCATTCCAGTAAGGCCAGTATACATTATTTAATTTTAAAAAATAATCCTAGGCGTCTAAAATAGTTTCATTTTTTTTATAACAGATGGCGCCCAAATGCATCATATTTGCTTAGCCGACATTCTTTGTTTTGCTTCTCTCAATCTCTCTTACTAAGTATCTTCTGCTACCATCATGTTGATGACCATCTTACATAGCGAGGAATTTTTACATAATTCTCATCATGTTCTTAATCATGCCTCTTTTATGCAAATCAATACATATTTCCCTTAATATTTTATCGCTGGTTTTCCATTAGCATTGTGTGTGTGTTTGAAAATTAGAAACTATTTCAGACGCGTAAGATTCTTTTTGAAATTAAACAATTTCTACTGCCCTTACTGCAATGGAAAAATTAATTGGAGGGCCTGGCTCATCAGTGGTTAACCCTTCCAGCGGTTTCGCCAGTTTAATCTACCATTTGCAGTAAGTGCAGTAGATATTGTTTAATTTCAAAAAAGAATCTTACGCTTCTAAAATAGTTTCTAATTTTCATAACAGATGGCGCGCTAGTGCATTGTAATATATTGTGTGTGTTTAAACGTTATCTTTAAATATTTTCTCAAATACTTTAATTAAATATAATTAGTAAGATATAAAATAGTCCTTGAGTGTCCCTAGGGGACATAGCGCTCTAAGTCGAAATAAAGAAATAGTCCTTGATATCCCAATTATCTAAATATAGAACTTGTTAAAATAAGATCACACGATAAATAGTTATAATGGTTAGATAAAGATGACTATTATTATAAGTCAATGGTTACTCGGCTTAATTTATCATTTAAAATGGCATTGAAATGTAATTTTCTCTGTTCCACATTTGTGGTCCTCTAAATTTATTTTTCTTCTTACCTAAAGAAGCATTTTCATTGAACTACAGAAATTTGTTGTTGTTGTTGTGATGTCCAAAGAAGAGCCTCAGATGTCTCCATACACCTCTATCACAGCAATGTCCACTATCTTTGGTGTGTAAAGTTCTGGGTCCATGTCAATTTTCTGTTGTTGTTGTGTCCAATGAAGAGCCTCAGATGTCTCCATACATCTCTATCACAGCAGCAAAATGTCCTCTATCTTGGGTGTGTAAAGCTACTGCTCTGGGTCTATGTCAATTTTCTGTTGTTGTTGTCGTGTTCAATGAAGAACCTCAGATGTCTCCATACATCTCTATCACAGCAGCAGCAATGTCCACTATCTTGGGTGTGTAAAGCTGCTCCTCTGGGTCTATGTCAATTTTCTGTTGTTGTTGTCGTGTCCAAAGAAGAGCCTCAAATGTCTCCATACATCTCTATCACAGCAATGTCCACCATCTTGGGTGTGTAAAGCTGCTGTTCTGGGTCTATGTCAATTTTCTGTTGTTGTTGTCGTGTCCAAAGAAGAGCCTCAGATGTCTCCATGCATCTCTATCACAGGAGCAGCAATGTCCACTATCTTGGGTGTGTAAAGCTGCTGTTCTGGGTCTATGTCAATTTTCTGCAAGCTACAGAGATTTATTATATAAATATAAAACTCCCTAAAACCACTATATTATATAATACACACAATTGGGATATATTTGATATTTGATCAATATCCTTTCGGCAAAATTTCCATCTATATTTTAGCCATAGATTTGGCCTAGCCATTTTGCTAGCTAAGCACCTTTTTGGCAGATTGTGAAGATTCCATTTGATCCCTTGTGGATCTCTCATGGAATAAAATCCGCCCTAGACTGACGAGGGCCATTAGCCCGAAACCATGGTCTCTAGGTGAACACTTTTCAGTTTGTGCTGGTGTTGTGACTTTGTCACCGACCCGAGACCGCTAGTCTGCGGCGACGGTCAATAGATGGTGTCATTTTTTTTTTTTTTTTTATAGAATAACTCTAATATGATCAAATTAATATGAAATAAAGTAAGTCGAGGAGCTTCTTTATATAAAGAAGCTCCTCTACTCACTTTATTTCATATTAAGATGGTGTCATGTTTTGCGTTTATTTTGACGGGAGAGGCGCCCTATGCTTCTATGAATAGGTAGAGGGAAAAATACCATAGTTGTAACTTTGATCTGTTGGATTAAATTGGCGAAATGTCTGGCAAGGTTCATCATTGATGAGCCAGGACTTCCCAAATCTTCAGTTCACCTAGAAGTTAATTCTGTAGATTTCCGTCTCCCATATATTACAAATCAACACGTAGAGTTATCCAACGGCCTGTCATGTCCCACCAGTGTATTGGAGTTACATGAGGTATTGAGACACAAGCTGTGTCCAGGCGACTCTGTCGTCGAGGGGTTCGGTTGTCCCTTCGACCAGATGAGATGTCACCGCCATTGTCTCAGCATTGGACGTCGCGGTGGATACTGTGGCAACTTCCTCAAGAGGACCTGCATCTGCTATAGATGACCCTCCTGGACTTCGCTGGACTCCACCGGACCCTCGATATAGCCAATAGACACTTGATTTCTTTCTTCCTCAAGTTGTTGCTATCTTGTTAAACATCTAGAAGATGTATATCTACTGAGTGTTCTATTGTTTTTTTAACTGTTTGAAATGTGTCTCACATAATCCTTAACTTCAAAGATAGAGAATAAACTGTTATTTTAAAAAATGTCAAATCTGGTTTATATTTCATTAAAACATTCCTTCTGACCAACAACTAGACTCGTCTAAGCTTGACTTAGAATCTGCTATAGAGACCGTTATCATTGGTTCCTTCTTGAATGATACAGATCTTTAAATGTCTAACACAACATGTAGATCTCTTTGGTACTCCTCCTTATTCTATCCTGACCTACAGATTTGACTTTTCCTAAAAGATTATCGATTCTTGGACTCCAAAAGAATTACAGCCGTTTAGAATTTCTTAACAAATACTTATTTTCTTTTCTCATCTTGTGTATTTCCTTTTCAAAAGATAACCAAAATTTCTGTTATTGAGAAAGAAAGAGAGAAGTATAAAACCTTATTCTCATGTTATGGGCTCAAGCTCTTTCGTATATTCCATAATATACCAGGATCAAAAACCTAATTAACTTCTTACTCATTACATTCGATCTCTTTCTTTTCTAAATTCCTTCCTTTTTCTATAATACGCCATAGAATCTACATTTGTTATAGTTGACTTAAAATTATCCTTAGCACAGCAGAGTGAACCTGATATTTCCTACCTTTTAATTACATAAACACATTTGCATATTAAGACAACGATAACCTCCCTGTTCGCTATAGAAGAAAAAACAAGTCAGGGAGAAGAGATACTTCCCGACTTGCATTCCTTCTTCTATATTTGCATATACAGTAGAACCTCCATGAGAGGACACTCACGCTAAAGGACACCTCTCTATAAATGTCAGTTTTCATTTGCAAAATTACCATTTTTACTATTTAGTATCTCTCTGGTAAGAAAATTAGAAACTATTTTAGACGCGTAAGATTCTTTTTAAAATTAAACAATTTCTACTGCCCTTACTGCAGTGGAAAAATTAAAGGGAGGGCCTGGCTCATCAGTCGTTAGAGGACACTTCTCCCTAAAGGATACTTTGGCTCTGCAATTGGGTGTTGTCTTTTACAAGGAGGTAGTTCTACTGTATATGGAGGTCGGATAGGTTTCTCTTTCTTAAAGAGAATGAAATATAAGGTGAGAGAGATTCGCTCACGAAAGTTTCAACATATACATATACGGGTTCGATTCCCGGGCGGTGCACCCTTTTTTTTTTTCTTCAATAAACATATTTTTTATTAATAAAAAGGCATTTTTTATTGTGTAACTAAAAGTTGCTGATGGCTTGCGCCATCTGTCTGAGTAAATATCAACTATTCGTTGGTTTTTGATAATTCCAGAATTGGCCAAATATCCATTCTTGATTAATCAAGAAAAGTTAACCACATAAGCCTTAGGTGTTTGGCCAATTCTGGAATAATTAAAAATCAACAAATATTTTTTGTTCATATTTTTATTGTACGAAAGTTTTAAAGGTTATAAAATGCTATTTCACTAAGTGTTGTAAGTGTATTTTAGTTTACTATATTCTATACCAATATCTATGTATTTCCTGTGATTAATTATTATAAGATGTATTAAGGAAACTTTTCAACAATGCGTTATCTGCAGACCATGGTTTTGGACTATGGTCTTCTTCATATTTCATTAATAACATGCTGATCACTGAAATCCAAGTTCCCTTGAATGATATTGTTACATCATGATTAATGGCGTATTTCTTATATTATTTTTAATATATTTGAAATTTAAATTATATATTTATTTATTTTTATATAAAATATTCTATGATATTCATTTAAAACAGATTATTTAGATTATCATCATTTGTATTTAGGTACACGTGTGACTTCACTGCTCTCTTTGATGTGAGAAAATAAATAGATTATTCTGGAGGCTACTTAAAGTAGACTTATCTCATTATTCCCTTATATAAATTTGTAGGATGGTTGAAACACGCTCTGGTAAGATGCAAGACCCAGTACAGGAGAGAATCATGGCTGAAGAGTCTGCCAAGCCGCAACCTGGTGCAACAATTGGTAGAGATGCTAGTTCCGACCCAGTTGTCCTGAATCCCAACATCGACATCCCCAAGTATGATGGAACGGAAGACCCTCGCCCATGGATTGAATCTCTTGAAGAAATTGGCTTCCTGTACCATTGGGCAGACTACATTATCTCTCGTTATGCTGCCATGAATATGATTGGTAGCGCCAAAACCTGGCTGGACCTACACAAGATAAGTTTTACCAGCTGGGAACATTTCAAGAGCCGCCTAATTCAGGATTTTGGCTCAGACGCCAACAAAGAAGAATTGAAGATGAAGCTGAACAGAATGCAGCAGTGGAATGAACCTGCAATCAGGTTTGCAGAGGATATCCTGGTTCTGTGCAACAAGGTCGACCCCCAAATGGAAGAAGAGAATAAAATAAATTGGGTTATTGGAGGGTTAAAGAAAGAATACTCTTTTGCTCTCTACTTAAACCCTCCTAAAAATACCAACGAACTTCTAGAAATTTGTAAAAAGCTGGATTTGTTCGAAAAGAATTACAGAGAACGTGCAGAAAAATCAAGAGCTCTATATATTGGACCACGCTCTCCTCGTCCCCATCATCAAGAGCAATGGAAGAATGCTACGTCGTTCAGAAGACCATATCAGAACACCTCCAAGCCCCAGGCCCCCGCTCCGAGGTACTACCAGAACACCTCCAAGCCCCAGGCCCCCACTCCGAGGTACTACCAGAACAAGCCTCTGCCCCAGGTATCTGCCCCTAGACGATCTTACACTCCCAATCCTGAGCCAAAACCGGTCTACCCAAGTAAAACATACAATAGGAATCCAAATTCAAATAGGAATAGGACAGAAGACGGGAGACCAATATGTTTCAAGTGTAACAAGCCAGGACACGTAGCGCGGTATTGCAGAGTCAAGTTTGTGAGGATCGTAGAAGAGGACCCCTCAGTTTCCCAAGACAAGAGTCAAGAAAATCTTCAAATGGACGAAAGAAAAGATTATACACGGCCTCGCCTCTATGCGGATGTTTGTAATGACACACAAACGAATATTCCTACACGGAATAGATATTCCGTGTTGGAAGATTTAAACTAAGTGTCGCGCCTGATTCCTTCAATCAAAGCAAGTCGACCATAAATGGAATTAGAAAGTTGGACCCTAGGTACAAAATTAATATTAATGTGGACAAGATAGGGTTATGCGAAGCTTTGATTGATACAGGCGCCGATCTTTCAGTGGTCGACCTAAGGACAGCACTTTTTGCTGGCCGTGAAATAAATAGTCTCACTAAAACATGTTCAGGACCCGATGGGAAAAAATTAGATATGGTAGGTAGCATTATTTTAGATTTAAAAATTGATGACACTGAATTATCCCACGAATTTGTAGTAATGGACGCGCATCTACGAACTCTTATTCTTGGACGAGATTTCCTTAAAAAAATGAATGCTAAAATTGATTGTAAACGAGAAACGATAAAATATAATTTAATGAGTAATCATGACGTAAGCAATTATGATCTAAAAAAAATAAAGAGCACTACAGATACCGTTATACCTAAACTATCTATTAAATTGATTAGGGCCTCAATAGAAGCAGAGGATGGGGAATATGTCATCGAAGGGAACAACAAAATGACTCAAACAAATGGTCTTTGATTGGCAAGAAGTTTGCTTACTGTCACGGATAAGAAAACTCATATCTGGATAGCGAACCCTTATCCTCGACCTTTAAAAATCATGAAAGACCAAACATTGGCTTATGGAAGTCTTCCTGCAGAGGTAAATTTTATAGAGAATATAGAGAAGCAGAATGAAAATGACGAAATACAATTTCAAATAAACAAAAATTTATCATTTAAAGAACAAGAGAGGTTAAAACAAATTTTGGCCAAGTATACTGATTTGTTCTCATCGAGGTTAGGCAGGACCAATTTGGCAAAACATCAGATTCATACAGAAGACGCAAAACCGATAAAGCACAAGCCTTACAGGGTAAGTGCTAAGGAACGAACCATCATAAAGGATCAAATAGACGAGATGCTTGAAGAAGGAATAATTAGACCATCTTCAAGTCCCTGGTCCTTTCCCGTTATATTGGTCAAAAAACGAGATGGCAAATACAGATTTTGTGTGGATTACAGGAAATTAAATGAAGTAACAGTGAAGGATGTTTATCCAATCCCAAGAATTGATGATGTAATGGATTCTCTCCAAGGATCCAAGTACTTCTCAGCAATAGATCTCAAATCGGGATATTGGCAAGTCGAAATTGAAGAGAGAGACAAAGAGAAGACGGCTTTCACTACGGCACATGGGTTATATGAATTCAACGTGATGCCTTTTGGACTTTGTAACGCGCCTGCTACCTTTGAGAGAAATATGGAGAATATGCTTGGAAATCTGAGATGGCAAATTTGTTTGTGTTATCTGGATGATGTTATCATATATAGCCCGGATTTTCCAACGCACCTCAAAAGACTCGAAGCTGTTTTTAGATGTTTTCGTGAATCTAATTTAAGATTAAACGACAAAAAATGCCGATTTGTTTTTGAAGAATTGGAGATTCTCGGCTATATAACGAGCAAACATGGTATAAAACCCGCGGAACATAACATCAAAGCTATCAGAAATTTTCCTCGGCCCACAAAGGTCAAAGAAGTACAATCATTTTTGGGAATGTGCTCATATTATAGAAAATTATCAAAGATTTCTCAAAAATTGCTGACCCTTTGACCAACCTTATTAAAAAAGTGTATCATTTACCTGGGCAGAAAGGCAAGAGGAAGCGTTTCAAACCCTAAAAACAGCACTATTAAGTCCACCAATCTTAGGGCACTTCAATCCAAATGCGCCTACTTATATTCATACTGATGCGTCCAACATCGGCATAGGTGCAACTCTTGTCCAAGACATCGGTGAAGAGAAGGTGATCTCATATTTGAGTCGTACCCTGAGTAAAGCGGAGCAAAATTATTCAACCACTGAAAAAGAATGTCTGGCCGTTGTCTGGTCAATGTCAAAATTACGACCCTACCTTTATGGAAGACACTTTAAAATAGTAACAGACCATCACGCCTTATGCTGGCTCAAAAACTTGAAGGATCCAACAGGTCGATTGGCAAGATGGGCATTGAAAATTCAAGAATATGACTTCGATATAATACATAAATCGGGAAAGAAGCATCTGGACGCCGATGGCTTATCTAGGGGACCCTTACCAGAAACTGATTGGGATGAGGATTTTGAAAGGCTATTTTTAAATCAAATAACAGACGAAGAGGATAAATTTATCGAAAGTGTTAAGAAAAACCTTAATGGAAGCAGGCGATCAATTGCGCAAAACTTTAAAGAAGAAGATGGATGCCCCTTTAAGAAAAACCCGAACCCTGAAGGCAGGACGTGGTTGCTTGTGGTTCCAGAGAAGAAAAAGAGAGAAATTATGAAAGAATATCACAATCATATGTCGAATGGCCATCTGGGCGTCGCCAGAACCATGTACCGAATAAAGAGTAAATACTTTTGGCCATCCATGCTAAAGGATGTCTCAGAATTCGTTAAGATGTGTCACCTTTGCCAAAGTAGGAAAGGCTCAAACCAATTACCTTCTGGACTACTACAGCCCATCCCCCCAGCCAACTTTCCTTTCGAAAGAATTGGAATCGACTTTGTTGGTCCACTGCCATCTACGAAAAACAGAAAAAAATGGATAATCGTGCTGACGGACTACTACACTAGATATGCAGAAACAAGAGCAGTCTCGGAAGCAACAGTGAAAGAAGTTTCTAAATTTCTAGTAGAGGATATTTTTCTCCGGCACGGAGCCCCACAATATCTTATTAGTGACAGAGGCTCTCAATTTACCAGTAATTTAATGAAAGAGGTGATGAAAACGTGCAAGATTAAACATTGCTTCACAACGAGCTATCATCCCCAGACTAATGGATTGACAGAGCGGTTAAATAGAACATTGATCAATATGCTCAGTATGTATGTGAACACTGATCAGAAGAATTGGGACGAAATACTCCCATTCATCACTCACGCTTACAATACTACAATTCAGGAAACCACAGGATATTCTCCCTTTTTCCTGATGTTTGGAAGAGAACCCACGTCTCTTTTGGACGACAGGAATATCTCGGTGGACATTGACAAGGATGATTATGATGAATACATAAAACATCTCTTAGACTATATAAACAGAACAAGAAAATTAGTTATTAACAACACAATAAAGACTCAAGAAAGAATGAAAAAGAACTATGACAAGAAACACATAGAAAGAAGCTACGAACCAGGAGAATTAGTAGCAGTTTGGACACCAATTAGGAAAATAGGAAAGTGTGAGAAACTACTGAGAAAATATTTTGGCCCATATAGAATATTAAAGAAGCTGTCCAACGTAAATTACTTAATTGAACCAAAAGATAATCCTGGCCAAGACCCATTGATTGTCCATGTCTCAAGAATCAAACCCTATTTTGAAAGAATTGATGAGGTCAATCACGAGGACGTGACGACCTCTGGAGAGGGGGAAGTGTTACATCATGATTAATGGCGTATTTCTTATATTATTTTTAATATATTTGAAATTCAAATTATATATTTATTTATTTTTATATAAAATATTCTATGATATTTATTTAAAACAGATTATTTAGATTATCATCATTTGTATTTAGGTACACGTGTGACTTCACTGCTCTCTTTGATGTGAGAAAATAAATAGATTATTCTAGAGGCTACTTAAAGTAGACTTATCTCATTATTCCCTTATATAAATTTGTAGGATGGTTGAAATACGCTCTGGTAAGATGCAAGACCCAGTACAGGAGAGAATCATGGCTGAAGAGTCTGCCAAGCCGCAACCTGGTGCAACAATATGATGGCCATAGCCCAAAGTATAGAATTCTATTGGGCGTCCCGAATTTCCAAAATCTGATGTGGCTTTGTCATCGACCCGATTCTGATGGTGGTGGTGTCTTGTCCATGGAGCAGATCGGTCCGTGCACTCTGATTACAATACCGGCCAACTGAGGTGCTGTATGGATGCCTTCTTCTGGATTGATGTCTACCATATAGAGGGCTACAATGATATAAGGCAACTGTATATTCTGATAGAAATGCATATCGAATTTGCTACTATTTTGACAGGAGAGGTGGCTTGTATCACCAACTTGATATTGACTTAATCTATATTACAGAATTTGGTACACGTTTATTACCTCTCTCTCTCGACTACAACTAGCACCTGTTTAGTTCATTTTATATTTTGAATTAGATTATGTAAAAATATTTATGTGATTTTAAATAATATTCTATAGAAATTCTATTTTTGGCATGTTTATGTTTTTGTTGATAAAATAGGTAAATAAATAAAAATACGTGTGTTTGTTTAAAAACGGTCTATGTTTATGATTTAAATGATACACCATCTTTATTTTAAACCCAAACAATTTTATGATTATTTTTCGATATAATGGTTCCATTATAAGCAAAAATAGAATGCACTACATGTACTGTTTTAAATACATATCTTTATGAACAGTTATACAACATATAGATTGTGTTTAAAGGACACCAATAGATATTATCTAGGCAAAATTCTCAAAGAACCTGTCTTAATAATGGATATTAAAAATATGAGTATTTTGAATTAAAATTCCGTTAATTATAAACAGATAAATTTATATATTTTTTATTTCCTTTATACCGTATATTTTATGTTAGAGAAAATTATATTTCTATTTATAGATAGGGATTTCCACCTTTCATATATCGTGCGCCGCTGGTGTAATGGTATCATGCAAGATTCCCATTCTTGCGACCCGGGTTCGATTCCCGGGCGGCGCAGTTTTTTTTTTTTTTTTTAGATTTTTTAAATTTGAATTTCTATATACAGTTAAACCTGTCTATAGCGCCCCTTCTTGGGACTCACCAAAATAGGGTGCTATAGAGAGAGGGTGCTATAGACAGGTCACTTTTAATGTAAATCGCATCGTACTACGTATTTAAAATCGGACGCTCTCTATGAGGGAGGCGCTATTTAGAGGGGACGCTATTTATAACTATATAACATAAGTTGTTGCTGAAGGATGATATCCATGTACAAATAGAGACACCTCTCCCTTTAAATGTGCATCAAAACGATGGTATTATTGCATCACCGAAACCAAGGTATACAGGTTGGCTTTCGTCTGAATTTACCAAAACTGATGTTATGTTCCTTACCACAACTGGTAATGTTTTTACCAGGATAATGAATCGCTCTGATGCGTAATTAAAGGAAGAGATGTCTCTTTTGGTATATATATATTGTCGCGTGTAAGGCCTCCAAATGACTACAACCTCCGTCAATAGATGGCGCTTTCGCCTGTTTCGCTTTTCTAACTGATGTGGGAATCGCCGACTGCTGTGGTCCTGTTTCCTGGGGAAGGTAATTGTAAATACACTTTTATGTTGACCCCAGGATGTAATATAATGTAAATACTCATTGTTTATTATCTCATTTAAATGTAATTTTTAGTAGTAAATGACAAAAAAATAAAGTCAGTGTTTGAAGTCCTCCGTGCCGCCTTCTGTCGTTACTATCGCCATTGCTGCTGCTCTTCTGGACGTCTTCGGGTGGCCTGCAGGGAAGAGCAACGGGATTCCGGGCAGGTGATCCACGGCGGAAGAAGCGCATCGTCGCAGGAGAACCGGTAGAGTCAAGCCGCGACAATATATTATATAAAATAATTAGATATTTTCTGCTTGTATTTTATTGCCATTTATATAGAATTATTAGCTGTTGCTTGATTTTGGTATCCATGAGTATATTACGGTATTGTTCTACAGTCATGGGAATAATTAAATAGTTTTGATCAGAGATTTCTTTAATTGAACTAAAGGAATATATAAAAAACATAATTTGGTAAAAGTACTGCCTGACTTAAGGCGTAAGAATAAAAAAATGATTAACTTATTTACATAATGTACAAAAGGTTGAGCCGGCCATCAAGAAACAACAACAATCGGTTTTATATAGGGAAAGTCCCGACATCTGGCGGAAGATTTAAACAGAATATTTGAATCCATGAAATATAATTTTAAATAAAATTATATTTTAATATAACTTTTTTTTGTTATTATCATTATTTCCATTTTTAAAGGAAACCTCTATAGCGTTCATATCAAGTCGATTTCAACTTTTGGTGAGTATATAGACAAATATTCTCCAATTAAGATTAGATATTTGGTTCAAATATAGTTTTATCAGCAGTGATTGATATGGAAGTGGTTTGTCTTCTTCCATCTATGCCATTGGCTGAATTAATTTTGCTCTTCCGCCTTTTGGATTGATTTCTCCTCCCAAGGACAAGAGAGAATGTCCTTTTTCATTCCAAGAATGAAGTTGAAAGTTTATCCCGGCTTAATTCTGTCTCCTCTTCTGTGTTAACCATCCCATTAGGATGTTGTCTGTCCTCTACCAGAGTTGTACTCACATTGCGACGTACAAATAGAGGTTTTCTATTCATTGGGATTGAGACCAAATGGCATTTCTCAAAACTCTCCAGTACCTTTAGAAAACATAGCTAGTGTACATGTATCATTTCATCAAACTGCTACTTTGTAGATGGACAATTCTTAACGTCTTGCTAAATGCTTTATTTTTATTTACTTCTCCTTACAAAGACAAAAGATTTTTGTTGAAACGTTGAGATAATAAAATAACTCCAACTGGCTGAAGTGTTTATTTTTACATAACTATAATACACCTGTTATCACACCCGAAGAAGAACAGAAAGGTTGAAAGCACCTTTTTTAATATCATTATATTAAATTAAACTTTCCTTTCCTCTCTCTCTACTTTGTAGATAGATTTTTAAGTTACGGAACTCTAGATCAGAGGTCGGTAACCTGCGGCTCGTGAGCCACATGCGGCTCTTTGATGTGAAGCTACGTGTAGTATTCACATAAATAAAAACTATATTAATACAACTAATATTTATTGTTGGCAAGAATAATTTTTGTGGCTCTTTAAACTCTTTTGTAAATTGTAATTTTTGACTCTAACGACTTAAAAGGTTGCCGATCCCTGTTCTAGACCCATATCTATGAACAAGTGGTCACTACCCTATTTCCGAACCTCTAACATGATAGGTAGAGAAGCCTCCCTTCCTGAGAATAGATTTTTATATTTTATCTCCAATTTGAAAATAATATCATTTTCTTTGTTTAATTTCTCTTCAATTTTTGTAACAATAGACTAAGAGTATCAATACTATATTTTGAATTGTCTGACATGGCAGTTAGAATCTGGTTTTGTTATATGGGTGTATATATAAAAATCAATGTTTGTATGTTTGTTTGTATGTCCGGTATACAAATTCGCAGTAGTTCACTAATTCAAACCAAAATTTCCATACATAGGTTAAAAAATACGGGGAAGACGATAGGCTATTTTGAAAATATATATAAATCAATTATTAAAACTATATATTCAAATTATTCTACTTAGCTCACGAACAGCGCCCTCTATCAAAGATTAGATTAAATTATGCTGATGCAAACAAATAGATAATGCTAATAACAAACAATTATTTAAAAAATCTTATCTAAATATATATCACTCGGGTAGATATGCACACGGGTCAATCCCGGGGCGAAGCCCGGGTCACCCGTCTAGTGGGTGTATATTTATTTCTCTAAAACTATCGCTTTCCTTAAAGAGCATACGTTCAACGAAAGAAGCGTATCTTGGACTTATACGAAATGTCATTTGATTAGGTACTATACATTCTTCTGTATCAAGAGCAGCGATTCTACAATGTCGAGTTAGATATTCCTCTACAGAACAACTATGAGGAGATTGAATATGTAAATAGATATCATGATTTCATTGAAAGGCATTAACGTCACCTCTATACACAAGAAATAAAATCACTGAGCCTGGTGCAGGTTGATATTTATTCCGCTAGATGGCGTTCTACCATTTAAAATGTTTTTGTGAGAGGTCAGGATATGCAACTTTTATTTTTAATACAAGGTTGTTCCAAAAGTTCGTAAATACTTGCAAAAAAATTAAAATACAGTAGAATTTCCTTGTAAATGACAACACCTAATTGCAGAGCCAAAGTGTCCTTTAAGGAGAGGTGTCTTCTTACTGGAGAATTTGCTAAATTGTAAAAATGGTAATTTTGCAAATGAAAACTGTCCTTTGTAGAGAGGTGTCCGCTAAAGGGAGGTTCTACTGTACCAATATTATTCGCCGTTATGTATAATGTCTTTGTATTATGTATAAAGTAATTGTATTATGTGTATTTTTTGTTATGTTTTCGCCGTAATAATATTATATCGCAAGTAATAAGAAAAACACGAACTTTTGGGACAACTTTATATATGCAAAAAGGAATAGACTCTTCACTTATAAGATGACATTCTGTTGCTTTAATTCATTGGTGAATTGGAGCTGTGAAAGTCCGGGCTATTAAAGCCATTTATTCTTCACCGCGGCGAATTACAACGTTGGAGATATTCGACATCCAGTATCTGGGATCAAATCCCGCAATAGAAGAACTTTTTAATAAAAATAAAGATAGATAATTTCACAAGCTCCACTTCTGAGTTCAAGCAACCAAACAGGCTACAGTCTATGTGTTAATGTTTCGCTGCTCTCCATGTATGGAGTAACTACACAAAAATTCAATCCCTAATTACCATTTATTATCACTGCCTGTATCATTTTTACTTATATATACACGTGATGTAGAGTAATCATGGTGGGTTGTGGATTACGACTGATTTTACTGTATGTGCACACATGTCACGGAGGCAATTAAAACATTTTAAAGAAAAAAAGGCTAAACGCCTGGGATTGGATCCTATGTCGTGTTTGTTGAAAATCAACAGTGTAAACCATGAGGATGACCAAGTCTTGTAGAGAATGACCCCAAGAAAATGTCCATGGCGTGTAGATAATGGTTCCAAGAAGATGGCCCCAAAGGGAGGACCAAAGCATGTAAAGAATGACCCCAAGAGTATGATCAAAGGCGTGTAGAGAATGACCCCAAGAGGATGACCAAGGCGTGTATATAATGAACCCAAGAGGATGAATAAGCCGTGTAGAGAATGACCCCAAGAAGAGGACCAAGGAGTGTAGAGAATGACCCCAAGAAGATGAACAAGACGTGCATAAAATTATCCAAAGAAGACCACCAAGGTGTGTAGATATGATTCCCAGAAGATGTCCAATGTGGGATTCCAAGAAGTTTACTAAGAAAGAGAAACCAGACATTACAGTACGGTGAAGCAACCAGCCGTGTTGTGATCATCAGATAACGGCCAAGATAGCAGGGCAAAAATCCCAGAACCCGTCACAATAAAAAGCCTCAATCCCAGCAGAGCCTCAGCACAAGATGAAGGCCCAGTACCTCTGCATTCTTCTGGTTCTGTTGGTGTGCGCCATCGGTGAGTTTACAAACCAACTTTCTACACAAGATTTACCTATAAGAAATTTTATATTTTAGACGCTTATTATTATTTTAAAATTAAACAATTCCTACTTCAATTATAAATTAATGAGAGATTCTGGCTTATTTCAGTAAGGGCAGTATATATTGTTTAATTTAAAAAATAATCATAGGCGTCTAAAATAGTTTCAATTTCTGATAACAGATGGCGGTCAAATGCAGAATATTTGCATAGCCGACATTCTTTGTTTTCTTTCTCTCAATCTCTTACTAAGTATCTTCTGTTACCATCATGTTGATGACCATCTTACATAGCGAGGAATTTTTACATAATTCTCATCATGTTCATCATGATGCGGCTTTTATGCAAATCAATACATATTTCCCTTAATATTTTATCACTGGTTTTCCATTAGCATTGTGTGTGTTTGAAATTTTGAAACTATTTTAGATGCGTAAGATTCTTTTTGAAATAAAACAATTTCTACTACTCTTACTGCAATGGAAAAATTAATGGGAGGGCCTGGCTCATCAGTGGTTAACCCTTCCAGCGGTTTCGCCAGTTTAATCTACCATTTGCAGTAAGTGCAGTAGAAATTGTTTAATTTCAAAAAGAATCATACGCGTCTAAAATAGTTTCTAATTTTCATAACAGATGGCGCGCTAGTGTATTGTAATATATTGTGTGTGTTTAAATGTTATCTTTAAACATTATATCAAATAGTTTAATCAAATATAATTAGTAAGATATAAAATAGTCCTTGATATCCCAACTGTCTAAATTTCGAACTTGTTAAAATAATATCACACGATGAATAGTTATAATGGTTATAAATGTTAGATAAAGATAACTATTATTATAAGTCCATGGTTACTCGGCATAATTTATTATTTAAAATGACATTCAAAATTCGAAAATATTTTGATGGCGTAAGATTCTTTTTGAAATTAAACAATTTCTACTGCCCTTACTGTAATGGAAAAATTAAAGGGAGGGCCTGGCTCCTCAGGGAGGGTTCACCACTGATGAGCCAGGCCCTCCCTTTAATTTTTCCATTACAGTAAGGGCAGTAGAAATTGTTTAATTTCAAAAAGAATCTTACGCCTTTAAAATAGTTTCGAATTTTGATAACAGATGGCGCGCTAGTGCATCATAAAATGTCATTGAAATGTAATTTTCTCTGTTCCACATCTGTGGTCCTCTAAATTCATTTTTCTTACCTAAAGAAGCATTTTCATTGAACTACAGAGATTTGTTATAAAAATATAAAACTATCTACAACCTCTCTATTATAGAACACACACAATTATATTTGATATTTTATCAATATCCTTCCGGCAAAATTTCCATCTAAATTTTAGCCATAGATTTGGCCCAGCCACTTTGCCAGATAAACACCACTTTGGCAGATTGTGAAGATTCCATTTGATCCCTTGTGGATCTCTCTCATGGAATAAAATCCGCCCTAGACTGACGAGGGCCATTAGCCCGAAAACATGGTCTCTAGGTGGACACTTCTCAGTTTGTCAAAGCTGGTGTTGTGACTTTGTCACCGACCTGAGACCTCTAGTCTGCGGCGACGGTCAATAGATGGCGTCAGATTTTGACGTTTATTTTGACGGGAGAGGCGCCCTATGCTTCTATGAATAGGTAGAAGGAAAAATACAATAGTTATAGCTTTGATCTGGTGGATTAAATTGGCGAAATGTCTGGCAAGGTTCACCATTGATGAGCCAGGACTTCCCAAATCTTCAGTTCACCTAGAAGTTAGTTCTGTACATTTCCGTCTCTAAATATTTTACAAAGCAACACGTAATCTCCATGTTTCCAACGGCCTGCCATGTCCCACCAGTGTATTGGAGTTACATGGGGTATTGAGACACAAGCTGTGTCCAGGCGACTCTGTCGTCGAGGGGTTCGGCTGTCCCTTCGACCAGATGAGATGTCACCGCCATTGTCTCAGCATTGGACGTCGCGGTGGATACTGTGGCAACTTCCTCAAGAGGACCTGCATCTGCTATAGATGACCCTCCTGGACCTCACTGGACTCCACCGGACCCTCGATATAGCCAATAGACACTTGATTTCTTTCTTCCTCAAGTTGTTGCTATCTTGTTAAACATCTAGAAGATGTATATCTACTGAGTGTTCTATTGTTTTTTTAACTGTTTGAAATGTGTCTCACATAATCCTTAACTTCACAGATAGAGAATAAACTGTTATTTAAATAAATGTCAAAACTGGTTTATATTTCATTAAAACATTCCCTCTGACCGACAACTAGACTCGTATAAACTTGACTTAGAATCTGCTATAGAGTCTATGATCATTGATTCCTTCTTGGATGATACAGATTTTAAATTATCTAACACAACATGTACATCTCTTTGGTACTCCTTCTTATTCTATCTTGACCTACAGATTTGACCTTCCCTAAAATATTTTCATCGATTCTTGGACTCCAAAAGAATTACAGCCGTTTAGAATTTCTTAATAAATACTTGTTTTCTTTCATCAACTTGTATATTTCCTTTCTTGAAAGATAACCATAATATCTGTGTTATTGAGAAAGAAATATATATATATATAACCTTATTCTTATGTTACGGGCTCAAGCTCTTTCATGGTTTCCATAATATACCAGGAACAAAAAACTTAATCAACTTCTTACTCATCACATTCGATCCCTTTCTTTTCTGAATTCTTTGCCTTTTCTATACTACGCCATAGAATCTACATTTGTTATAGTTGACTTAAAATTATCCTCGCGCACTCTGTGTAGAACCTGATATTTCCTACCTTTTAATTACATAAGCACAATTTACATATTAAGACAACAATGATCTCCTTGTTCACTAATAAAGAAGAAACAACAAGTCAGGGAGAAGAGATAATTCCCGACTTGTATTTCTTCTTCTATATTTGCATATACAGTAGAACCTCCATGAGAGGACATTCACGCTAAAGGACATCTCTCTATAAATGTCAGTTTTCATTTGCAAAATTATCGTTTTTACTATTTAGTATCTCTCTGGTAAGAAATTTAGAAACTATTTTAGACGCGTAAGATTCTTTTTGAAATTAAACAATTTCTACTGCCCTCACTACAGTGGAAAAATTAAAGGGAGGGCCTGGCTCATCAGTCGTTAGAGGACACCTCTCCCTAAAGGACACTTTGGCTCTGCAATTAGGTGTTGTCCTTTACAAGGAGGTAGTTCTACTGTATATAGTAACTCTCTGGTAAGAAGACACCTCTCCCTAAAGGACACTTTGGCTCTACAATTAGGTGTTGTCCTTTACAGGGAGGTAGTTCCACTGTATATAGTAACTCTATAGTCAGAGGACACCTCTCCCTAAAGGATACTTTGGCTCTGCAATTAGGTGTTGTCTTTTACAGGGAGGTAGTTCTACTGTATATAGTAACTCTCCAGTCAGAAAACACCTCTCCCTAAAGGACACTTTGGCTCTGCAATTAGGTGTCCTTTACATGGAGGTAGTTCTACTGTATATAGTAACTCTCCGGTTAGAGAACACCTCTCCCTAAAGGACACTTCGGCTCTGCAATTAGGTTCTGTCCTTTACAGGGAGGTAGTTCTACTGTATATAGTAACTCTCCAGTCAGAGGACACCTCTCTCTAAAGGACACTTTGGCTCTGCAATTAGGTGTTGTCCTTTACAGGGAGGTAGTTCTACTGTATATAGTAACTCTCCGGTTAGAGAACACCTCTCCCTAAAGAACACTTTGGCTCTGCAATTAGGTGTCCTTTACAGGGAGGTAGTTCTACTGTATATAGAAACTCTCCGGTAAGAGGACACCTCTCTCTAAAGGACACTTTGGCTCTGCAATTAGGTGTTGTCCTTTACAGGGAGGTAGTTCTACTGTATATAGTAACTCTCCGGTTAGAGGACACCTCTCCCTAAAGGACACTTTGGTTCTGCAATTAGGTGTTGTCCTTTACAGGGAGGTAGTTCTACTGTATATAGCAACTCTCCGGTTAGAGGACACCTCTTCCTAAAGGACACTTTGGCTCTGCAATTAGGTGTTGTCCTTTACAGGGAGGTATTTCTACTGTATATGGAGGTCGGATAGGTTTCTCTTTCTTAAAGAGAATGAAATATAGGATGAGAGAGATTCGCTTACGAAAGCTTCAACATATACTAGAGTTAAAGGACAAACAGCTTCACCCGAGAAACAAACGGAATATGCAAATTAGACTGTAATCGAACTTATTTGCATATTGAGAAAATATTTACTAAAACAAAAAGTTATAACAATGAGTTTCGAACATTTCGGACAACGAGCTTTCGGATATTTATAGATCTTCTACAGGCATATCTATATCTTAATGTTATTTGTCCTTACAGACCAATCATTCTATTGGGGAAAAGTTTCATTTAAAAGAGTTGAATAGGTTTGTAAAATGTATTCGTTGTTTATATATATATAAGAGCTAAAACAGCGTTGAGAAGAAGGCTATCCACTGAGAAGATAAAAGTCGTCTGCTCAGATAATACTTATCAGTATGACGTCATCGTGAGTCCCAGTTACTAGATGTACTTCGTGTGCAGTGTCTTCGCTCATCAACGTCAGTATTCGGTACTTTGTTGGCGATCATCCCTTAATATCGAATATTTCACTTAAGCTTTTATTAAGACATGGATTCAATTTAGAGTCTGCAAAGGAAAAGGTTAAAAGAAAGTAAAAGCTATTTATATCGTTGAATTAAATAGAGATGAAGCTTTATGATTTCAGAATTTTAAATTCATTATTATTGTTAAAATATAAATATTGCTCTAAATAGTAAGGCCGGTATAACAAAACAGCTTCCAAATTTAACTGAGTGTTGTGAATATGACGCGTGTAAGTTGTCTCGTGGTCACTGTTCGAGAATCTGATTCTTAACTTGAAATGTATTCAAATATTAATTTGTTTTGGAGTTAGAGAGCAATCATTCGCAATAATGAATCAAAAAGAACGTAGTCAAAATGTTATTTCCAAATGGGAAAATCCACAACATCCAACCACATTGATCGAAAAAGACTTAAAGACATTTGATCATCGAAGATTAATGCAAGATTGACTTCTCAACGCTTCTAGGATCCCAGTACTACATTTCAGAGAAACATACTTCCTGAATCAGAAACTACGATTGAAGTTGGAAAATCCGACAATAAATATCTCGTGTGGCATCAATTTGTGAGTGTGGTGATAAGAAGTCAGATTTACGTTACCAAAAAGGATAGTCAACAACATCAGAGAATGTCGGAAGAACTGCAGTTTATTAGAAAGCATGATGTCCCCACGTTATTCTGGCCCGATCTTGTACCATTCCACTACACCCGTGATACATTTAAGTTACTAGAGGAGGATGATAAAGGAGTTGAATCCACCGAACGTGCGCCGTCCAATCAGCATTATTGGGGAGAAGTCAAAAGAATACTACGTAAAACGGATCAAACTGCCACAAGTATCTCAGATTTCCGCAATAAGTTCAATGCAGCTGCCAGAGAGCACCTACAGTTAGTTACACAGACAAAGTGTCCTTTAGAAAGAGCGGCTACAGTAGAACTACCTCTCTGTAAATGACAACACCTATTTTAAAAGCTAAGGTGTCCTTCAGAAAGAGCGGCTACAGTAGAACTACCTCTCTGTAAATGACAACACCTATTTTAAAAGCTAAGGTGTCCTTTAGAAAGAGCGGCTACAGTAGAACTACCTCTCTGTAAGTGACAACACCTATTTTAAAAGCTAAGGTGTCCTTCAGAAAGAGCGGCTACAGTAGAACTACCTCTCTGTAAGTGACAACACCTATTTTAAAAGCTAAGGTGTCCTTTAGAAAGAGCGGCTACAGTAGAACTACCTCTCTGTAAGTGACAACACCTATTTTAAAAGCTAAGGTGTCCTTTAGAAAGAGCGGCTACAGTAGAACTATTTCTCTGTAAGTGACAACACCTATTTTAAAAGCTAAGGTGTCCTTTAGAAAGAGCAGCTACAGTAGAACTACCTCTCTGTAAAGACAACACCTAGTTACAGAGCCAAGGTGTCCTTTAGAAAGAGCAGCTACAGCAGAACTACCTCTCTGTAAAGACAACACCTATTTTAAAAGCTAAGGTGTCCTTTAGAAAGAGCGGCTACAGTAGAACTACCTCTCTGTAAGTGACAACACCTATTTTAAAAGCTAAGGTGTCCTTTAGAAAGAGCAGCTACAGTACAACTACCTCTCTGTAAAGACAACACCTAGTTGCAAAGCCAAGTTATCCTTTAGAGAGAGAGATGTCCTCTTTCTCCCCGGAGAATTACTAATTAGTAAAAATAGTAATTTTTGTGATTAAAACTGTCCTTTATAGAGAGCTTTCCTTTAGTAGGAGTGTCCTGTCATGAAGTTTTTCTACTGTATTTATAAATCTAACCTTGAAAAAAAAAACTTGTTTTCTATAAAAAGTCTTGTAATAGGAAGTTTTAATGAGAACTAACTCCGTGTAAAATGTTGTAAAGAATTTTTTACATAAAAAAGGAAGTTGACAGTTGGATCAATGTATATTTATGGTGACAGAGTTCAGGAGACACAGCGACAGTTGGAGGCGACACAGTATCCAGTCATGTGAGCCTCCTGGAGACAATGTTCGATACAAGCGGCCACATTCTTGGGACATCCGTAGCTGGCCTCTGTCAGGATCGCTGCACACCTTCCATCATGGTAGATTTGGCCCTTACACTGGGGTTATGGACAATACCATTGTGTGACAAGTTGGATTTATATTTTAACGTAGTAATGGATCACTAGACAGATCACAATGATAAATTATTTATTTATTTACTTCAACACAACTACAATTCAACTATTAAATTATAGTAATTAATTAAACAATTAAAAAGGTTTCCTGTGATAAGTTTTATTTCATTAAAACCGTTCCAAGCTTTCAGACATCTCTTCCCTTCTACAGGAGAACATACGAGTATACAAAGAATAAAACGCCGCCTGATGCCAAATTATTACAAATCTATATACATATACTTAGCTTTCGAACCTAGTGACCTTCATCAGTTGCCAAAAAGAGAATCCTACGTTGTTTGAAGACCTGCTGAAGGTCATTTGTCGAAAGCTCTATAGCCACTTATAATTCAACAAAGAAAATATATAGCATTAATTAATACTGTATATATAATACAATATAATGCGGCTTGTGATTGTAAAACGACATTTGAAAATTATCCCGCATGTGTTTCTTTTCAACAGTTGAAAAGAAACACATACGGGATAATCTTTAAATGTCGTTTTACAATCACAAGCCGCATTATATTGTATTATAAATTACTTTATGTATTATTTACGAACGGAAAAATATGTCCAGGGTAGCCTAGTGGACATGGCATCTGCCCGGTAAGCGGAACACTGTGGTTTCGATTCCCATCCCTGGACACTTTTATTTTTCCGTTTATCATTACTCTTCACAATTCATCCTTTCATACCTCATCCCTAAGGTTAGAAATAATCGTTATTTCTTCTTAAAATAAATTTCGATTATTCGTTGAAAATAAACTCATGCGGGATAATCTTTAAATGTAATACTGTACATGTTTTCTTGTAGAAATGCAGAGATGTCTGAAAACTTGAGATGGTTTTAATAAAATAAAAATAAACTTATCTCCAGAAACCTTTTTAATTATTTAATTAATTATTTAATTAATTGTTTAATTAATATCCAGGAGATTCAAATAAATTGATGCGAAATACTAGTAGTAACAACTATGTAACCCAGGTAACTCCTGTATCCATAGATCGCCAACTACCTGGGCTGTCCTGTGGTCTTGGTAGTCTTAGTGAACCAGAACAAATTATCAACAGCTAGAGAACATTAAACAACAAAGCTATGAAACATATATTATGATTTCAACAAATACAGAGTTATATTCTGCTGTGTATTTCCCCATTGATTAAAAAAAAAATAATAGAATAAGTTTATTTATTTATTACCAGTTACAAACAAGAAACACTATATCCGATCTGGATAATTGCGCGTGAAACTATTTACAATATAATTGTAGTAGAGTAGGTAACAGAATTATCAAAAAGAAAATAAACAATAATATAAAAAATAGAATAAGTTATAAAATTATCTCTTCGTCCCACAATATATAGGAATAAATAGTTACCTTTTCTGTTTATTTATACTTCTTACCTCTAGAAATATTTTTAGAATTTTTTTTTTTCTTTACAGATCCAGGTATACGTCCTTTTATATAAATTTATAGTGTTATGGATAGTGTTCGATTTTGGTTGACGTATGTTATTGACTGTTCAGTAAATCAGGATGCTATGAATCGATTATTGATGAAGACATTAAAGCACGAATTTACAAACTTTTACTAACAAAACAAGCTTCTACTGTCCTTACTGCGATGAAAAATATTGAGAGGGCTTGGCTCATCAGTGGTGAACCCTCCCAGTGTTTTTTGCCAATTTAATCTACCAGACCCCGCTTCTTAGAGCTCTAATACTGAATTGAACAAATCTGCTTATATATGCTACATGAAGGTTGGAATATATACAATACACCTATCCCCCGATTTACACGGTAGATACGTTCCTGAGAAAAACGTGTAAATCGAGGGATAGGTGTATATTAAACTGTCAAATCTGAATAGGTGTTCGCCCCCCTCATGAATCAGAGCCTCCCAATATTCTTTTCAACATAGGTAGAATAGAGTAGAATATCGCTTTTTTTTTAGTATAGTGCGATAAATACAAAAAAAAAATATTTGGAAAACCGTGTAAAAGCGAAAACGTGTAAAACAAGTACCGTGTAAATCGGGGGATAGGTGTATGTACCAAACATAGAGGATGGTAACCTGGTCAAAACCTGATTAAACAGTCAAAGAATAAGGTAAAAACAACAAATTCATAGATACTAAGACTTATAAAGACACCAATAAATAAACATTAGACTTAACATCAAGTTGAATAGTTTCTCTCGTTACATATTTACATATTTTCAGTGATAGCAGTAACAGGAGAAACCGTAGCAGACGCCAGTTCGCATGTTGCCCACCAGACAATAGTTGAGGCAATCGTTTGGGTTCCATGGACAGGAGCCATAGACATGATGTGATCCTACACAGGCCTATGTTATGTCATGGTAGCCGCTCTCTATATGGCTTTATAGTCATGTTAATATGTAATTTATGTAGTAATGTGATTCTATATATACATATTTATCCCTGCCTTTACAATTGAAAAAATCAATAAGCAATCCAGGGCAAAGTTTCTTTTACCCATTTTTTATTTCTCAAGATTTCGGGCCAATATGTCCTTTAACAGGAGACCTAGATGTGCCACTTCCAGCCAATTATACACAGTGGAAGTGGTATTTCTAGGTCTCCTGTTGAAGGAAATATTGGCCCGAACACATGAGAAATAAAAAATGGGTAAAAGAAACCTTGCCCTGGATTGCTTAGTGAGTTTGTTAAATTCTATGTATAGTTGCTAGGGCTCAGTGGAAGATATCTTAAACAATTTGTTACATTTGGAATAAAAAAATTAAATTATCAAGCAAATGTTTGTATTGGATCAGAAGATTGCTTTGTAATAATAGTACTAATGTATCACAAAAAAACAACAACAAAAAAGCCTTTATTTAGGGTCACTGACCCTATACAGGATTCACCAGAGGTATGCATAAGAACAAAGCAGTGAGACAAAGGAAATAACGATATATACAGAGTAAAAAGAAAAAGAAAAAAAAACAAGAAAAGGAAAAAAATAATAAGAAGAAGAAAGACGGAAGCAAGAAATCAACACAAAAAGAGTAGCAGTAAGAAAGTGAGGAGTGAGTATCACTTGGCCTTCTTCTGAGATATGGACTTGTGGAAACCATAAAACGCCGTTGCAATATACTTATTCTGGGTCATATTGTCAATTATTGATGGAAGTGAAGCACAGAGTTGCCCAGTTTTGAGCATAAGGGTTCTTCTTTCTTCTTTCAGAGCAGAGCAATCAAAAATATAGTGAGTGATTTCATTTTTTAGTTTTGAATTACAGAAGGTACAAGTCGGGTCCTCACCGCAGAGCATCTTGGTGTGGTTTTCTCTAAAAAAAACTTGAAAGTATTCTAACTTGTGCGAGTAGTCTTACAACCGGGAAAGGAAAATCCCCTAAAAGGTATCCCTCCGTCATGAAAGATATGTAAATGTCTTTGTAGTGAGAGTATAGCTTAGATTTATCCATTCTTGTAAGGTCGTTTTGTATAGATTGGTCTGCCGCTGTTTTTAAGAGCCCTGTAATCGCGCTCCTCAGCGTTTCAAGGTCATCACAGGAAACAAGTGCAGGGGATCCATTATTGTTAAGCAGATTGGTGAGCTTTTTAATGAAACCGATGGGTGTACCCGAAGCATTAGACAGTTCCCGTGTTCTATTAAAACATATACGTGGCAATCTGTCACGCTAATGTATCACATATACCGATATGAAAAAAAAAAAAAAAACAATAGAAAAAAATATTAAATAAGTGGGTCAGGTGTTTATATTAAAAATAAAAAAGTCATATCCTGACCAAATATCAAGGAACAGGCTAAATCAATGAATAGTTGATTTTGTTCCACCAGATGGCGCTCTGCCTTCTGAAAAGCACATGTGCTCTTGGTCAGGATATGCCTTTTTTATTTTTAATATACCGATATGTGTGGAAAGTTGTTCAACTTTGGAGGTATATACGTAAGGCGTATGATTCTTTTTGGAATAAATTAATTTCCTAATACCTTTCTGCAATGATAAAAATAATGGGAGGGCCTGGCTCATCAGTGATGAAACCTCGCAGCAATTTCGCCATTCTAATCTCCGTAAAATGGCAAAATCACTGGAGGGCTCACCATTGATGAGCCAGGCCCTTCCAACAACAACAACAAAAAGGCTTTTATTAGGCTCGTTGCCCTGTATGGATTCGCCATACAACAACAAATTTATCGCTACTTTGTCCAGGTTGGGCTCGGAGAAGCGGTGGAGGACCCGCTCATCGCCTGGTCCGGGACCTTCCAGCGTCGAGGTTTCCTTCTATCATCCCCCTTGTAAAATATATGTAACATATATGTAAATATTTATTTTTATGTAATATATTTCTTTTCTTTCTTAAGGCAAAATAGCCTAGCTGTGAAAGCTTTAGACTTTAGAACCTGATGTCCCTGGTTCGAACACGCTTTTCGCTATTTTTTTCCTCGTTGATAAATTGATGTAACATTGTCTAGAAGACAATAAATAATTTTAATTGTCAAAAAACAACAAAACAATGCAGCATTTTTTTCCCTCCCTTTCCCCATGTGCACGTGAGCCTTTGTTTGAAAGGGGATTTATTTACATATCTGTTCTAAAACTTTCCTCACTACCTCTTTTGTGTATGAATCTATTTACAATTGATCTGTAGAAATTATAGAGTTCTATTGCTATATTTTTCTTTTCTGAAATAGTTCTCAGCGTCTTCAGTGGGTTTCTAAATCTCCAGAAGGTGTTGGCCCTTCCATTATTTTATCATTGCAGTAAGGGCAACGGGAAATTGTTTTATATCAAAAAGAAATCAAACGTGTCGAAAATAGTTTATATTTATTTAACAGATGGCGCGCATCATGTATGTAACTTTCACTATTAGTAAATAAAATCATTAAAAACAAAGGTTTCTTTTTTTTAATAAAGCAAACTTTTAACTGCCCTTACTGCAATGAAAAACTATTGAAAAGACGGCTTAACCCAGTAAGGACAATAGAAATTATTTGAATTAAAAAGAGTTCTATTGAATGTATTTATATTTTAAAAGGAGCATACCTGTATCTGTAAATAAGCACATTTTTTCTCAAAATATTTCGAGGGATTGCTCCCTCTGGGAGGGATTGTACCTACCCAGGAATACGATGAGAAGGACAAGTACAAACGCCATTTGACGGGGTATTTCCATCTATAGACCGGAGCTCTTCCAACCGACGCTAGGCCTAACTGCTAAGCCTAAATTTATACCATCCGGATTGTTTATGGCCTGTTTGTGCGCCTTGAGTTTTATTGCACAATAAACGTAAAAGTTATTTGCAAACTCGTAGATAACATGGAAACAAGAATTAGAAAATTACGCAAGAATACGATGAAACATGGAGGAGACATAGGAAAGTTTGTACCTACCTAGGAATACGATGAGAAGGACAAGTACAAACGCCATTTGACGGGGTATTTCCATCTATAGACCGGAGCTCTTCCAACCGACGCTAGGCCTAACTGCTAAGCCTAAATTTATACCATCCGGATTGTTTATGGCCTGTTTGTGCGCCTTGAGTTTTATCTGGATAGCTTTCCGTATCCTTTTTCCTCTTTTACGCTACTTAAACCTATCTTTCCGTAGCGGATGATAGTTCAAATTGTGGCTTTCGGCATGTTTTTATCCAGGGTTTGAAACCCACATTTCAGAATTTTTTTAATTGAATAATTCGATAACCTCCTATTCTTACATAGGTCTCGTCTCAACAGTGTCTGTACTCTCACACTAGGGGATATAACACTTTGTAAGTACAAAATTTGAACTGATAATGCGTATGTAGGTACACAGACATGTGTACTTACAGTATAAGCAAGAAGTTTCCCACCATGACTATCATGGCAATGTGTACTTGGGTTAAGTGTTTACACCACTTTCCATATCAATACTTGTACTTGTCTGAATAAAAGTCTCTTGAGTGTGTAGAAAAGGTAGTGGGGCAATGTCTGAATTCCGTTTCTGTCATGATGTTCTCTTCCTTGTGGTTCGTTTTGCTTCAACGTTTCCTGAGACCTACAAGATGTTTGACCTTGAAAGAATGTAGAAGTTGACGAAGTAGATATTGGTAATCCACTGAAAGTTTCATCTGAGAATGGAGTGACCAAACTATCAGTCAATAACACCAAAATCACCTTTAAAACTTCTTTTTTTTTAACAGAATGATCTATAAAACATAAAAATACAAAGAGCGAAAACTATTTGATTTTTTCGTGTTATGCGTAGGATCTATGCTAATCTTCTCTCTATTCTTCCTATTGTAGTAGTTGTACCGCCGAACTGGTATTACAGGGACCATGCTAATCTTCTCTGTATCCTTCCTATTGTAGTAGTTGTGCCGCCGAACTGGTATTACAGGGACCATACTAATCTTCTCTGTATCCTTCCTATTGTAGTAGTTGTGCCGCCGAACTGGTATCACAGGGGCCATGCTAATCTTCTCTGTATCCTTCCTATTGTAGTAGTTGTACCGCCGAACTGGTATCACAGGGGCCATGCTAATCTTCTCTGTATCCTTCCTATTGTAGTAGTTGTACCGCCGAACTGGTATCACAGGGACCATGCTAATCTTCTCTGTATCCTTCCTATTGTAGTAGTTGTACCGCCGAACTGGTATCACAGGGACCATGCTAATCTTCTCTGTGTCCTTCCTATTGTAGTAGTTGTACCGCCGAACTGGTATCACAGGGGTCATGCTAATCTTCTCTGTATCCTTCCTATTGTAGTAGTTGTACCGCCGAACTGGTATCACAGGGGTCATGCTAATCTTCTCTGTATCCTTCCTATTGTAGTAGTTGTACCGCCGAACTGGTATCACAGGGACCATGCTAATCTTCTCTGTGTCCTTCCTATTGTAGTAGTTGTACCGCCGAACTGGTATCACAGGGACCATGCTAATCTTCTCAGTATCCTTCCTATTGTAGTAGTTGTACTGCCGAACTGGTATCACAGGGACTATGCTAATCTTCTCTGCATCCTTCTTATTGTAGTAATTGTACCGACGAACTGGTATCACAGGGGCCATGCTAATCTTCTCTGCATCCTTCTTATTGTAGTAATTGTACCGACGAACTGGTATCACAGGGGCCATGCTAATCTTCTCTGCATCCTTCTTATTGTAGTAGTTGTACCGCCGAACTGGTATCACAGTGGCCATGCTAATCTTCTCTGTATCCTTCCTATTGTAGTAGTTGTCCAGCAAGAGACAGAAATAGCTGCATAGGAAAGTCGTTAAATCCCTCAATATAGCAACAGGTGTTATATCACAGTATTTTGCAATGCAAAGTTCAGCAAGAGACATAAATTCTTGCAATAAAAATATCAAGCAATCCTCCAATGTACCAACGGTTCATAGTATTTTACAACATCAAGTTCAACACGGGACAAAAAGACTGCATGGAAATTTTATAAATTATCACAGAGGCAGATGTTCGAGTTCTCACACTATCAGGAACACAACACTATTTATCTCTGACATTATTACCTCATCAAGTATAGAACACTTGTGCTCAGGATGAACTTCCATCTGATCCTTTTCCTCGGTCTTTTCGTGTGCCTTACCTCAGGTAAGTCATTCTGATATATTTGAACACCATTTGTTAATTGGAAGTTGGCTTGGAAAAAAATATAGGTGCAAAACTCTTAAGAAGCGATCTGGTAGATTAAATTGGCGAAACCGCTGGGATGGTTCACCACTGATGAGCCAAGCCCTCAAATTCATCACAGTGAAGACAGTAAGAAGTTTGTTTTATGTTTAAAAAGAAACATTCAGGCTTCAATGTTTTCCTCTATTATATATAGAATGTACGTTATTGTCTTATAATTACAGCTACATCAACCGATCATTTAAATAATTCCCGACGTTTAGTCATTCGCTGTCACTCTCCTTGCTAATAATATTTGAGATAAATATATTAAGAAAAAGGCATCTCCTTATCGTGCAACTGAAAGTTGCTGATGGCTTGCGCCATCTATCGGAATAAATATCAACTATTCTCGTTGATCTTTTAAATATTCCAGAATTGGCCAGATACCCATTCTTGATTAATCATGAAAGCTTGCACCACGCTGATGAGGGCCAACAGCCCGAAACGCGTCCGTGGTTAACTTTTCTTGATTAATCAAGAATGGGTATTTAGCCAATTCTGGAATATTTAAAAATCAACGAGAATAGTTGATATTTATTCCGATAGATGGCGCCAGTCATCAGCAATTTTCAGTTGCACAATAAGAAGATGCCTTTTTCTTCATTTATGAACCTTATCCCAGTACAATATTACATTTGTACTGTTTTTTCACAGATATATATATATATATATTATATATTTATATATATACATATATAATATAAATACACGTTGTACTATATACTACCTGCTTTATACCAATATACACTGAACTGGACTGAATTCATTTTTTTTTTCTGGAAATCAAAAGGAATCCTCAAAATTCATACACAAAACCGTCATAGAACAAGAACGAAATATAAATTTTACCAAAATGTTGAATTTTCTTGGTCTTTTTAAAGAGAGTAATCCCAAGAAGATTGATCAAACACTATCTTTATTGATTTACAAGAGAGAAAACAAAAAACTGGTTTTGTGGCTTATTCTTCAACACCACGTAATGTTCTGTACTGGGGTGAGTAATCAAGATGTATAGTTTTAATGGATTTTAACGGGAGAGTTTCTTACAGTTGTAACTTACAGAAGTTGATATTATGGATACTTAGTGATAATAATATTTGAGAAAAAAATATATATAAAGGTTGTATTGTATACTATCTGCTTTATACTATCACATCATGGTAGGCTGAATGGTTTTTTCTGGAAATCAAAAGAAATCCTCAAAATGCATACACACAATCCTAATGTAACAAGAACTAAGTACAAATATTACCACAATGGTTGCTATGGTCATTGTTGACTTTGCTTAGACTTTTTAAAGATACTGATTCCAAGAAGATCAATCAAACATCATTGTATAGATAAAGAATTCTTCCTGATTTGAAGTTAAACGGAAAAACATGGTGAAGGAAGACGAGTTTCTTTTATGCATCAATAAAAGAAAGTCGTCTTCCTTCACCATGTTTTTTCATTTAATTTCAAACATTATTGATTTACAAGAGAGTGAACAAAATATAACCTAGTAAAACAAAGATAAACTTTTCTTTTTACGGTTAGCGCCTATTTACTTGTGATCTTACATATATACTCTGTGGGGGAACTATTAATTAATTAAACTTTAAATATATATACAGTAGAACCTCCCTTTAGCGGACACCTCTCTACAAAGGACAGTTTTCATTTGAAAAATTACCATTTTTACAATTTAGTAACTCTCCGGTAAGAAGACACCTCTCCCTAAAGGACACTTTGGCTCTGTAATTAGGTATTGTCCTTTACAGAGAGGTTTTACTGTACAACAAAAAATGATTCTTGGATTATGGTTGACTGGGGATGTTACTCTGTGGGGGTTACTATGTAGAATGTTTATTTGAAATTGAAGACAGTTACTAACTCAATTATATACAGGTTATACAATAAATTTATTTCTATAATAGCATCTATATTTTATATTTATATATATATATAAAGGCATATCCTGACCAGGAGCACATGTGCTTTTCAGAAGGCAGAGCGCCATCTGGTGGAACAGAAATCAACATTGATGACGCTCTGCCTTCTGAAAAGCACATGTGCTCTTGGTCAGGATATGCCTTTTTCATTTTTAATATCAACACCTGACCCACTTATTTTTTATTTTTTCTGTTGTTTTTTCATATACAGTATATATATTTCTGTTCCACCAGTTGGCGCTCTGCCTTCTGTAAAGCACATGTGCTCCTGGTCAGGATATGCCATTTGTATTTATCAATATATATATTTAGTATATATACAAAAAAATTTTATTTATTAATACTAATTATACCTCTCAACATACTACGAATTGTAAAACGACGTTTGACAAGTTTTGACGCACATGTTTCTTTTGAACGAAAAATCGTAATTTATTTTAAAGAGCAATAACGATGATTTCTATCCTTAGGGATGAAGTATAAAAGGATGAATTGTGAAGAGTAATGATGAACGGAAAAGTGTCCAGGGATATGGGAATACTACGAATTGATAAAATGCTTGTTTTTTGATTAAAATTGATAAGTATGCTTTTTCTATATGTATAAATGCTTTTTAAATATAATATTGTTTAGGAGTTTAATAAAACTTCTATGTAGAGGATAAAATTATTTTTTTTATAAATTAGAAAGTCTGCCTGTAGTTTTATATTTAAGCAAAAAAAAAAAAAAAAAAAACAGAAATCAAAATATTATTCATTTATTTCACTTTTATAGACCAACTTGCAGCTCGACGGTGGCGCTCGAGTGGCAGATGTGGGAACTAAAATTGCCTTTGTGATTTACGCCTCGTTTTAAAGGAAATTTGGGTAGGAGATCATTTTCATAATTGTTCATATTTATTATCAACTCCACACATGTATTACCGGATTAAACAGAAGGTAATATATATTTAAGCCAAATTTAGTTCCCACATCCGCCACTCGAGCGCTACTGTCGCGCTAATATTTGATCCATAAAACCCGCTTAAATAAATTGAATTCTTCCCCAAATTGTTTTCCGAAATTGAATATTTTTATTTTTATTATATGATAATTTTAAGTGTGTCTTTCTTTGCACGAAAATGAACATATAAAGCATATTAATGCAATAAGAAAGACAGGAGCTGCTAAATCGTTTTTTTTTTCTCTCAAATTGTTTTTATATCAAAATTTCTGTCATTAATTATTCGAAATTATTTTAACAAATGCTAATTAAGTATATATAAAATTCAATATAAAAAAGAAGAAATGATTGGGTGATATAGCACTAAGTAACCCATTTACTCGTGCGCCGCTGGTGTAATGGTATCATGCAAGATTCCCATTCTTGCGACCCGGGTTCGATTCCCGGGCGGCGCAGTTTTTTTTTTTTTTTTTCAGGGTTTTTTTTTTTTTTATTTAAGATTATTTATAAATTTAGATTTTTTTAAATATATATTTTAAGATATATTTTTTTAAAATTGTTATTACATCCAACTTCCTAAACGTACAGTTAATTTACGAGCTAGATGAAAAACTATTACAATTAAGCACTTTATAAATATTTTGAACACACAAATAAATAAAAATATTTCTATAAAATGTTTGAAACTAAAAAAACTATATATGTATATATATGTTCTTTTTTTTTTTTTTTTTTTTAAACTTATGAACCTTTTAAAAGTGCAAGATTGTGGCATTAGTGCGCCATCTGTTATCAATAGTTTAAACTATTTTGCGATTTTCATATTATTTTAAATCAAAACAATTTCCTAGCAATTATAAAATCGATTTATTTTAATTGCACTTATTTATATATTATAATATAAAAATATGTATCAACTATAAATGTAATTGGATTTTTAAAAGCACTTTTTCTTTTTTTTTTTTTCTTTTTCAAACAAAACAATTTATTTAACCTCATCTCATTTATATCTGGATAAATTTTATTATTATTCCGAACACAAAACTTACAAGAGAGGTATTCTCCTAGCGTTATTGTATGCCTCTGGTGTCTGGAGAAGATGCACTTATGACACTCTCAAAGGGGCATTGAATTGTGCTGTTTCCTGGTGGCAGAGTCTTTCTAGCGGTGGGCCCCACCAATGAAGACCGTATATATTATCTATATATATAAAATTGAATGTCTGTCTGTTTGTCTGTACTCTATAGATTCAAAAACCATACATCCAATCGCCTTGAAATTTTGGGATATTATTAGGTATATCCCCGGGAAGGTTTTTGAAAAATAATATCTTTAATATCTTGAATATCCTTAGAGTTATTTGCAGATTTGTAGATTTAACTCGCAAGCAGCGCCCTCATTGCGATGATGATAACAAGTTTTTTTTATCTATGAGTTTATTATCTTAAAAATTATTTATTAAAAGTAAGATTTTCTACCTATTAATTGCGCACAAGTCAAAGTTAGTTTTATCATTTATCTACAACATATATATTGGGAGAATAGAAAAAATGATAATTTTGTAATATAGAAAATTAGGAAAGACAAAATTCAGGATGACACGGCAATTTATTTGAGACAAGAAAAATGATACAATTCCAAGGCAAGATGCTATTCCTTTAACTTCCAATTACCGAGGGAACCAATTAATATATATTTTATTCAACTTATCGAGTATTTTTCAAGGGACCGGGAAAAAATGTTCACTAGATAAAACGATGATTTTGTAATGTAGAAAATTAGGAAAGACAAAATTCAGGATGACACGGCACACAGGGACCGGGGAAAATGTTCACTTTATCGAGAGATTCAAATTTAGGAGTTTCAAATTATCAAAATATATATCTATTATTTTTTAATAAGTTTATAGATAATTGTTTTAAAAAATGTTCGTTAGACAAACCTTTACTCGGGTAAAACCCCGGGCGAAGCCGGGTACATCCGCTAGTATATATATAAAAATGAATGTTTGTATGTCTGTCTGTATGTCCGGTATACAAATTCTCAGTAGTTCACTAATTCAAACCAAAATTTCCATACATAGGTAAAAAAAATACGGGGAAGACGATAGGCTATTTTAAAAAATATATAAATCAATTATTAAAACTATATATTTTTATTCAGAAAATGATGATGACGATATTGCTGTGTCATGTTTGATTATCAGATACAAAATTATATCGGGAAAAATTCCAAAAAGCAGAGACCACGGGTGAAACCAGTTCATTATTTTGTACGCAGGAACAAAATTCTAACAGAAAAACATTCATTCGAGCAGAAAACAAAAGCTGGATCATCTTTCTATAAAAATATCGCTTCTCAGACACAAAGTTTGGAGCGGGACGTTTCACAAGAGTGACATCCACGGCGCCAATTTATAATTGTAACAAATAGTATTTGAATAAAAACATTTAACCGGGTAAAACCCGGGCGTTGCCCGGGTCATTCGGCTAGTATTATATATATCAATATTAAAAATGTGCCATTTTAATATTGATTTCAACACCTGATCTTTTTATATTTTATTTTTTTCTTTCGTTTTTTAATATATATATATATATATGAAAAAAAAGGCATCTCCTTATCGTGCAATTGAAAGTTGCTGATGGCTTGCGCCATCTATCGGAATAAATATCAACTATTCTCGTTGAATTTTAATTATTCCAGAATTGGCCAAATACCCATTCTTGATTTATCAAGAAAAGCTAACCACGGACGCGTTTCGGGCTGTTGGCCCTCATCAGCGTAGTGCAAGCTGTACCTCAACGACCAAAATATTAGTCATTCAAGGCATCCTGAAAAATCATGAAACGGGTAGTTAAGGCCAGAATTGCGTGAGACCGCGACACAATGTGAAAAAATAGTACAAATGTGATATTGTACTGGGATAAGGGGCATACATTATGAAAAAAAAAAGGCATCTCCTTATCGTGCAATTGAAAGTTGCTGATGGCTTGCGCCATACAGCTTGCACTACGCTGATGAGGGCCAACAGCCCGAAACGCGTCCGTGGTTAGCTTTTCTTGATAAATCAAGAATGGGTATTTGGCCAATTCTGGAATAATTAAAATTCAACGAGAATAGTTGATATTTATTCCGATAGATGGCGCAAGCCATCAGCAACTTTCAATTGCACGATAAGGAGATGCCTTTTTTTTTCATAATTATGCACCTTATCCCAGTACAATATCACATTTGTACTATTTTTTCATATATATATATATGAAAAAAACAATAGAAAAAAATAAAAGATAAGTGGGTCAGGTGTTGATATTAAAAATAAAGAAGGCATCTCCTGACCACGAGCACATGTGCTTTTTAGATGGCAGAGCGCCATCTAGTGGAGTAAAAATAAACTAAACGTTTATTTAGCTTACTCCGAGATATTTGGCCAACCCAATTTCTTGATAAATCAAGAAAAGCCATCCACGAACGCGTTTCGCGCTGTTGGCGCTCGTCAGCGTGGAGAAGGCTGTAACCATTGCGTCCAAAAAGGTTTTTTGGACCCAATAGCTTCCCGAGAAATCAAGAAATGGGTATTTAAGGTCAAATTTGCGTAAAGACGCTTAACACATGAAAAAACAATAGAAAAAAAAAAGATAAGTGGGTCAGGTGTTGATATTAAAAATAAAGAAGGCATCTCCTGACCACAAGCACATGTGCTTTTTAGATGGCAGAGCCCATCTAGTGGAGTAAAAATAAACTAAACGTTTATTTAGCTTACTCCGAGATATTTGGCCAACCCAATTTCTTGATAAATCAAGAAAAGCCATCCACGAGCGCGTTTCGCGCTGTTGGCGCTCGTCAGCGTGGAGATCTAAAAAGCACATGTGCTTGTGGTCAGGAGATGCCTTCTTTATTTTAAATATCAACACCTGACCCACTTATCTTTTTTTTTTTCTATTGTTTTTTCATGTGTTAAGCGTCTTTACGCAAATTTGACCTTAAATACCCATTTCTTGATTTCTCGGGAAGCTATTGGGTCCAAAAAAACCTTTTTGGACGCAATGGTTACAGCCTTCTCCACGCTGACGAGCGCCAACAGCGCGAAACGCGTTCGTGGATGGCTTTTCTTGATTTATCAAGAAATTGGGTTGGTCAAATATCTCGGAGTAAGCTAAATAAACGTTTAGTTTATTTTTACTCCACTAGATGGCGCTCTGCCATCTAAAAAGCACATGTGCTTGTGGTCAGGAGATGCCTTCTTTATTTTTAATATATATATATATATATATATATATATATATTTATCTATTTTATATTTTTTACATTTATTTATCTATATTTATTCTTATTTAATCTTTTTTATTCATATTTACTCAATTTTGTATTTAACCATATATAACCTTATATAAACATTGAAATAAATCAGTTTCAATCTCAAGCTTCGTGGTCATCACTACAAATATGTAAAAGCAATAATAAGAGGTGGTCCATGCACACTGACAATACAAGCTATTTCATTGACCGGTTGTCCCCCACTTGATATCTCTATAAAGAATCATATTAAATATTTAAAAACCTTGAACACGGACCACCATGAATCACACCTGAGTTCTTCCTCTTTACCTTACCCTCCTTTACCAAAGATAATCTATTTCACCAAATCACTACAACAAAATGTCGGCACCATTTATACAGATAGATCCCAATCATCAGAAGGAGTTATCCTACTATCTCCCCTACAACCCATACAAATTAAACTTCACCAGGAGTGCTCAGTGTTCCAAACTGAACTGTTATCCATACTTTACACAACAAAGATCACCCAGATTTTCCAGCACGAGCAGTTTATCATTGCTTCAGACTGCCAATTGGCTCTTTCAGCCATATGTAGATCTTGGCCCCCAAGAACACAACTGATTGCCAAAACATCTACAACCTGCATTGTTCACCAAATTTACAACTCTGCTGGATCAAAGATCAAAGCGGTATAGCAGGAAATGAACTGGCGTACCAAACGGAAAAAGCCACAGCACATTCTAACACTTGCCACTATCTTTTACCACCCTCCCAAAAAGTGCCACGTGCAGTAAAAAAAGATCAGATAGCCCAGGAAATGTGAACAGAGCTCTACATCCAAGATGACTTCCACCAGAAATCTACAAAGATTTTCTGCTACCCATAAACTAGTGCGCTCAATGCTTCAAAACATCAAACATGGATTATTTACCTCAACAACAATTCTGACTGACCCTAATTACATTCAGGCAGACTTTGCAAGGGTATTGAAAGAAACCCCAACTTGTCCCCATTGCCAAGATGAAGACCAAACCGTGGACCACTTCACTTGCCCAACCTTCCAATACCAAAGATTTCCTGATGGCCATCCTAGTTATAATGTGTTAGTTGTATTAAATATAGCACCTAACTCTGTATTGGCTTAAGGTGTTCAATAAGGTAACTTAAGGTTAGGAGGAAAGATAAGGACTTAGTGCCTAGTAACAGAAGAGCCAAAACATACTTCTTCAATCTCTGCAAAAGATCATAGAATCATTCCCAGAGCAATAACCATCCATATTCAGACTAAGAGTTTAAAATAGCCATATTTCTTACAATTCTAGCTGACCAAGCCATGTTGATAGATGCCAATAGCTCCACAATTGGCCACCAGCCAGGACCTGACCTCTGCTCCACAAATAGTTCTCTATATTTTACACAAATAAATTTACTGGCAATGCGTTTCTTTTAAATATCACCAAATATTATCTCTACAGACCTTACTGCAATTACTCATATCATTGCAGTAAGGTCTGTAGGGATAATATTTGATGATATTTAAAAGAACGCATTGCCAGTAAATTTATTTGTGTAAAATATTAATGATAGATGGCAATTAAATTTATAAGTTCTCTATATATATAAACTAATAGAAATTTAAACCTCATCTTTGGTTCTGATATCATTTTGTATAGCATACTCCATCACAGATGTCCATGTACTTGGGATATATATATATATAAAAGGGGGTATTATGGAATTTATATAATTTTTATTATTATCTCTCATGTACCACACATTAAACAAGGTCATGGAGACAATATACATTGATATAATGGGAAGATAAATTTGACTGCCACTTCTTAGAAGGCCTGACTGGGGGGGTCGGTGGAAGGCTGGTTAAACCGTTTGGTTTTTGACCACTACGACCCGGGTTCGCTTCCCGCATTGGACAATTTTTTCTGATTTAAAAAAAAAAAATGCTCCAATAGCCCCCGATTCTTGCAAAAGTCCAACCCCACCAGCGAGTGCAAGTAACCAAATGGGGCTCTGGCACATTTTTAAGTGCAAAGTCGAACTGCTTTTAACATGTGTAGACATGTGGTGCGCTTACAGTAAAAGCAGTCGCTAACTACCCACCATGATTATCATGGCCTGTACCACGTGTACTAGGGATAAGCAAAAAAAAAAAAAAAAAAGAAGGACTGACGCACTCTGGATAACCAACCAATATCATCATTGCTGGAATCCTCATTAAGGAACACAAGGTATTGTGGCAAGCAGATTTCCTCCGCGACCAATGGAATTTCAACTTCAATTTCAGATTAATTAAATTGAATCCCAAAGCTCAACTAACTGGGAGTTAACCCAGAACAGTTTTAACAGTCGAGTCATTTTTTCCACCAGTTTTACCCGGTTCCCAGAAAAACACACTTCTGATCAAGTGGTGACATTGATTAGAAAAACCGATGGAAAAAAATGGCTTGTGACTGTTAAAACTGTTCTGGGTTAACTCCTCATTCTGGTTAGTTGAGCTTTGGGGATTCGATTTAATTAATTTGAAATTCCATTGGTTTAGGAACACAATGTCTTCTTCTTCTTCTTTCTTATCTCCACACTGGGTGAAGTAGAATGCATCTGCCTTTGTCATTAAGACTGGGAGCACTACTCAGTGGCAAGACGACTTAGCTCCAAAAGAAATGGCCGCCTCTGACATGAGGAACAGACGCCATGTGCAGCCACTCCTAACATGGAGTACAAACGCTGCTCATCCTGTATCCCTGGATTAGGAGCCCTAACAGGGTACTATCAGCCAGGCCAACTGAACCCAGGTTTTTTAGTGAGCTTGTTACTGCACCCCCTCCTTCTTTTTCATCTGGGCTTGGGACCGGCAAGGGCGGAGTTAAAATTCCATTGGTTTTGGAACACAAGGTAATAACAGTAAATCCAAATGAATAGGTTTCCTGTGATGTATCAGTAACATCATTGTTTTGGATTGATTTTTGTGATGTGTTTTGGATTTGATATTGTTTCTAATCTATAATATCCAAATTGTACCTAATCACCCCGTTAAAGAATATGACAAAGAAGAATGTGTTGTGGCTACAGGTGTGGTAGCTGAACGTATCTGCCCAGACAACGTTGCCAGATGTACTGAGCTGTGTCAGTTCCGTGGCAAGAAGGAAGGATTCTGTGGTGGTTTCATGGAGAACCTCTGTTTCTGTCGGGATACTCCAACTGCCTAGCTTCAATCTGACAACCCTGCTTAAATCTGTGAATATTTTATACTGTAATCTGTTTATTCCAAATAAATGCCTCTTACAATGTACAATACCTTGGTTAAATCTGTGAATATTTCATTTTCGGTAATCTGTTTGTTATAAATTAATGCCTTCTACAGTGTATAATACTAAATAAACCTTGGTAACTCTGTGAATATTTTATTTTCTATTAGTTCTAAATAAATGCCTTTACAGTGTACAATACTAAACAAACCTTGATTAACTCTGTGAATATTATTTTCTGTAATATGTTCTTTTAAATGTCTCCTACAGTGTACAATACTAAACAAACCTTGATTAAATCTGTGAATATTTTATTGAGTAATCTGTTTATTCTAAATAAAATGTACAATACTAAACAATTTCTCTAAAATATAAACTGAAACTAGCATCAATGGATTTACTATCTATGTATATTTAACTGTGTATAAATAATTCTAAAAAACTATTTTAAAATGTTGTGATTATAATAATACTTGGTGTGTGAATGAAATAAAACTCTCTGATGTGACATGCCTCACAAATTTTATTTTTAGTTCATTATTGAATTTGTACATTGGTCTTCTTCTTTCTTATCTCCACTCAATCATATTAGGGTATCAAGCTTGTAGAGCTTGAGACTTGACAACCATCATGACTGGGTGAAGTAGAATATGTCTGCCTTTGTCATTAAGACTGGGAGCACTACTCAGTGGCAGGCCACTGCCATCTACCCCACTTGCCCAAAATGTAGCTTGGCACCTGCAGCTCCAGAACATTTTGGCTGGCATTAGATGCACTAAACAGGACCTTTGGGAGAGGCCGCTGCTCATCATAAAACAGCTCGAGGAGCATGAACTCATGGAATTCGTGTAATCTTTACACAAGGGGATAAGAAACAACAACAACAGGTTCTACTATATTTGGGATAAGCACCAGAAACAACAAAGATAGAAGTGTATTCCATTTATTGGTCAACATCTAAACACAATAACAGGTTGTACAGACTGTGGAGGACTGAAGTCACAATTCACTGAAGGTCGGAAACACATTTATAGATTACATCAGCAATCTAACATAAAATATATATTTTTTGGAAAATTTTTCATTTTTTTAAATAAGAAAGAAAAAAAAAAGGTATATATAAACATTTATTTTAATATATAAAAAAAAAAGAATTTTTAAAAAACTTTAAGGTGACGGGTGAATAGGTGGTTTTAAACTAGGACTTCGGATGGCCCCAGTTTGAGTTGGGCAAATGCAGTTGCCACCTTGATGGCTTCGTCTAAGTTCTCCAGCTTGCAGCCAGTGGCGGTTGCTGAGTCATTTTTGCCTCCGCACTTTCCCTCGATGATGGAGGAAATTTGTTTGACCCAGTCATTGGCCTTCAGTCCTTTCTGAACGGACTCCTGCACAGCACAACATGACACCATGACATTGGCTCTAACCACAGCTAAGCTATATTACATGAAAAGTATAAAAACACAAGGTAAAAAGACCAAATCTAAATAAATAAATAGCGTGTGACATTTCAGACAATGCTGTTACCGAAACGTCACACACTATTTATTTAGATTTGATCTTATTACTTTGTGTTTATAATCTTTAATCCAAATTGTGCCTTATCATGAAAAGTTTAAACAATAGAAAACCTTCATGAGAGAATACCACTCTACAAAGGACAGTTCTCATCACCAAAATTATCATTTTTTCTAATTCCTCCGTTAAGAGAATATCTCTATCTAAAGGACACTTTGGCTCTGCAACTAAGTGTTTTCCTTTACAGAGAGGTAGTTCTACTGTAGCTGATAATTCAATAAAGGATATTGGCCAACTTTTCCCGAAATAAAACAACATTCCAACATTCGGTTGGTATTTCCTTTCAATAGATGGAAGAAAGCCATCGCAGCAACATTTATTTATATATATAGTTTATTGGTGGAAAAGCCATGTGCCCCCGATGCACATTCTATATGGCATTCTACGGTGCTCAAAACTTGGATCTCAAACCTTTACAAAGAATTCTCCTAAATTACAGGCTATAACAATGCTGTTACCAAAACACGTCACACACTATTTATTAATTTAGATTTGGGCTTATTACCTTGTGTTTATATAATCTTTAATCCAACTTGTGCCTTATTAGTCTAAAAGTTAAATAATGGCCTCATCTCCCTTCCAAAACAATTTAAAAAAAACAATAGCCAATAAGAAAGTAAAGAAAGACCATGAAAGGAACAAGGAGTTACTTACAGGAGGCACGTAGGACCTACAGATGATCTTGGCATCGTCCCTGTTGACACTGAAGAACATGGCGGAGGTGGCTGGGGCTTGGGACTTGAGCTGTTTGAAGGCAGCGTCCAATACCTATATCACCCAGGTGGTCAGTCACTGCTGTCAATGCCAGGACTCTCTGTTTACCTTGTTGTTGGATCCAGCTTCAAAACTCTTGATGAGGACTTTGGGACTGCTGGAGTCCAGGGTCTGTTTGATTTCTTCCAGGATCTGGTGGGACAGGTTACAGTGGTAAATGTGGAGTTTCCTCCTGGCAATATCTCAGATAAGTAGAATTGGTCTAGCCAATTTGACAGGTTAACACCTCTTTAGCAAATTCTAAAGATTTTATGAATTGAAAATAAAGAAGGTATCTCCTGACCACGAGCACATGTGCTTTTTAGATGGCAGAGCGCCATCTAGTGGAGCAAAAATAAACTAAATGTTTATTTAGCTTGCTCCGTGATATTTGGCCAACCCAATTTCTTGATAAATCAAGAAAAGCCATCCACGAATGGCGCTCTGCCATCTAAAAAGCACATGTGCTCGTGGTCAGGAGATGCCTTCTTTATTTTTAATATCAACACCTGACCCACTTATCTTTTATTTTTTCTATTGTTTTTTCATTCTATAAATTGCGTGTGAATCTCTAATGAAATCAAAGTATGCTCTGGATTGTTGGGATCCATTAGTTCAAAACCATAGTATCCAGGTGGATGTTCTGAAATTTTCAAAGCTGGTGTTGTAGCTTCGTCATCACTTAGAGTCTGCAGGTTGCAGATATGATAGGGCATAGTTTTGGCATCTATTTTTACAGGAGAGTTGACCTTTTTATAGATCAATATTTACTTAACAAAATTGCCATCAAAATTTGATTAGCTCCCAAACTTTTTTCTCTCCCACCTGCTTCACAAGACTTATTAGTTTTTTTTATATATAGTAATACCCAGAAGTAATATCCTCTATTAAAAAAAAAAACATCAACTTCAAGATAACATAAACACAGGCCTAAAAAAAAAACATCAATTTCAAGATAACATAAACACAGGCCTAAAAAAAACCATCAACTTCAAGAAAACATAAACACAGGCCTAAAAAAAACCATCAACTTCAAGATAACATAAACACAGGCCTAAAAAAAACATCAACTTCAAGATAACATAAACACAGGCCTAAAAAAAACCATCAACTTCAAGATAACATAAACACAGGCCTAAAAAAACCATCAACTTCAAGATAACATAAACACAGGCCTAAAAAAAAACATCAACTTCAAGATAACATAAACACAGGCCTAAAAAAACCATCAACTTCAAGATAACATAAACACAGGCCTAAAAAAAACCATCAACTTCAAGATAACATAAACACAGGCCTAAAAAAAACCATCAACTTCAAGATAACATAAACACAGGCCTAAAAAAAACATCAACTTCAAGGTAACATAAACACAGACCTAAAAAAAACCATCAACTTCAAGATAACATAAACACAGGCCTAAAAAAAACCATCAACTTCAAGATAACATAAACACAGGCCTAAAAAAAACCATCAACTTCAAGATAACATAAACACAGGCCTAAAAAAAACATCAACTTCAAGGTAACATAAACACAGGCCTAAAAAAAACCATCAACTTCAAGATAACATAAACACAGGCCTAAAAAAAACCATCAACTTCAAGATAACATAAACACAGGCCTAAAAAAAACATCAACTTCAAGGTAACATAAACACAGGCCTAAAAAAAACATCAACTTCAAGGTAACATAAACACAGGCCTAAAAAAAACATCAACTTCAAGATAACATAAACACAGGCCTAAAAAAACATCAACTTCAAGATAACATAAACACAGGCCTAAAAAAAACATCAACTTCAAGGTAACATAAACACAGGCCTAAAAAAAACATCAACTTCAAGGTAACATAAACACAGGCCTAAAAAAACCATAACTTCAAGATAACATAAACACAGGCCTAAAAAAAAAAACACTAGCGCCTCTCTTCCCTGATTTGAAAAAATATAATAATAAGATAAGAAATTCAGGAGGTACAGAGTAAGAACATTCACTGTTTTTAAACTTTCAAACATAATAAAATAAAATAAGACCTAATCCAAATAATTTATTAGTGTGTGACATTTCGGCAACAACATTGTCACCATCATTGTTTGATGATGATGACAATGTTGCTGCCGAAATGTCACACACTAATAAATTATTTGGATTAGGTCTTATTTTCTTTTATTACTTTCAAACATAGTATATAAATAGAAGTTACTGGGGGGATTGGAAAAATCCATCTCTTCCCAGTCATGGAGCAGAGCTACTTGTGAAGCATGAATCACCGTATTTTCTAAGGAAAACATTCCATAATGAAGCCTGACCTGGGACTGCTGGTTGGCCTGCATCTTCCTGTCATCTGCATCCATCCTCTTCTTGAGATTGTCCAGGTTGGTGCGGAGCAGGTCCTTCTTCCAGGAGGAGATGTGACTGGCTGCTATCTCCTGCAGCAGTGATTGGTGGTATCTATACTGTATACATGGTGGTGGACTCACCTTCTTCAGGTCCTCCATCAGTTTCACCATCTGCTTCTTGCCCTCCTTCTTATGGGACAGTTCCTTCACCTCCTGTTCTAACTTCTGGGCATGTTTCAGGGCCTGTCACCACACACCCAGTGATATATATATATATTTTTTGCTTATCCCTAGTACACGTGGTACAGGCCATGATAATCATGGTGGGTAGTTAGCGACTGCTTTTACTGTAAGTGCACCACATGTCTACACATGTGAAAAGCAGTTCGACTTTGCACTTACAAATATTCCATAGCCCCGTTTGGTTACTTGCACTCGCTGGTGGGGTTGGACTTTTGCAAGAATCGGGGGAGGCCATTGGAGCATTTTTTTTTTTAAACAGAAAAAAAGTATCCAATGCGGGAATCGAACCCGGGTCGTAGTGGTCGAAAACCAAACGGTTTAACCAGCCTTCCACCGACCCCCACCCAGTGATATACACACACACAAACCTTTATTAAGACACACAGGTCTTACAGAGGATTCTCCTTGGGGTTACAAGACGGAGAAACCTATGAAAGTGGGAAATATACAAAGGGATAAAAATGGAGAAAGATTATATACACATGGTAAATATATACAGATTATTATTTGAATAATCCTATGGAAAATAAGAATATGGATTTGGGGAAAAAAAATTTTTTTTTTGGAAATATGGGTGGGAGAAGTGAAGAGCGAAAAGAGGAAAGAAAACAGGTATTTACATATGGAACATATATATAATGGAACAAGTCATTTTAAGCTCTTCTGCTCACACAGCACAGGTGGACTATGGCTTTTTTCAAGAAATCTTTTAAGAGATTTTCCAGGAAAATCCGAGTGTTCAGAGATGTAAGGTAAACACTGTTTTATCGGTGTGGGGGTTGGCTTACCCAGTGATAGATACATACATCCCCCATGTATCATTTTGAATTATTACACTAATGACTCCATCATTGTTGGTAGAGGAGGAGGGAAGCAGTAAAAAACCTGGGTTCAGCTGGCCCGGCTGATAGTACTCTGTTAGGGCTCCTAATCCAGGAATACAGGATGTCTGCACTAGTTAGGAGCAGCTGTACATGGTGTCTATTCCTCATGTTAGAGGTAGCCATTTTATATTGGAACTAAGTGGGTCTGTCATGAGAATTAAAGTAGACACATTTTACTTCTCTCCAAGCTCAAGATTATCCAAAGACTTTAAATGATTGAGAAGAGAGATAAGAGAAAGAACAACACTGATGACAAGAAACAAAGTCCAAATATGTGAGATATACACATGATGCTTGTTAGAAGCAATGTTCAAATGTGAATAGAATAATGTGAACAATACCTTATAGGCTTCTGGGCCGGTGTGAGCCACAATACGTCGCACTCCCTTAGAGATAGCCTCCTCGGAGGAGATGATGAGATGGCCAGCATGGCCGCTGCGGGCCAGGTGGGTGCCTCCGCAGAACTCTACGGAAGTCTGGGTTCCCCGGGTGCCTTCAGGATCACCAAGGAGTTCATCCACGGGGACTCCGATGGACACCACGCGGACTGGGTCAGGATAGGTCTGTACACACACAGTATTGTCTTTGATCTATGTTTGACAAGGTGCAATATTTGTATTATAGATTAGAACACTACAAGAGACAATAAAATACCAAATACAAATAAATAGTATCTGACATTTTCAGTAACACAGTTGTTACTCAGACAAAAGTATTGAAAGATATCTGATGAAGGTAACAAAGCTGTTAACGAAACGTCACACACTATTTATTTATTTGGATTTGGTCTTTTTACCTTGTGTTTATAATCTATCATCTAACTTGTGTTTTATCACCCTGTCTTGGTATCACTAATCCCTTGAAAGTAGTTATTGGGAGCCATTTGTACTCGGAGGGTGCTAAGGAAGAGTTTACCTCGTTGAAGACTGCTCGCAGTCCCTTGATCTCCTTAGCCTGGGGTAGGGAGGAGTCCTTGGCGTAGAGGGGCAGGTTGTCCTGGATGAGGCGGTTGGCTACGTCCTCTACTGTGTGGAGCTGGGAGGAATCCATGCCTCCGTCCTTGGTGAAGTCAAACCTCAGCCTGTCCGGAGCCACTAAACTGCCTCTCTGGTCCGCCACGGTGGAGTTTGAGAAGTCCTTGGGGCAGAGCACGGTGCGGAGGGCAAAGTTGAGGATGTGGGTGCCCGTGTGGTTGTTCATGACCTGCTTCCTCCTCTCCTACGCAGCACAAACAGCTCTTGAGAACTTTGGGATCGTAACAATTGGTGATACAAGTTGTTGTTGTTATTGTTTCTTATCCCCTTGTGTAAAGAAAGATTACACGAATTCCATGAGTTCATGCTCCTCGACTGTTTTATGATAAGCAGCGGCCTCTGGTGGCTCACCTGGGGCACGCGACCTGCTACGTGCTTCACGGCAAAATACCTCGTAAAAGATGGAAGATTGGTCCATCAAAATATCGGATTAATAAATAATCTTATTACAATCCAAAATAAGCATTATTTTTTAAAATATACAGACACATATATTAAAAACAAAAGAGGCATATCCTGACCATGCTCACATGAGTTTTTCTAGATGGCAGAGCGCCATCTAGTGGAGCAAAAATAAACTAAACATTTATTTAACTTGCTCCGTGATATTTGGCTAACCCATATATATGTCGGATCTGTCATGGTCGAATGGAAGGGCGCGACCATTGTGCATGTATGCTTTGAAAAATAACTTGTTCCACACTCGTGAGCGCACGCGGCGGCGTGCCGTAGCATTCGCCCGCGTGCGCTGGCACCCACGTTTATTTTGCACAGATTTTTAGATGGTTGAATTTGTATTTACATTTTAACATATTAATTATGGCGAAAATAAATTATATCTCTTGGGCATTAGGCAAATTATGACATATATATACACTGGCCCACAAAATTAAAGGAACAACATATTTTTTTCATTTATCTGAAATTTTATTGAAGATTTAGCAATGAAATTTTATACACAAATTTATTATTCCATTATTGATTAAAATTACCAGAAAAAAATATATATATAACACATATTTTATGCAAATCAGCCGGTCAAGCAATGATCTTTTGAGATATTTGAGATAAAAAAAAATATTTTGTTCCTTTAATTTTGTGGGTCAGTGTATTTACATAAAAGCTGGGGGTAAAATCTATCCACTCACCTCATCAATGTGGAGAGACAGACGGTCCCCAACATTCAGGGTACCATTCGTAATTAGGGCCACATGGACAACATAGCCTCCTTGTAGTTGGACATCCTGCACCGTAGCCTCTGTATCCTGCACACATACACAGGTGGAGTTTACCACAGTGCTGTGAGTGTCTTTTGGTGACATTATGGACAAATATTCTCCAATATGATCTGTTGGTGGTCATCACTCGCAGCTTATCTCTTCTTTCTTATCTCCACTCAATCATATCAAGTTGTGACCCTTGATGGTGTCTGTTTGACAACCATCATGACTGGGTGAAGTAGAATGCCTTTGTCATTAAGACTGGGAGCACTACTCAGTAGCAGGCCGACTTAGCTCCAAAATAAATGGCCGCCTCTGACATGAGGAACAGACACCATGTGCAGCCGCTCCTAACATGGAGTACAAACGCTGTTCATCCTGTATCCCTGGATTAGGAGCCCTTACAGCTGGTACTATCAGCCGGGCCAGCTGAACCCAGGTTTTTTAGCGAGCTTGTTACTGCTCCCCCTCCTCCTTTTTCATCCAGGCTTGGGACTGGCAAAGGCGGAGACCAAAGTAATTCTCTAAAGGTAACTAAACCTTGTGTTTGACAATGGTGCTATCAAAATTGAAGCATAGTTTAGTTCTCTGAGGTTGTTACTTGTGTATTCAATGTGATTCTAAAATATTTAAATATTTTCAAAGCCATCAACACCAGAAAGAGAGGCTCTTTCTATCAAAGTTAACAATTTAGTTGGGATTTGAAAAAGGTTAAATTTTAGTCAGTTGAGTTAGCCCTTTAAGTGGCTTAACTTTGGCAAATAGTTTTTTTTTTTGGGTCCACCGATTTTGAGCAAAATGAGCCAGGCCCTCCCAATATCATTGAAGTAAGGAAAATAGAAAAAACTGGAAAAATAAATATTTGTGTTCATTTCTTTCCTACAGTAGAACTACCTCTCTGTAAAGGACACCTAGTTACAGAGTGAAAGTGTCCTTTAGAGAGAGGTGTTCTCTTACCGAAAGGTTGTAAAAATGATCCTTTTGGCGATTAAAACTGTCCTTTGTAGAGAGATGTCCTCTCACGGAGTATGTTCTACTGTAAAGGACACCTAGTTGCAGAGTGAAAGTGTCCTTTAGGGAGAGGTGTTCTCTTACCGAAGGGTTGTAAAATAGTAAAAATGATCCTTTTGGTGATTAAAACTGTCCTTTGTAGAGAGGTGTCCTCTCACGGAGTATGTTCTACTGTATAAATAGATACAATCAATTACCTCATCATCAACCTTGAGGAGGTAGCCAGTATCATAGATCTGACCTCCCTGCTCTGCATAGAAGGAGGTTTGGTCCAGGATGATACCACAGCGGTCTCCCTCGGTGACAATGTCCACGAAGGTCTTGTTGTGCCGCAGGGCCAGGATGGTGCCTTGGCAACCAGTGAAGACTGCACGGACACATCGATAGTTATGCTCCACACACAACCTGCAGGGCGGAGAGACTTACTGTAGGGGGAGTCTGGATCTTCAGAGCTGGCCTGGTAGCTGTACTTGTGGGAGTCATCTGTTGCAGGCACGCCACGGGACTGCAGCTCGGAGATGGAGTGCACGTCTAATGTGACTGTCTCATCTTGGCCTTCTCCTTTGCCTTGCGAGGCAATCTGGGCCAGTCTCTTGGCTTCCTCGTAGGCCTTGGTGTCAATGGTCAGACCTTTCTCCTCCACCATGAGCTGGGTGAGGTCAATGGGGAAGCCATAGGTGTCGTACATTCTCCAGGCCACCTCCCCTACAACACCAGAGTTGAGCCATGAAAGTAGAACTCATTCTGGGTGAATAATCAAACAAGTCAAATCCTAAACAATGTGGTGACTCTTTAGGAACAGCTTTTCTATCATCAGAGAGTTTCCACACAATATTTGAAATAATTATTAGAAAGAGTGGGAATAGTCATTCAGGTTGTGGTTTATTCTTCTTCTCTCTCTCTCTCTCTTGGACAGTTGTTGTTACTTATCTCCTTGTGCAAATATTACACAAATTCTACGAGTCCATGTTCTACGAGCAATGAACATGTCCTGGTTTCCAGTGGTGCCATGCTATAAGAATCCATAAATACAAGTTATTTGTTTATTCAGAGCTTCCCATCCAGTCCATCAGTCAAATTATTGTTCTCTTTTCCCCCTATGGTTCTCTTCCCCCTATGGTTCTCTTCACCCTCCAGAACATCCTTCATCAAACCTTTTCCTCTTGATATTTATCTTCCTCCTCCTAAGTAGACAATTGCTAGCATATTTTTGGCGAAATGTCACGGTCAACTATTTTACATTAGATTACAACAGTCATTATGAGTCTTAATGAGCGAATGTTTCCTTGAGCCACTATTTACAACAAACAACAAAAGCCTTTATTGAGGACCTCTCGTCCTATAAAGGATTCGCCAGTTTACCGAGTAATTGAAGAGAAGAGAACTAAGAATACAGAGAGAAACCTATATGTAGTAGGTATAGTATAGTATTTTCTACACTGTGACTATATACAACAGCAGCAACAAGCCTTTTACTGGAATCAAAGTCCCATGTTGAGCCACTATTTTTGTGCCAATCATTCTAATGAGAGACTTAAGGTAACCTTGTTGTTCTCTTGTGAGAAGTTGTATGTGGTTCATACATTAGGTGTCAATTGATTTAAATCTCCTTGATATTAATCAAACAAATGCTATAAACAATATGTTTTTATTGTATTATACATGAGTGTCTGTACTCGAGTTGGCAGCAAAGGCTTCCATGTTAGGAACGGCCTCAAACTACAGGCAAAGTCAGACTTTCGCCAAAGTGTTCCTGGATCATGGTGTCATGATCAACAAAAGCTGCACCCCTACACCTCATTCCATGATTGGATCCATTGGATTTCATGGAATTCGTGTAATATTTACACAAGGGGATAAGAAACAACAACAATGTTCCTCCCAATTCTTCTATCTTTATCTGATTCTAATGCCATGTCTCAAAACCATATATATATATTATATATAATCTAAAATGCAAATATTTTATTTTTCAAAAGCATGTCTTTTATTTTCATCATTGACTGCACCTTCTATTGTCTATTTTTTTCCAAAACAAATCAAAATATTCATAACATATATATATATATGAAAAAACAATAGAAAAAAATAAAAGATAAGTGGGTCAGGTGTTGATATTAAAAATAAAGAAGGCATCTCCTGACCACAAGCACATGTGCTTTTTAGATGGCAGAGCGCGATCTAGTGGAGTAAAAATAAACTAAACGTTTATTTAGCTTACTCCTACGAACTAAATAAACGTTTAGTTTATTTTTACTCTACTAGATGGCGCTCTGCCATCTAAAAAGCACATGTGCTTGTGGTCAGGAGATGCCTTCTTTATTTTTAATATATATATATATTCTGAATATAGAGCAATCCATAATACATTTATATTTTAAAATAAGGCCTATTTTGGATTTTAATACGATTATTTATTAAACCGATATTTCGATGGAACGATCTTCCATCTTTTACGAGGTGTTTTGCTGTGAAGCACGCAGCAGGTCACGTGCCCCAGGTGAGCCACTAGACGTCTTCCAAGCTTATTGGGAGATAAACCATCTAATATATACATTCTAAATAGAGTAAATATAATCAAAAGAAAAAATTGATATATGTAAATAACTATTGAAAATTAAGAGATATCGAATTAATTAAACAAATAAAATATCATAAAATTGAAATAACTGTCAAAAATATATACAAATAATAGTAATAAATATCCGATTAAAAATGAAATAAAATAAACATGTAAATAGCATAATCATCTAGGAGATTTTCTAAAGAGCTCCAGCTTTCTAAAAATAAACGGCAATGTTTTTCTTTTATGTTTTGATGTATTATAGATGTGTGATCGAAGTCTGGAGTGTGACTATTTTTGAATGCGTGATCTACCAGTAGGGATGTCGGGTTATGGTGCTTTAGTGCAGATTTGTGCTGGTTGATTCTTTCAGATAAAGGTTTGCTGGTTTCTCCTATGTATATTGCCTGGCAGGATTTGCATGGAATTTTATAAACCACATTCGCTCTATCTTCTGGCTTGTAGATTTGTTTTGTATCAGGGTGACGGAAGATGCTTCTTAAATTCTGTATGGGTTGATATCTGGTTGTAATATTGTGTTTTTTTAAACTTCTGGCTATTCTTTCACAGCCATAGTTCATAGAAAGAATCAACCAGCACAAATCTGCACTAAAGCACCATAACCCGACATCCCTACTGGTAGATCACGCATTCAAAAATAGTCACACTCCAGACTTCGATCACACATCTATAATACATCAAAACATAAAAGAAAAACATTGCCGTTTATTTTTAGAAAGCTGGAGCTCTTTAGAAAATAAAAATAGTATCAATAGAAAGATTGACTTGCCAGATGTATATACTCAGTTTAGAACCTCCTAGATGATTATGCTATTTACATGTTTATTTTATTTCATTTTTAATCGGATATTTATTACTATTATTTGTATATATTTTTGACAGTTATTTCAATTTTATGATATTTTATTTGTTTAATTAATTCGATATCTCTTAATTTTCAATAGTTATTTACATATATCAATTTTTTCTTTTGATTATATTTACTCTATTTAGAATGTATATATTAGATGGTTTATCTCCCAATAAGCTTGGAAGACGTCTAGTGGCTCACCTGGGGCACGTGACCTGCTGCGTGCTTCACAGCAAAACACCTTGTAAAAGATGGAAGATCGTTCCATCGAAATATCGGTTTAATAAATAATCGTATTAAAATCCAAAATAGGCCTTATTTTAAAAAATATATATATATATAAATATATTTTTTTAAACAAATATTTGTTAACAAAACAATGTAACCTATTCACATTATCAACCAGTAACATGGTCAATGGTTCACCTTGATGAAAGCACAGCTACAACACATTCACTCACCTGGTAAAACTTTCTCCTCAGCTCCCAGCTTGCAAATGGACCTCTCCAGGAGCCTCTGACCACGGGAGAGTGTCTTGAGGAACTGTTTCTCCTCCTCCATGATGATGTCCATGATCTGATAGCGGAACATGTGTTAGGACTACGGTGGACATGGGGGAGGTGGGACTTACAGTCTGGGGATCCTTCTTGAGCTCTGGGAAGACATCTCCCTGGGACCAGAGTGAATTAGAGTGTGCACATTTGAGGAAGCTCAATGAAATAATTTCTAAATGATGAACCAATAAGGTATAATTTGGATAGAGATATATGTTGTTGTTGTAGTTTCTTATCCCCTTGTGTAAAGATTACACGAATTCCATGAGTTTCATGCTCCTCGAACTGGAATGGGGTGTAGCTTTCGTTGATAATGTCACTATGATCCAGGCACACTTTGGTGAAAGTCTGACTTTGCCTGTAATTTGAGGCCGTCCCTAACATGGAAACAGACGCCTTTGCTGTCGACTCTAACATGAGTAGACACAGCTCCTCTGTATACCTGGAGTGGGACCCTTGCTGAGGTCTATCAACCGGGTAGTTAAACTCAGGATTTATAAAGAGGTCTTTCTCCTATTCTAACAATGCTGCTGTTGGTCCGCGACTGCTTATTCGTCAGAGTTATTCTGCTTGTTTCGCAGCTGGCCTTCATATCTGAAGGTCGTTCCCCTCTGCCAAAGAGTAGAGATATATAGAATATACAGGGTGGGCCATAAGTCCCAAACCCTCTTTATTTTTTTATTAAAAATTAAAATGCAAACTAGATTAAAATATTTATAGTTTTTTTATTCTAGTTTGCCTTTCAATTTTTAATTTAAAAAAAAATAAAAGTTTTTGGAACTTATAGGCCACCTTGTAGATTAAGAAACACAAGGTAATAATACCAAATCCAAATTAAAAAAAAAAAGTGTGTGACATTTCGGTAACAGTATTGTTACTGAAACGACACACACTATTTATTTGTTATTAATTCTTATTACCTTGTGTTTCTAAATGATGAACCTGGCCTCCCATGCTTACCCCTCTGTAACTGGCCTGTGGTACAGTGGACATTGTTGGGAGGTACAGTAAACCCTCTACACGTCTTGTTCTGGTAGACTTGATGCTGTAACCAGGAGGGACACTCCCTCTTTAAAATCCTGAGTTCAACTGACCCAGTTGATGGACCTCAGCAATGGTCCCACTCCAGGGATACGGAAGAGCTGTGTCTGTACTCATGTTAAGAGTCGGCAGTAAAGGGGTCTGCTTCCATGTTAGGAACAGCCTCAAATTACAGGCAAAGTCAGACTTTCACCAAAGTGTGCCTGGATTATGGTGCCATGATCAACGAAAGCTGCACCCCTAAACCCCATTCCATGAGAACTCATCGAATTTGTGTAATCTTTACACAAGGGGATAAGAAACAACAACAACAAATGATGAACCAAAATTTGTGAAGGTTATAACTTCTCCCTCATGCACCATTCCAACTCTACATGCAATCGAAGGTTATTATTGTTTGTTAAAATGCTTGATCAGCCATCTGTGTTGAAAAGTTTATAAGATTTCTTTCTCTCTCTTTGTCAGTTTTATTTTTATTTTTTTTAAAGTTTACATACTTTATCAAAATTGTAAACTATTATAGACGCGTATGATTCTTTTTAAAAAATAAACAATTTCTACTGTCCTTACTGCAATGGAAAATTAATGGGAGGGCCTGGCTCATCAGTGAAACCGCTGGGAGGGTTCACCACTGATGGGCCAGGCCCTCCCATTAATTTTTTTTTTTTCCATTGCACTAAGGGAAGTTGAAATTGTTTATTTTTTTAAAAGAATCATACGCGTCTATAATAGTTTCCCATTTTGACAATAGATGGCACGCTAATGCATTATTACATACTTTATGCTATATTTTTCACATGAAAATAGAAATCATCAATGCTCAAATCCAGCCTGAATGACAGGACTGAATCTCCTAGTCAGGCCAATCAAACACAGTCCAAAACTCACCAAGGATTCCACCACAATGGGGACCAGACTGGCAAACATTCCTGGCTTGGCATTCAGCTTCTCTGTACCGTAGCGCACTGCGCGTCTCAGGATCCTCCTCAGGACATACCTGCATAACCATCCCCAATGTAAGGACACAGCAACCATCCAGTAGTATAAACCACAACCTATAACTGAATAGAGATGGCAAGCTTTCAAAAACTCAATTTTAATATTGACAATCTAACCCAGAGCAATTTCTAATGACACATAAGGCAACAAGACCAAATCCCCCTCAGCAGAGCTCACTTCTACAGGACACGTCCCCAGGCGGTGGATAGGGTAATGACCTTCAGATATGAAGGCCAGCTGCGAAACAAGCAGAATAACTCTGATGAATAAGCAGTCGCAGACCAACAGCAGCATTGTTAGAAGAGGAGAAAGACCTCTTTATTAATCCTGAGTTCAACTGACCCAGTTAAGAAACCTCAGCCAGGGCCCTCTCCAGCTGTGTCTGTACTCATGTTAGAGTTGGCAAAAGAAGCTTCCATTTTAGGAAAGACCTCAAATTAGTCAGACTTTCACCAAATGTGTCATGGTACCATCATCAATGGAAGCTGCAACTCTACACCCCATTTCATGAGATCACTCATGCAATTCATGTAATCTTTACACATTTTGTTAAACTTTTTCAAGTGTAAATATGTAAAAATACCTCCTACACCCCTCTCTATATATATTGTAGATATTTGCGAAACATTTGGCCTGATGATGAGCTAACACTTGAAAGCTTGCAGCCATTTTTATTGAATAAAGAAACTTTTTGCAAATTATTTCTATTATCGTTTTAAATCTTTTGCAATTATTTCACAAATCTAATCTTTACACAAGGGATAAGAAACAACAACAACAACAGACCAAATAAAATAAATAAATAGTGTGTGACAACAGCGTTGTTAAAAAATTTGTCTGATGAAGGTAACAACACTGAAACATCACACACTATTTATTTGGTTGTTCTTCAGCCAGGACAATTGAACAAGATTGCTACTGACCCCCGTCCAGTGTTGTCAGGCCGGCCACCGTCAGCCATAGCTACCGTGAGAGTACGGGCATGGTCAGCAAGGACACGGTAGGCCATGTCAATGCCTCCTTCATCCTCCGACCCCACCTTGCCTTGGTACGGCCTGATGCCCGTAGCCTGGACACATCACCACTCTACAGTCAATAGGAATGTATAAGGTGGGTGGGAAAAAAACTTTGATGTGACAAGCCTTCTTACTTGTGGAGTAAAAAGTAAATAATAATATTATTACAGTAGAACCTCCATGAAAGGACACCTCTTTATAAAGGACAGTTTTCATTTGCAAAATTCCCATTTTTGCTATTTAGAAACTCTCCAGTAAGAGGATACGTCTCTCTAAAGGACACTTTGGCTCTGCAATTAGATGTTGTCCTTCACAGGGAGGTAGTTCTACTGTATTATTATTAATAAGAAATTATTAATAAGATTTAATTTAACTGAGAATTTTGTTTCTTATTCCTAACAAGTGAGAGACATTTTGATTTGAAGAATATTAGGAAACTTGGTGAATAAATAGCATCCTCCTGCAACTTTAGGCTGTTTTAGTTATGAAATTTTTAAAATAGGAAGTTTTTTCTTTAAAACCAATAAAAAAAAGGTGTATATTGTACCTTATGGATAGCATTGAAGTAAGGCTGGAAGAGATCAGTGTCGTAGTTGGAAGGTTTCTGCTGGATAACAGACACCACTCTCTCAAACCCCATCCCAGTGTCCACATGTTTCTTGGGCAGCTGCTTGAGTGACCCATCAGCTTCCCTGTCACACACATGATTGGGAAAATGATAAAATATAACAATGCTATTCCTCATTTTTAGTACAGTACTAACTCTTTAATAATTTGAATTATATGGGGACCACCAAAAAAAAATCCACAAATTAGTGTTGTTGTTGTCGTGTCCAATGAAGAGCCTCAGATGTCCCCATACATCTCTATCACAGCAGCAGCAATGTCCACTATCTTGGGTGTGTAAAGCTGCTGCTCTGGGTCCATGTCAATTTTCTGCGGCCATTGCTGGGCATGAGAATATGTGGGTAGGTGTTAATGTGTTCACAAATTAGTGTGAATATCTCAATTAAGAAAGGGAATAAAAAGCTAAGTTTTTATGAGTGGTGATATTTTTTTGGACTAACACTCAAAGAGCAATTTATTTTAAATTTGAATATAAAAAAAGACAAGGTAAGAAAAGACCAAATCCTAAAAAATAATATATCTCATCTAAAAAATAAATGTTAAGCACTAATTATTTAATTTTGGGCTTATTAACCTTGTTTTTCTAAGCTATAGTACAAATTGTACATAATCAAAAATTTGAATATAAATAAATTTTAATCATTTAACATTTATAAATTTTGATTTAATTTTTGAAGCAATTTTTTTTTCTTTTTGGAAAAGTTCTCAATGCAGGATTCTATTGCAGGTCCTTTCAACCTTGGAGATCTGCAAAGCTTGAACAGGTCAAATGTTTACATTAGATTCTGGTCAGATTTCATTTTGAATATGGACAAATCTCTCACAGGATATTCCTTTGTTCAGATACCTTTTTGGGCAATATTGGAGGTTATTGTGATAATTCCAACTTTAGCACAGAGTCCCAATATTCAAATAAGAGGTGGATGTATTAATAGGCAATAATAAGGCTTCCATCCAACCTGGGTTGAAGGCCAACACAGGATGACTACCTGTTGTACTGGATGAACACCAGGTTCCAGATCTCCAGCACATCCGGGAGATCTGCGTTCACTAGAGAAGCTGCATCTCTGCCTCCGATCCGGTCAAAGTGGAGCTCGGAGCAGGGGCCGCAGGGTCCTGTCTCTCCCATCTCCCAGAAGTTGTCCTTCATCCCAAATGGCAGCACTCGCTCCGAGGGAAGTCTGGGAAACACACATCCCTTTGTGAGAGATCACTTCTTAATTCCATTAAAATATATGTTGTTGTTGTGTCCAAAGAAGAGTCTCAGATGTCTCCATGCATCTCCATCACAGCAGCAGCAATATCCACTATCTTGGGTATGTAAAGCTGCTGCTCTGGGTCTAAGTCAATTTTCTGCAAGGCTGCGGCCATTGCTAAATATATCACTCTAAAATATATGTCAACTTTAACAACACTCCAAGAGATGGTTTCTGTGTAATTTTATAGTTGTGGTTAAATCAAAGTAGTGCGGTCAAAGTGTCCCAAGGGGAACATGGCGCTCTAAATCTAAATAAAGAATAAAGTAGATAATTTGATAGCTAGGATTTGAAAAAGAGTTGAATTAGAGTAAGTGTTGAATTATGGTGTCAGTTTAAATAAAACCATGTTATACTGTATGTAGAACCTCCCTGTAAAGGACACCTAGTTGCATTGTCAAAATGTCCTTTAGAGAGAGGTGTCCTCTTACAGGAGAGTTGCTAAATAGTAGTCCTCTAGTGAGAGTGTCCTCTCATGGAGGTTCTAATGTGTAAATAGAGTGATTACTTTGGGTCCTGTCATTGATAGCAGTGGTCAATAAGAGAGGCAGTCAACCATGCCAGGTATGACACATGAGTTAGTAGGTTCAATACAGCAATTGTCCTACATTTCTGCCATTCTTCCCAATACAATATTCAGGGAATTTACATTCATGTTCAAAAAAAAAATGCTCCAATGGCCCCCGATTCTTGCAAAGTCCAACCCCACTAGCGAGTGCAAGTAACCAAACGGGGTTCTGGCACATTTGTAAGTGCAAAGTCGAACTGCTTTTCACATATGTAGACATGTGGTGCGCTTACAGTAAAAGCAGTCGCTAACTACCCACCATGATTATCATGTCCTGTACCACGTGTACTAGGGATAAGCAAAAAAATATATAACACATGAGTTAGGAGACTCAATACATCAATTGTCCTACATTTCTGCCATTCTTCCCAATACAATATTCAGGGAATTTACATTCGTGGACTAAATTTGAGGAAGTGGAAATTCTTTGATGATGTCGGTTGTCTATTTTTTATAAGGTGACAGAGGCTGTTCACACTTGGTTATCTTGTATGTCTTCAATAAAGGTCACTGTGTATCAAATATCTTTCATAGTTATTGTCTGAATCCCGATATACAAGCTAAAAGGTACAACAACTTCCATAAGTTTTGTCCATGAGTGTAATTTGAGGAGGTTAAATGGAGAGTTTGTGCCTAAGTTTGAATCTCCTCAGATTTCTCTCTAGCGTGTACAACCAACACACAATAAATAACCTACTGAAGACATATTCTGCAAGGAGAGAGAATTTGGGCCGTTTAAGTATCAATGAGGGGGGTCGGTGGAAGGCTGGTTAAACCGTTTAGTTTTTGACCACTACGACTCCGGGTTCGATTCCCGCATTGGACACTTTTTTTCTGTTTAAAAAAATATATATCCAATGGCCCCCGATTCTTGCAAAAGTCCAACCCCACCAGCAAGTGCAAGTAACCAAACGGGGCTCTGGCACATTTGTAAGTGCAAAGTCGAACTGCTTTTCACATGTGCAGACATGTGGTGCGCTTACAGTAAAAGCAATCGCTAACTACTCACCATGATTATCATGGCTTGTACCACGTGTACTAGGGATAAGCAAAAAAAGGTATCAATGATAGCAGCTCAGCACAGAGCAAGGGCAGTAAGGCAACAATCAATGTGAAGAAACTAGATTGATAAAACTCAAAAATGCTGTAATTTTTTAAGAAACGGTAACAGGTTTGAAGAGTAATTAAAAATGAAATGTAAGTTTGCTGTAAAAACACTCCAAGAGGAATAATATCAGGAGATTATCTGGTGAACATTTTGGAGGGATATGTCTTAAAGAATAAAGAGAGATAGGATGCATTGGTGTCTAATAGAATGGTGTCTGGAATTAGAAGTTAGGTGAAGTGTACAGAAACAGAGTGCAACGATGTTCCATGATAGTCACCGTCAACCTTAATATACAAGATGGCTGTACTATATAAAGGTAACTACAACAGGTAATAAAATGGAAAAGTTTTTTTTTTTTTTTTTTTTGCTTATCCCTAGTACACGTGGTACAGGCTATGATAATCATGGTGGGTAGTTAGCGACTGCTTTTTACTGTAAGCGCACCACATGTCTACACATGTGAGAGCAGTTCGACTTTGCACTTACAAATGTGCCAGAGCCCCGTTTGGTTACTTGCACTTGCTGGTGGGGTTGGACTTTTGCAAGAATCGGGGGACATTGGAGCATTTTTTTTTTTTTTTTTTTTTTTAACAGAAAAAAGTGTCCAATGCGGGGATCGAACCCGGGTCGTAGTGGTCGTAAACCAAACGGTTTAACCAGCCTTCCACCGACCCCCCAATGGAAAAGTAAATTTAACAAATACAAAATTTTTCAGACAAACAACAAGTTTGGTCAAAGGTCCATTTTTTTTTTAATTAAACAAAAAAGAACTTTATAAAATTATTAATATCATAAGAGAGAGTGTAAAACAGGAATATTATTTTACATTACCCAACAAAACTAACCCAACCTAAATTATATCAAGTTAAAAACTTGGGGAGATAAAAATCAACAATTTGAAGTTTCTTTTTATCAAAAAGAAACAAGAAAGCTTTCGTTCAAGGTCAATCTTCAACACACTTACTTACAATCTGGGAAACTAAGGACTATAACATGAAATATATGTCTATGCACAAACTTGTTTGTTTCTTCAATTACCAAATCTCGTTAATTTTCAACATTTTTATAAACACCCTAACCTCTCAATGCGGTATAACCTCATGAGAAGACACGCTTTACACTAGAGCACGCTTTACAGTAGAGCTCATCAATGGATGAGTCAATACAGTCAATAATATGTTTTGGGGTTGCAGGTTGACACTTAGTACATAGTGGGAAAACCTTGCAACCATTCTGGAAAGTAATTGTCCTTAGATGACCAGACTTCTGTCTGGAAACATCATCTTAGTAAAAACCTTTACTAGTGATGATAAAAAATGAGCCACAATACCAGTTTTGGCAAATTCAGACCAAAAGCTAAGTCTGGAAACTAAACTGGGAATGTTTTTTTTTTTGCTTATCCCTAGTACACGTGGTACAGGCCATGATAATCATGGTGGGTAGAAGTAGGCGACTACTTTTACTGTAAGTGCCGCTCACATGTGAAAAGCAGTTCAACTTTGAACTTTAAAATATGCCAGAGCCTCCGTTTGGTTACTTGCACTCGCTGGTGGGGTTGGACTTTGAAAGAATTGGAAGCCATTGGAGCATTTTTTTTTTAAGTGAAAAGAAAAAGTGCCCAATGCGAGAATCAAACCCGGGTCGTAGTGATCAAAAGCCAACGGTTTAGACTATCCTTCCACCGACCCCCCTGGGAATGTAAATGAGGAAAAAGGGAAGGAGAGTGAAGCATGATGGTGGAACCTACCCAACTTCCAGCCAGATCTGCCTACACTCTTCATCCGGCTCCAGTCCACAATCTGGGGCACCACCAAAGTAGGTGGCGTAGAGTCTGTCAGCGGGGAGCTTGTACACCTCAGTCAGGAGCTCCCAGGCCCAATGGCAGATCTCTCTCTGTCACAGTAGTACTGTCTCTCAGCGCGATGTTCCCCTCCAGCTCTGTGTCAACTCACCTTGAAGAAATCCCCAAAGGACCAGTTCCCCAACATCTCAAAGAAGGTGTGATGGTAGACATCCTTGCCCACATCATCCAAATCGTTGTGCTTGCCGCCTGCACGGATACACTTCTGGGTGTCCACTGCACGGCGCCATTTGCCTTGCTCACTGTTGGGGTCGACAGTGCCCAAAAAGATGGGCTTAAACTAACACACACAGCACAAAAGTTGCATGGTTTGTAAGGATTGGTGTTTGATAATATTCAAGTGAACATACATATTCAGAGAGAACAAATCTACCAATATTTGTTCACATTCAAACCTTGCTAACTTGCTGCAATCAAACAGTTCCGCCCTTGCCGGTCCCAAGCCCGGATGAAAAAGAAGGAGGGGTAGCAGTAACAAGCTCACTAAAAAACCTGGGTTCAGTTGGCCTGGCTGATAGTACCCTGTAAGGGCTCCAGGTATACAGGATGAGCAGCGTTTGTACTCCATGTTAGGAGCGGCTGTATATGGCGTCTGTTCCTCATGTCAGAGGCGGCCATTTATTTTGGAGCTAAGTCGGCCTGCCATTGAATAGTGCTCCCAGTCTTAATGACAAAGGTAGACGCATTCTACTTCCCCCATCATGTGGTTCTCAACAGACACCATCAAAAGTCTCAAGCTTTACAAGAAGAAGAAGAAGAATCAATTCCAATTATCACTCCACTGTAAAAATTCCCATGATCTACCCATGGGATGAGCCACCAACTGACAACCTCCAAGGAGAGAACACTTAGAAGAAAGACCAGGAAAATCCATGTTTTATTATCACAGTAAATGTTTGTTCGAGGACTAACAGTGAAAAAAAAAAACAATAGATTACAAAGAAAGTCCTGAAAACATGTCACAAAATTGCCCCCAAAACAACTACATAAAATGATAAACTTAGCATTTTCTCATAAATATCAGATGGAACAATAGGAGCTAAGTGAACAAGAAATACCCAAGAAACATACAAGATGTAGCTAACAATAAATCCATTGTTTATATATACATATACACATGTTTTTATGAGGTATAGGGGTGCAGCTTTCGTTGATCATGGCACCATGATCCAGGCACACTTTGGTGAAACATATACACATGATATGTAAATGTAAACAAATTCATCTTCTTAAACATTTTCAATTTATCTCCTGTAGTAGGGCAGAAGTGCTGGAAAGCTCGGCAAAATAATAAAACCTTAAAAGAAACCTTTCGCCTCACAATATGGAATTTTTTATCATAAAATTGGTAATATCGTAAAGATAGAGGCTGTCTGGCCGGCATTCATATTTCTTGAAAATAAAGATACTTCGGCCTGTAAATCTTTTTATTACCTCGACAAAAAGTTTTTGTCCTCGTCATGAGCAAACATATATTTGACTGTATACCATATTATTGACTGTATTGACTCATCCATTGATGAGCTCTACTCTTCCCCGGCAGACACCATCAACAAGCTTTACAAGCTTGATACTTTAGTGTGATTGAGTGGAGATAAGAAAGAAGAAGAAGATGAGCAAACAAAAATGAAAACATTTGGCAAGGCGTTAAAAATCATTCTAAGGCTCCAGGGGCGTTCAAAAAGGGAATATCACGTGAGAACGCCCTTGGAGCCTTAGAATGATTTTTAACGCCTTGCCAAATGTTTTCATTTTTGTTTGCTCATCTTCTTCTTTCTTATCTCCACTCAATCACACTAAGGTATCAAGCTTGCAAAGCTTTTGATAGTGTCTGCCGGGGAAGAGTAGAGCTCATCAATGGATGAGTCAATACAGTCAATAATATGGTATACAGTCAAATATATGTTTGCTCATGACGAGGACAAAAACTTTTTGTCGAGGTAATAAAAAGATTTACTGGCCGAAGTATCTTTAATTTCAAGATAAATTGGTAATATTGAGTCCCATTGTTGGTTTCCAAGAGAGTCCCCAAGCAACAAGAATTGAAGCCTTACCTGATTCATGCCGGCATTGGCAAACAGCAATGTGGGATCATCATGGGGGATGACTGAGGATGAAGGAACGTGGACATGCTCGTACTTCTTGGAGAAGAAATCAATGAATTGCTTGCGGATCTCGCTGGAGTTGAGATTCTCCATGTTGTGTCTGCACACAATGTAGTTTGACACACATCCAAATAGATATGAAACAATTAGGTATATAGCCAGTCCCAACAGAATAAAGCTACAATAATTGATAGGTCTTCTTTTTCTTTCTTATCTCCACACTGGGTGAAGTAGAATGCGTCTGCCTTTGTCATCAAGACTGGGAGCACTACTCAGTGGCAGGCCGACTTATCTCCAAAAGAAATGGCTGCCTCTGACATGAGGAACAGACGCCATGTGCAGCCGCTCCTAACATGGAGTACAAACGCTGCTCATCCTGTATCCCTGGATTAGGAGCCCTTACAGGGAATTGTTAGGTGAAGAATCGAAGTCGGAACATTTTCTTCTTTCTTATCTCTTACACTTAATTATATTAAAAAACATCTGAGTACAGTCTTTAACTTCTTTAATTTGACACCCAAAGCGAATTGTTAGTTAGGGAATAGTTGAATTAAAGTTAAAATGATTTCATCATAACCTTCACATTGATAGTGGACATTTTTCTAGGATAACCAAATATATAATTTTAAAATATTTAGAAAATATACTGCTGTGTAATATATGTAAATTGATACCATTGGGACTTTTTGAATAAAAGGTTTCATGCTGTTGAAATAACGTTTGTTATTTGATATATGCTGGGATATAAGAACATGGTTGAATTATCACAAGTAGTGAATTATAGGGATGTCAAATTAATGAGGTAAGACCTAATTCAAATAAATATTTTGTCTGATGATGGTAACAACGCTGTTATCTGAAGCATTACACTATTAATTTATTAGGATTAGGTCTTATTACCTTGCAGTTCATAAGAGATGAAAGCATTAAAGCATGAATGTTTCTTTTATACACAGAACAAAAACTTCTACTGTCCTTACTGCGATTAAAAATATATTGGGAGGTGTTGACTCATTAGTGTTGAACCCTCCCAGCGGTTTCGCCAATTTATTTTATTTCTTATGTATAGATGGGATGTTATCGCATCATATTAAATCAGTTCATATTCTCCTCTTTGCTTGCTCAGAATTCCAGGTTCGCACCTTTCACTAATTACAGGTGTAGGTGACATGTGATGACATGTGACATCTGTGACAGGACACTTGTCATCTCACCTTGTATCCTTTGGTCAATTTTATCAGACCATCTTATTCTGTATGATGTAACCTCTGACATACTTCCCCTACCAATTCCCTCCTCATCTTTCTTTCCTGAAACAACTCTTCTTTCTTATCTCCACTCAACAATCATATTAGGGTATCAAGCTTGTAGAGCTTGTTGATGGTGTCTGCTGGAGATGAGTATAGCTCATCAATGGACGAGTCAATACAGTCAATAATGTGTTATGGGGTTGCAAGGGTTGAGAATTGCACTTAGTACATAGTGGGAGGACCAATTGCATCTCTTCTTTTTTCTTATCTCCACTCAACAATCATATTAGGGTATCAAGCCTGTAGAGCTTGTTGATGGTGTCTGCTGGAGATGAGTATAGCTCATCAATGGACGAGTCAATACAGTCAATAATGTGTTTTGGGGTTGCAAGGGTTGAGAATTGCACTTAGTACATAGTGGGAGGACCAATTGCCTCTCTTCTTTTTTCTTATCTCCACTCAACAATCATATTAGGGTATCAAGCCTGTAGAGTTTGTTGATGGTGTCTGCTGGAGATGAGTAGAGCTCATCAATAGACGAGTCAATACAGTCAATAATGTAATTTGGGGTTGCGCTCTGCCATCTAAAAAGTTCATGTGAACATGGTCAGGATATGCCTCTTTTGATTTTAATACTTATATATGTACATGATTTTTTTCAAAGATTTTTAGAAAACCGTGCACATATATAAGGAAAATAGGATTCAAAATAGTTTTTTTTTTTTTTTTGCTTATCCCTAGTACACGTGGTACAGGCCATGATAATCATGGTGGGTAGTTAGCGACTGCTTTTTACTGTAAGCGCACCACATGTCTACACATGTGAAATCAGTTCGACTTTGCACTTACAAATGTGCCAGAGCACCGTTTGGTTACTTGCACTCGCTGGTGGGGTAGGACTTCTGCAAGAATCGGGGGGGCCATTGGAGCATTTTTTTTTTTTTTTTAACAGAAAAAAAGTGTCCAATGCGGGGATCGAACCCGGGTCGTAGTGGTCGTAAACCAAACGGTTTAACCAGCCTTCCACCGACCCCAAAAAAAAAAGTGCCGTGACCAGGATTCGAACCTGGGTTATTGCGGCCACAACGCAATGTCCTAACCACTAGACGATCACTGAAGAGAGTGACAGCAAGTCACTGAAATGTCAGGAGTTAAATTTTAAAAAAAAAAATTGGTTAACTGAGTAGAGAGTCTTGATAAGGCACAATTTTTGGATTAAAGATTAATAAACACAAGGTAATAAGACCAAATCCAAATAAATAAAGTGTGCTAAACTAACACATTATTTATTTGTTTGTGTTGATTTTGTTTTATTACCTTGTGAATAGTATTAAAAAAAGAATGTGTTCACCCGCCCCCACCCACCAGGAAGTACCCAGTAGATGTCCAATGTAGATCAACCCACCGCCATTGTTTGTTGAACCTGCTGGCCTTGATAACCCATCCCGCCCAACTGACCCGCCCTGTTGGATGAGACCTTGGCCAGTGCATTCTTTTTAAACATGCCTCAACAAAATAATTCAAACCTATATATATATATATTTTTTTTTTTTACTTATCCTTTTAGTTTAAATTAGACAAGATCTTGGAGGTCATATAGAAGTTCAAGAACTCTTCTTGGTTCTCTGTACAGGGATCCCTGTTGTGCACGACTCCATATAGGTTATATGCCAGTTAAGTTAGAGCGCTGGTTTTATCCAGCATTTCTCCGAGGTCACCTACAGAGAGACCTATATACATACAATCAAACACCTTTTAAATTCAACTCTCCCCTATTTGATTGGTGCTTCCTGTTGAACCCAAGTTATGTTTTGAATTATTTGAATAAAAAGGCATATATTGGATCAAAATATCATTTATTTTACCAATTTTTCAGTTGCCTGGCTGAACGCCAACCTTTATCAAGGTATTATAACATGAATTATGGTTGGTTAAAGTGATAATGCACAATTTGGATTATAGATCATAAACACAAGGTAATAAGACCAAATCCAAATAAATAGTGTGTGACATTTTAGTAACAACATTGTTACTAGCTTCAGTACTTTCACCATCAGTACTTTTGTCTGAAGATGGTAGCAACGCTGTTACCGAAATGTCACTACAATTTATTTGGATTTGGTCTTATTACCTTGTGTTTATGCCTTAACAAAATAATTCAAATGTACATATACAGTCAAATACTTTTTAAATTCAACTCCCTTATTTGATTGGTACTGCCTGTTGAACACAAGTTATGTTTTGAATTATTGCTGGTTAAAATTCAAGTTGTTAATTTATTTGGGATTTGAAACTGTTGGAATATATATTTGACGTGTTGTCAGTTAAATTGAAGGGATCAGGGGAGTGGCAGTTTTGTACTCTATGTATTATCTCTGAGGGTGGATTTATACTTCTTTATAGATCTGTTGTTGCAGTTGAGAGATCTGATGTCAATCTTGTGTTTTGTCTGAAGGTTTTCTTGTTTGGGATTTTTCTTTTTTTTTAAATACCCTGAGTGAATGAGACTGCCTCTGCTTTGCCCTTTTAGTTCCTGTTTTGAAACACAAGATAATAAGACCAAATCTAAATAAATAGTATGTGACATTTGTGGTAACAACATTGTTACGTCACACACTATTTATTTATTTGAATTTGGTCTTATTACCTTGTGTCTAGTTAAAGCTTGTTAACACCTTACACTAGTAATATGAATATCAGTTGTGTTGTTTCTTATCCCCTTGTGTAAAGATTACACAAATTCCATGATCTCATGGAATGGGGTGCAGCTTTTGTTGATCATGGTACCATGATCCAGGCACACTTTGGTGAAAGTCTGACTTTGCCTGTAATTTGAGGCTGTTCCTAACATGGAAGCCTTTGCTGCCAACTCTAACATGAGTACAGACGCAGCTCCTCCATATCCCTGGAGTGGGATCATTGCTGAGGACCATCAACCGGGTCAGTTGAACTCAATGAATATAACTCTTGAAAACTCTTGAAAACTGGTGCAAAAATTAAAGGAAATGATCGAAAGAATTGATCAGGAGAACAATTTGTAAACAAATGTTATATCACATTCCTCCACTCAGTAGCATCCAAGTTATGGTTAATTTGACGTAGCAGACTATATGTAAACTCACTTGTGTCTTCTTCTTTCTTATCTCCACTCAATCATATTAAGGTATCAAGCAACTCCGCCATTGCCGGTCCCAAGCCCAGATGAAAAAGGAGGAGGGGGAGTAGTAACAAGCTCGCTAAAAAACCTGGGCTCAGCTGGCCCGGCTGATAGTACCCTGTAAGGGCTCCTAATCCAGGGATACAGGATGAGCAGTGTTTGTACTCCATGTTAGGAGCGGCTGTACATGGCATCTGTTCCTCATGTCAGAGGCAGCCATTTCTTTTGGAGCTAAGTTGGCCTGCCACTTAGTAGTGCTCCCAGTCTTAATGACAAAGGCAGACGCATTCTACTTCACCCAGTGTGGAGATAAGAAAGAAGAAGGTATCAAGCTTGTAAAACTTGAGACTTTTGAGGGTGTCTGTTGGGGATGAGTAGAGCTCATCAATGCAGACAATAATGTGTTTTGGAGTTGCAGGTTGAGAATTACACTTAATACATGGTGGGAAAACCTTGCAACCATTCTAACTTGTGTGAAACCTGTCAGTGAAAGGAATATAGTCACTTAATTATACTCATGGACAAAACTTAAAGAAGTTGTACCTTTTAAAATATATATCAGGACAATAACTCTGAAAGATATTACAGTGACCTTTATTGAAGACACACGAGATAACCAAGTGTGAACAGCCTCTGTCTCCTTCAAAAAAGATGATCAGCGACATCAAGGACTTTACACTTAATTTTTGGCCATGAGTTAATGTAAAGGAAAAACTTGAGATAAAAATTTTGCCATGATATGTGTGTGCATCATTTAAAATTGAGAAACGTCCCCATCACCAATAGGAAATTAGCTTTTTATATCAGAGGAAGAATAAACAAAGCAACACTTCTAAACTACACCAACTAGGAATATACTTTTAAAAAATAAAATGAAAGTTATTAAAATGTTTTTTATGTAACTAACCAAAGATTAATATTATGGTTTGCTTAAGATGATGTTCTTATTGTTTATACAATTTCATAAAATTTGGCGTGGCAGTTAATTTATATATATATATATCTTGTTTGAAAATATAAAGAGATGTCATTTGACTAACTTATTATTCGATTAATTATAAACAGATATGACGTTAATTATTTTGTAGATCTTTGAGTTAATAAAAATTATTATTATTTATAAGTTATTAAAAGAATAATACTTTTATTTTCCATAAAAACATGTGCCATCATATAAACAACTTTCTTGCATCACCCTTTTTAAAACAAAAGTAATCAAATTTGAACCGTTAACAGGCTGTAGTTAGCCTCTAACAGATATGTTAATTAAATTAAAGTCAAAATTAATGAAGAAATAAATGAAAAAATACTTACATTTGAAAACTATTAAACGTGTCTTAGCAGCGGTAAACGCAAGGCAAAAAAAGAAATATTTTCAAAATTATATCATTTTTATTGATTTAAAAAATTAAATCGTTTACTTTCTTTTCTGATTATAATTTTTTTTTTATGTTCAAAATATAATTTATTAAATATCTGAATATTTTCTCTATAGGTTTATTAAAATGAAAAGTATTTTAATGTCACAAACCAGATGACACGAAAATAGGTATTTTTTGGGCCAACCGACGCTGACGACAACACTGGCCAGCTGACCCCCGCGAATGCGCGAGCAAGAACAAAGACTTAGCCCTAAAAACTTCTGGTAAACAAAGGCTGCTTTTCGACTTAACGTTTGGTTTTGACGGGCCAGAAAAGGAACTATCCCTTCATAAATTTTAATAATTGCTTTTGAATAACATTTGTATTGATATTAATTTGTGTGATTTTTTAAATAAATATTTCTATCAATAAGTATTAATTCTTCATCACTGTTTACTAACTTAGGCTTCGTCATTCAACGTTGTGACACTTCTACTGATCCCTGCAACAAAGGTATTGATTTACCAATTTATAATTTTCAAATCAGTTTCCAGCATTACTGTAAAGCTAGGAACGTTTAGTTCAGGTTAAGCCATCGGGACCTTGTATTGTCTTTCTTTGTTTTTCAAATCTAAAACAAAGACAACATTTTGGCGCAGTCGACAGGATAAAGATTGAAGAATTACTGATTACACAAAGGTGCAACTGTGAACCAGTGATTACTTCTCAGGATGGCTGACCAACCAGTTAGTAGTGCTGAACTGAAAAAGCTTAGGACGCCAGTGCGTGCAATGTTCACCAAGGCGTTCAATGAGCTCGAGACAGAGATCAAGAAGAAGGAAGTCAAGAAAGCAGATGTAGAGAAAATCCTCCGCCGACTCCAGACCCACCATGAAAAGCTTTTAATATTGAACATGAGGATGGAAGAAGCTCTGCTACGAGAATCAGCGTCTGAAGACATTTTCACTGCTGAGTACGAATCCGTTTGTGAGTACGAAGATAATTTCAGTAACATTATGACTGATTTCGAGGCTCTTGCGGAAGAGGATGACGTTAGTACTAGTACAATCAGCGGCACAGCAGCAATGAACTATCGACTACCGAAGCTGGAGTTCAAGAAGTTTGGGGGAGAACCAAGAGAATGGATTACATTCTGGAGTCAGTTCAGCACGATTGACCGGGATCCACAGATGCCTCCAGAAACTAAGTTTCAGTATCTCTTTCAAGCCACTGCCGAGAACTCCGAGGCAAGAGAAGCAGTCGAAAGTTTTCCACCGAGTGCCGACAACTACCCTAAAGTCATCGAGTATATCAAATCACGTTTTGGAGAGGATGAAATGCTTGTTGAGATTTATGTACGTGACCTGCTTCAGAATGTGCTTCAGAATGTGAGAGCCGAAGGTAAGATGTCTGTAGTGAAGCTTTACGATAGACTGGAGACACAACTGCGAGCATTAGAAACATTGGGCGTCGCTCGTGACAAGTTTGCGGCTATGCTGTACCCACTCGTCGAATCAGCGCTACCAGAGGACACCCTGAGAGTATGGGAACGAAGTCAATATACGGTGAGCGGAAGAGGAGTACAGGATAAGTTGACACAACTCATGACGTTTTTGAAGACAGAAGTGAAGGGCGAGAGTCGAGTGAATATGGCCAAAGCAGCGTTCAAGATCGACAACAATCAAGATGCGAAGGATGATCGATCAAACAGGAAATCTCTTTCTAAGAAGAATACTGGAAGTAAAATGCCGTCGGCTACTGACCTCGCCAACACCACTCAGATCGCCAACACCACTCGGATGCGAAACAACTGCATCTTTTGTGGGAATGGTCACCCGAGTCAAGAATGCTACAGTGGACAGCGGATGCATCTACCAGAGAAGAAAGATAAGGCTAAAGGGAAGAATGTTTGTTTTTGGTGCCTGCTTCCTGGCCACGCATTCAAGAAATGCCGGATTAAGCCACGTTGTCCTGTCTGCGGAGGGAAGCATTACGCCATTATGTGTCCTACTTTGGAAGCCCAGAAGACTTCTCATCTCCAAATATATATATATTGCGTATGATATTGTTTTTTACAGCACAATACAACAATGTTGCCCTGGAGCTTGGGCAAATTCCCAAGGAAAGCAGAGCTGCATGCTGCCAGGCGCGTCCCCGGGCTGTGGATAGGGGAACGGCCATCAGATATGATGGTTAGCTGCGAATAAGATCAGACAACTGGTCAAATAAGCAGTCGCGAACAAGCAGCGTCAGTGTTACCAGGGCGTGGTGGGGTATCAGGTGGCACTGGTACCTCTACAAAAAAGCCACAAAAGCCCAATGACGACACTGAGTCAAATGGCGAGTCCAGCCCGCCATGTAATCAACCAAAGGCTGTAGCCAACAACAACTACTCCAGCGTCTGCATCCATGTTAGGAACGGCTGATGAAGCGTCTGTCCTCCATGTTAGGAGCGGCTTCTTCCGAGGAAGGTGATGGCCGGCATGCGCCCTCGGGCTAGATCTTTTGATAGACAGATATCACCAACTGATAACCAAATATCCTTTAGGATATCCTGGTCTTTACAGCACTAATGAATCATCTCCAAAAAGCGGAACTAAAGGTTTCAGGGGAAAGTCCTGCAACAGAGCAAGAGGCCGCCAATCAATTCACGTCAACAACTTTGAACAACGCTACCGTGGGAGGAGTCTATCTACAAACTCTGATAGTCAAGATAAGCGGACCAAAGGGGAAGCATAATGTTCGAGTGTTGCTTGACTGTGGATCCCAGCGGTCCTATATTTCAAAGAGAATGGTGGACGCACTGGGCCTAAAGAGAGTGCAGCAAGTTACACTTACCCACAATCTGTTTGGAGGCGGAGAAATTCGTCAAAAGAAGCACAATGTGTACAAAGTAAATGTTTCCAGCCTCAACAACGAATACATGGATGATCTCAAATTCTTGGATCAGGAAGTAATTTGCGGACACATCAGTCAAGTACAGGATCATACTATACTCAATGAGTTAAAAGCTCGAGGGATCAACTTGACTGACATATACCAAGGCGAAGAGAGACCGATCCACATGTTAATTGGTTCGGACTTGCTCAGCGGCATTCTGACAGGCAGAATGCAAATATTGCAAAGTGGAGTTGTGGCGACAGAAACCAAGCTGGGGTGGACAGTAATGGGACCAGCAATAGGAACGACATGGAAGATTCATGCCTGATCGTGACTTCACTTCACGTTAATAGTTTTGACGTACAGGATTTATGGAAATTAGATGTGCTTGGTATCATGGATGCAGCAGAAACAAAATATAGGAAAGATTTAATCGAAGCCTCCAACACTCATTTCAAGGAGACTGTGAAACGAGACGAAAGCGGAAGGTACATCGTGTCACTACCATGGATAGCTGGACATCCACCAGTTCCAGTCAATCGCCGAACTACAGAAAATAGATTGCTGACTACAACAAGGAATGTCCAGGGCAAGATGCTGTATGAGGAGTATGATACTATTTTTGAGGAGTGGGAAAAAGAGAAAATCATCGAGGAAGTTGAGGATAAATGGGAGGAGTGCAATTATCTCCCTCATCGCCCAGTGCTCAAGGATAGTCACACCACTCCTATTCGTCCAGTATTCGACGCAAGTTGCAAGAAAAAGGGTCTCCCATCATTAAATCAATGTCTGGAAAAAGGAGACAACCTGATTGAGCTCATTCCTGATTTGCTCTTGCGGTTTAGACTTGGAAAGTATGGCATCATTGCAGACATACGAAAAGCTTTTCTCCAGATTCAGGTTCGAGAAGAAGATCGTGAATTCCTTCGGTTCCTTTGGTGGAAAAAGGACCAGAAGACACTAAAATTTTACAGGCATTGCCGAGTAGTCTTTGGCCTTACCTCAAGTCCTTTTCTGCTAGCTGCAACCATTAAGTATCATTTGAGCCTGCCGCAGTTTCAAGATAATAGGTGCGCAGAACTTCTTGCCCGAAGTTTTTGCGTCGACAACTGCATTCTTAGTTTGTCATCTACACATGATGTCAAAAAATTTATCAAGGAATCCTCCGACATCATGATGCAAGCCAAATTTGAGTTACGAGACTGGATGTGGAATGAACCTGGAATCACAGAACAAGATCCAGCCTCTATGTTGGGTATGAAATGGCACCTTCAGACTGACACTATCGCCATTAATGTGCAGTCATTGAAAAATATAGATGAAGAAAAATCAATCACAAAGAGAAGTATCTTGTCAGCCTGCCATCGCATTTTTGATCCGATTCAATTTACCTGTCCAGCTACAATCAAAATTAAGAAGATGGTTCAAGATGCTTGGAAGGAGAATAAATCATGGGATGAACCGCTGAACGAAGACAGACGGGTCGAGTTCATAAAATGGAGGAAGCAAGCTTTAGAATTGGATCAGATCAAGATACCTCGATGGATCTTACCTATCAAAGGAAGAACAACATTGCACGTGTTTTGTGACGCTTCAGCTATAGCGTACGCAACGGTGATCTTCATGCGAATAGAGAATGCGTCAGTCATAGTTGTGCGATTCGTTGAAGCAAGAAATCGACTGGCAACTATTAAGAGGATCACGATTCCACGACTGGAACTATTAGCCTGTTTGATTGGAGCACGACTGTTGGTGCATGTTCTGGAAAATTTAGAAGAAAGTCCGGAGAAGATTCAATGTTGGACAGACTCCAGTCCTGCCCTATACTGGATACAACAACAAGAGAATTGGGCTCAGTTCGTTTCCAACCGTGTCAAGGAGATCACAACACTTACGAAGAATGAAGATTGGAACCATGTCGCAGGGGAACACAATCCAGCAGATCTTCCATCCCGTGGTGAATCCCCATCGAAATTCATAAAATCCGGATGGTGGGAGGGACCAAAATGGCTTCAGGAAAAGAAATAAGACTGGCCAGTATCAAAAGTACAGTATGATCTGGAAGCCATTGAAGAAGAGAGGAGGAAGACTGTGGTGGCTGGATTTGTAGCCAAAAAGCCCGAGGAGAATCCATGGTATCTGAATCTATACGAGGGAAAACGTGAAGTGACTCTAACACAAATACTGAGAGTAATCGCGTGGATGCTACGTTTCAAGCCCTCTGAATACAAAGGAGATGTCATCTCACAAGAGGAGCTAGACAGTGCTGAAAAGTCCCTAGTTAAGATAATACAGAGTGAATCGATCGGTGAGGAAGATCCCAAGATGAAGCAGCTACACGCGTTCCAAGATAAAGAAGGATTATGGAGAGTGAAAACGAGGATAGTGAATCGAAATGACGATGAACTGTTCCGATTGCCAATTTTGATCCCAATGAATCATCTGGTCACAGAGCTAATTGTGAAATCAGTCCACGAGAAAATGTACCACTGTGGAGCCCAGACGCTGCGATCAGTACTAAGAGAGAAGTTCTGGATTCCAAAAGCTCGACAGCTAGTTCGTCATGTAATTCATAAATGTCCTCGCTGTCGACGATTTGAAACCAAGCGAGTCGACGTACCAGAGGCATCGTTGCCTCAACATCGCGTACGAGATGTTGTAGTTTTTGAGGTGACAGGAATTGACCTCGGAGGACCTTTATATCTGGAAGATGGACAGAAGGTTTGGTTCGTCATCTTCACCTGTGGCGTATACCGTGCTGTCCACCTCGAATTGGTAACTTCCTTATCGACGGAAGCATTGGTGGTGTAGGATTTCCTCTTACATTACATTTGGAAATATATATCTATATATATATATATACATACGGTGAATATAGTATACGCCCAGATTTACATGTGACCTATAGTTGAGCACCAATGTAAGATTCACTCCTACATCTAGATGACTAAATTCCATCTTTTGACTTAGACATGCAAATGTAACACTCGCCAAATGCTTACATCAACATGTGTAATAACTAAAATTACACTCAGATATACACTTGATATGGTACGACGAACACAAAGATCCATATTAATAATCAAAATATGTAGTTTGTTTCAAGATAAATTTTGGGACGTAAGATTCGCTCTTACATTCCATCATATACGGTAAATATTGTATGCACTCGGATTTACATGTGACTTGTAATTGAGCATCGATTGTAAAGACATCTATATCTTGATCTCATCTAACTCATGGAAAAATCCAGGTGCATACATATTCACAGTTTATGGTAAGGCAATAAACTTCTTATAATACACTCAATATCTATAACATATGCACCCAGGTTTATGTGTGATATGTGGTTTGATATGGACATTAATACACATTATATAATTTACCGCTCCGACAAAGAAAGGAATTTTACACAAAATAAAAACAAATTGTATTTACTATGACATGACATAATTAGGCAAAAACATAGAAAATCCAATATTCTTAACAGGTTTAATACCCTAAATTCCTAAATACAAAAAAGGACATAGCTAAAATTATATGGTCTATCTAAATCTTGTATTGCTATGGTTTTTATTTAACACAATATGAATCTAACGCCTCATTTCAAAGGTGATCTTGCTTGGGCAAGAAATAATTTACCTATTAAAGCATGGATAAGTCCCTCTCTCCATATAAACTCGCCATGGATGGCAAGACATGTTGGCTAAGCGAAAAAAAAAATTATCCTTTACATCAGTCATGGCTTCGCCATGTTTCTATATAGACCTTTACAACAGAATCTAGATTAAAAAACTTACCTAAACATCTCGGCTACGTACCTATCCCGATGAGAAATCTGATGTGCCCCTCTCGAAAGCCTGGTCAATACTGACTGGTGCTTGGTCCAGCCCACCAAAAAAAATTCTAGCCCCCTATCCCTTTTCTTCAGCGCCCTCAATCCCAAATTCCCACAGAATAATAAATCTTGAATATACTAAATTCTTGAAATATTAAATAAAAAAAATATTATTATTATAGTTAAAATTTAAGGAATAAAATAATATTTTATTAAATTTTTATTTTTAAAGAAAAATTGTGAATTAGAAAATATTCTTACTCGGCTTATGAGAGATCAATTTAAAATAAATATTAACCAAAATTCAGAATTTATCTGTCTTATTGAGAGATAATTTAAATTAACAATGGAATTAAAATCCAATTTTAGGATGCTACCCCTCTGAGAGACTTATATGCTAATTTCTTCTTTAAGAAATCCCAAAAATATTACTAAATGGTCCCCATCTATCAAAATGTGATGTCACAGGTCATATATATACAAGAATTAAAAGGGAGGTTTTACAAAGGCGCATGCTCGATGTCCATTTCTTCTTGTTGAGGTGGCTTCTCCACTGTCCGTCAGCTTTTCTTCTTATGTTGTGGGTGAACCCCTGCTTCTGTTTTCGTCGAGCTTCTGACTACTTAGCCAGGGCCGATATCATTCTCCTCCAGTAGATCTTGGAATACGCGTCCAGGGCTGTGCCTTCCCCTGGTAGATCTTGGGATTCACGTCCAGGGCTGCGTCTCCCCCCCCCCCCCCCCCGGCTTGGTCTTTTAACGTCGGCCAATGCCGTGGGACATCCATCTGTACACCAAACACCATCGGCGAGACACTGCGTGTATGTACATAGGATGTAAAAGAATGTTTACATCTTTGTTGGGTCTGTTTGGTGGAAATCTGACCCAACAGTGGGAGCAGTAGAGAGGTTCGTAGCAAGACGAGGTTGCCCTGCAGTCATCTACTCAGATAATGGGACGAATCTAGTTGGACTCCGGAATGAGCTTTATCGAGTTAATTTTGGAGTGAAATGGAAGCTAAATCCTCCAGCAGCACCGTGGTGGGGAGGTTGGATCGAGAGAATTGTTGGACTCACCAAAAAGCTGCTTCGAAGATTGCTGGGAAAACGTGTTGTCAACTACGAAGAAATGGTGACGATCCTCGAAAACTGTGAACGAGTTATCAACGCGCGACCACTCACCTACATTGCTGAGGACAATGATGATCTTGTGCCATTAACCCCAGAGATGTTTCTCCGAGAACCAAGAGCTGAAGGAGAGATTGATCTAAATGAATTCAGGTGTAATTTTGGGAAGAGCTATGAGAAACGCAAACGACTCCTGAAGGATTTCCGTAAGAGGTTCAGAAGCGAGTACCTAGGATTGTTGGTGCATCACGACAATCGCAAGAAACAACGACAGTTAAAAGTTGGAGATATCGTCCTTGTGGAGGTTGAAAACAGGAAGCAAATAAACTGGCCTATGGGAAAGATTACGAAGGTGTTTCCTGGAACTGACAATGTGCGAAGACTTGTGGAAGTTAAGACTAAGTCTGGATTCATGAAGCGTGAAGTGCAACGATTGTTCCCACTTGAAGTACCATCTGTGGACGTAGAGCAAGGCGACGGGGAGCTTAAGCCAGCGGAGGATGAGATCGTAGGGAGAAAACATCCGGTGTGGAGTCCACGTCAGCGCAAGAGAAAACTACTCCAGTAAAAGTAGGGAAAGTTTACACGCGTTCTGGAAGAGAAGTCAAGTTACCGATTAGGTTTAATTGAAGTTTGTTTTTTTAATTATATATATAAAATATTGACCTTATAGCAAAGTTCAAAAGGTCAAGGTGGGAGAGTGACACGAAAATAGGTATTTTTTGGGCCAACCGACGCTGACGACAACACTGGCCAGCTGACCCCCGCGCATGCGCGAGCAAGAACAAAGACTTAGCCCTAAAAACTTCCGGTAAACAAAGGCTGCTTTTCGACTTAACGTTTGGTTTTGACGGGCCAGAAAAGGAACTATCCCTTCATAAATTTTAATAATTGCTTTTGAATAACATTTGTATTGATATTAATTTGTGTGATTTTTTAAATAAATATTTCTATCAATAAGTATTAATTCTTCATCACTGTTTACTAACTTAGGCTTCGTCATTCAACGTTGTGACACTTCTACTGATCCCTGCAACAAAGGTATTGATTTACCAATTTATAATTTTCAAATCAGTTTCCAGCATTACTGTAAAGCTAGGAACGTTTAGTTCAGGTTAAGCCATCGGGACCTTGTATTGTCTTTCTTTTTTTTTCAAATCTAAAACAAAGACAACACCAGACTCAATATAACACTATATTTTTTATGTTCCCTTTAAGGAAAATATTATTTTGCATAATTCATAGTTAATTAAAAAGGTACACCATTTCAATTAAATATCGTGTCTTTTCTCAGAAACGGTTCAATTTTTGTTTTCTTCTCTATATTTGAAAAAAAAATGTCATAATGGTGAATTTTAGAGGTGTTTTCTAAACATATTTTGATTTGATTTTTTTTTTTAAAGATAATTCTTAAGAGAAATAAAAACATTTAACATTTTAATATCCTTTCATGGGCCAAAGTATTTTCTTATTCTCTTCCTTTCTGGTATTTATTTCTGAAAACATTTCCGCTATTTATCATCAAGGAGAGGGTATGGAATTAGCCTGAATTCCTTCACTTCATCTGGGTTTTTAATGTTGCTTTTTATCCTTCAGATTATTTAACATCAATCTGCCAGTATCTTTATTTTCAGGTACATAAATGAAAGAAAGTAGCTCATTGTGAGCAGTCCAATGTGTATCTGTTTATTTAAGCTATCCCATGGATACCTTATGTAATCTTTATGCTAATCATTTTAAATTATAATTGTAACAATTAGAGGATTTTTAAAATAATTACTTCATTGTTAGTTCTTTTAAAGGCGCCATTATTTTTTTATGAATGAAAATGATCGTCCATTATTCCATTAGATCATGTCTAAGATGTCTTAGGAAGACACATTGGAACTTATCAGCCACCTCCCAGAAACGTGTTCCAATCAAAACCTGCTCTTTTGTAGGAATAGAATTATTGCCTTATTTGTGCAAATATTTGAAAATTTCAAATGTTATATTTTATTTATTTGTTTTTAAATCCATATAGAGGTCTAGATCTATTAACCAAGTGTGACAAATCTAATATTTTAAATAGGGATTTTTAAAATCTTCATTGAGTGTTTTCTCACTTAACCTTCATACCAGTATATATTTGCAATAAAATATTTCGGAATAAATAATTTAACGTATGACAACTATTTTTGGTCCCATGAATTTCGATCCCCTTTTAGCTTCAAATGAGAATTTTGTGAGATAGAAGATTTATCCTCTTTTTTTTTTTTTTGTCTAATTTATAAAAATGGATTTTTAAATATTCCGTAAATATAAGAATTAAAACGATAGTAAATTTTAAATTCGATTAATAAATTTTATTTTATGTATTTTTTCAAAACGTACTCTATTTTATCAGCATGTTTGAACGAAAATAAAAATTCGAAAACTTTATAAGCTCAATAAAAATGAATTCATATTGAAAATACTAATATTTTTATTTAGGTTATCTTTGCGTTGTCTTTACTATTGGCCAATATTTGCTAATTGGAGAGTTACGACTCTCGTTTTTGTTTTTTGCTATCATTTGTGAACAATAATGAATATCAGTTGAAAATAAATATTTTAAATAAATAATTTACAATGTCATTTCTTAACAAGGTATTATATATTTTTACTACGCATAAAAAAGTTTCACTTGTCTTTAATATTTTATTTGGGTGAATTGATACTCTTTGCACGCAATAATAAATAATGAATTATAGATAACATATACTCATTTTAAAATTATTTCATATAATTCACACACTAAATAGCTATTCCATGCAAATTTTAAAATGTATCAACTAAAAAAAAAAAAAAAACTAAGCCTAAAAAAATAAATATTTTATTAAAATGAATTAAAAATATATGTAATATTAAAAATTGTGAAAGTTTGTCTAAACATGTTTACTAATATCTTTTTGTTTATTAATATAAATTCAGATTTTGTGTAGTATGTATACCTCCCAAGATGCTGGTTTAATCAAAGAATATATTTTGAAAATTATAATTTATTTTGAGTATAGTTGCACAAAAAAATTCATTTTTTAATTAGAGAGAGATTCTTGGTGAATCTTAAAACAATAGGAATATAACTTTATATCCATTTGCACATCATTTCAACCTGTCTTATGTGACCACTCTTGTATTATATTTAACTCAAAATTACCCTAATTTTTAAGGTAACAGCATATTTTACACCCTGTCCCTTCTACAAGGTAATAAGAGACCAAATCCAAATAAATAGTGTGTGACATTTCAGTAACAGTGTTGTTATCATCAGCAATGCTGTTACCAAAATGACACACACTATTTATTTATTTGGATTTGGTCTTATTACCTTGTAGTTCTATAATTTAATTTTTTATTAATCAACTTGTTCCCTTCTTAGGGACAAAAATGATACAGTAGAACCTCTCTGTAAAGGACAACTCCTAATTGCAGAGCCAAAGTGTCCTTTAGGGAGAGGTGTCTTCTTACTGGAGAGTTGCTATATATAGTAGAACCTTCCTGTAAAGGACAACACCTAATTGCAGAGCCAAAGGGTCCTTTAGGGAGAAGTGTCCTCTTACTGGAGAGTTGCTATATACAGTAGAACCTCTCTGTAAAGGACAACTCCTAATTGCAGAGCCAAAGTGTCCTTTAGGGAGATGTGTCCTCTTACCGGAAAGTTGCTAAATAGTGAAAATAGTAATTTTTCAAATGAAAACTGTCTTTTATAGAGAGGTGTCCTCTAGCATGAGTATCCTTTCATGGAGTATTTTCTACTGTATATATTTTTCTTTTATGAATGGAGTGAACCTCTTCTCACCCCACCTACTCCCAACATTGTTTAACCCACAAGCACTTCCCTTTGAGAACCTAAGATTTTCAGGCCAACACAAGAATTAGGTCTTAATTATGGGTCACTAGCCAAACTCTCTCTGAGGGCATCAACACCTCAAATGATCAGAACTTTAGGTTGAATTAAAGTTGGTGTTGAATTAAAGTTGAATTATCTGACTAATTAAAATATTATTTCTATAAAAATAGTTTTGTAATATTAATCTTCTTCTTCTTTCTTATCTCCACTCAACAATCATATTGGGGTATAAAGTCTGTGGAGCTTGTTGATGGTGTCTGCTGTCGATGAGTAGAGCTCATCAATGGATGAGTTAATACAGTCAAATGATGTGGTTTGGGGTTGCAGGTTGACACTTAATACATAGTGGGAAAACCTTGCAACCATTCTGGAAAGTCATTGTCCGTAGATGACCAGACTTGTCTGTAGATGACCAGTCTGGAAATCAAAGACAGTTGGGAATTCCTTGGAAATATAGCAATGAATTTCCATAATTACTACGGCTACTAATAATAGACCATTGTTAAAACACAATGTTACATTGGTACATGTTGGGAAAACCTTGAAACCCCTATGGAAAGTCATTGTGTAATATTAATTAATAATATGAAATGATACCATTGGATCCTTTTTTTTAATATTTTATTTACAGTGTAATTACTTTTGTTAAACACCACAAGGGATCAAATTGACAAGGCATAATTTGGATTATAGATTATAAACACAAGGTAATAAGACCAAATCCAAATAAATAAATAGTGTGTGACGTTTCGGTAACTGAATCATTCAGTACTTTTGTCTGAAGATGGTAACAACACTGTTACCGAAACATCACACACTATTTATTTATTTGGATTTGGTCTTATTACCTTGTGTTTCTTAGAGATCAAAGTTTTCGGTTGAATTAAAGCTGGTGTTGAATTATAGTCAGTTATAAGATGTTTATCCCAACATTCACATTGCTGGTGGTGGACATTTTTCTAGGACATCCAAATATGAACTCCTTAGAAAAATATTTTTATAAAATACTCTGGTAATATATTTTAATAATAATATGAATATATTCATCCTATTGGGCCGTATTTATTTATTTAGAAATCATAATAATGTGTCAGAGAAGGACAAAATAGCACAAAATACATATGTTCAAACCGACTTTAATTCAACCGTAAAGCTCTGATCATCCCCTGGGGTGTTGCATTGAAGAAGTTGAAAGACTGTATTTTACCAAACACATTACCCATTTGTTTTTTTTTTTGCTTATCCCTAGTACACGTGGTACAGGCCATGATAATCATGGTGGGTAGTTAGCGACTGCTTTTTACTGTAAGCGCACCACATGTCTACACATGTGAAAGCAGTTCGACTTTGCACTTACAAATGTGCCAGAGCCCCGTTTGGTTACTTGCACTCGCTGGTGGGGTTGGACTTTTGCAAGAATCGGGGGCCATTGGAGCATTTTTTTTTTTTTTTTAAACATAAAAAGTGTCCAATGCGGGAATCGAACCCAGGTCGTAGTGGTCGAAACCAAACGGTTTAACCAGCCTTCCACCTTCCACCCATTTGTGATAAGGCACACAATGTGGATTATATATTTATAAACATAAGACCAAAACCAAATAAATAGATAGCGCATGATGTTTCGGTGACAATGTTGTTACTGAAATGTCACACATTATTTATTTGAATTTGGTCTTATTACCTTGTGTTCTCTCTGAGAAAAGACAGACGAAGAGGAGCCTAACTCTGTGTGTCCCAGATGAGAGAGGACTCCAAGAAGATCCTCCCCTCTGTCCCAACAGAGGGTGTGAAGGTGCTGGAGAGGTCCGGTACAGAGAGCAAGTTCCCCCTACTGTCCTACGGCCCATTCTTCCTGGAGTATTCCCTCATGTCAGAATAGTAAGTGGTACAAATCTCCCATGTACACATGACCATCATGATGGGTACTTACTGTAAGTGCCAAACATGGCCATCATGGTGGGTAGTTAGCACCTGCAGTTACTTACTCTGTGTGTGCCAAACACATGTAGAAAGCAGTTGTGTACTTACAAGTGTGCCAGAGCCTCTTTTGGTTATTTCTACTCGCTGTTGGGGTTGGAATTCTGATAGAATCAGGGGCTGTTGAATAAATTTTCCTCCTATTCAGAGAAAAGCACTCAATGCAGGATTCGATTCCAGGTTGTCAATGTGGAAAATTGACAGTTCTCCAAATCCAAGTCCAAATCCAAATTAATTAATAGTGTGTGGCATTTCGATAGATGGCGTCAGGTTTAGACGTTTATTTTGATGGGAGAGGCGCCCTATGCTTCTATGGATCGATTTCCTCCCAGCAAATTTTCCATCTCTATCATCAGATAAAGAAAAAAAAATTTTTTTTTTTCTGATGATGGCAACAACAATCTTCCCGAAATGTCACACCTTATTAATTTATTTGGATTTGGTCTTATTTTTTTATTGGACAGAGTAGAATATATCTTCCAGAGTTTCTCTCTCTCTCTCTCAATTTATTTTTGTTAAACAAATAACTTAGCTGAAAAAACCAACCTCCAGGGAGAGACCACCTCTGTGTGTGTGTTTTCTAAGGGTGGTCACCAATGGGAGGTATATTCGATACTAATATTAATTTCACAGGTTCTCTCTCTCTATCAGAAAGATCAGAAGAAAGTTCCTGATTCTTTTCCAAAGTTCAATAATCCACCAACACAACCTTTTTACATATTGGCATCTCATAAACACTGTAAAACCTACAAGAAAATAAGACCTAATCCAAATAAATTAATAGATGATATTTTTTCTCATTTATTCTTTTGTTTGATGGTGGTAACAACGCTGTTACCGAAATGTCACACACTATTAATTTATTTAGATTAGGTCTTATTACCTTGTAGCTATAATCTATAACCCAATTTGTGCTTTATTATACCGTAAAATCCTCTTTATAAACACAAGGTAATTAAAACCAAACAAAAATAAATAATGGGTTTCAGTAACAACGTTGTTACCATCATCAGATAACAAGTACTGAGTGAGAGAAAAAATGGAATGTTTTTAAACAGTTGGTACTGTTATCAATTGTGTGTTTGTTCATACTACTGATAACACACAGTATCTACTATTTAAATACATTCTGTGTGATATTTCTTTTTCTCTTACTCAGTACTTTTGTCTGATGATGGCAACAACTCTATTACTGAATCCTATTGATTTTATTTTGATTAAGTCTTATTAACTTGTGTTTCTCTTATCTACAATCCAAATTGTACCTTTTTATATAGAACCTCTTTAATTCAACACCCACTTTAATTTTAACAACGCTGTTACCGAAATGTCACACACCATTTATTTATTTGGATTTGGTCTTATTACCTTGTGTTTATAATCTACTAGACGGGTGACCCGGGCTTCGCCCCGGGATTGACCCGTTTGCATATCTACCCGAGTGATATATATTTAGATAAGATAATGTACTGTTGGCTTCCGTAGGCGTCTCTTACTGGGAAAATGAAAGAGAGGATTCCATTGTATTTTGGTATATATAAAGTAGATACTCTAACATATATATGTATGTTATTTATATTATATATGTACATATCATAGTGTATTATTGAGTGATTTAATATATCACTTACATCCACTACCATACCATGTACAATATTGGTATGTATGCGGTATATATAGTATAGGTAAGTCATAATATGTCAATAGAGTATTATATCTACATTTATGTAGATGTGACATATATATCCCTAATGATAATAGTACTTACATATGTACATAAGTATGTGTATATATATAAACCTTAATAGTACAAAAGCTACATACCTATACTTTCGATATTTGCGGACCTATAATGAGGTATTGTTAACAATAGATTATTTAAGGAGCGACCCGCTCCAACTCAATAGTTACAAAAACAACAAAGCGAGTGGGGGGGGGCAAAGGTGGCGTGATCGTAGCCAACCAATAGGAGAGCGCAATTCCAAAAAAAAAAAAGCAAACGGTGGCAGAGATGAAAAAGAATTGATGACGCTCGTAACTGTATATAGAATAATCCAAGTTGTGCCTAATCATGTAATACAATGCTGTTACTGAAACACACTTATAACTTAGCTATTTGAATTTTGACTTTTAGCATTGTGTCATATAAAAATATATGTAGTATATTTTGAACTAGTTAGATCACAACCTTCTTATAATATTTATAATAACCCCATACCTATATGAAAATGTGTATCGAACTCGTAACAAAATGACAAATAAAATAAAGAGGTAAAGGTAGACCAGACGACGACAAAGACCAGACGAACAGGTGTTTATGATAATGAGTTCAATTACCCCGTCAACAGGTGGCCAGACGTAATAAACAACCCGGCGCCTGACAGGTGGCGCGATTTTATGGGAGCCAATCAGAACTCGCCGCCATCTGCGAGCGTCTCATATAAAAGCCCCCCAAGATTGGGACAAAGGGAGTTGTTTAGTGGTTTTCAGAGCGACGCCGTTATACGGTCAGTGGGATCTCTCACCTTCTATCCGCGATGTAGGCTTTGGGCATCCGTGGCGCCCATGGTTCGACTGCCTTCGTCTGTGGTCTACCTCTACCTCTTGGAGTACCATCTAGACCTGCCTCTGTCTCTTGCTGTCCCAGTGCGGGAATCCCATCACACACCCACGACCACGACTGCCCAGTACATTCCACATCGGGATTACTACATATATATATATATATATAATTTTGTATTCCTTTGCTAATAGATGGGGATATGTGTTATATTTAACTAAATCTCATTTATTTTATTCTCTATTTTATTTTATTTTTGGCAAATGTGTTTAAGGCCTGTTGGTGCCAATTTCTCAAGATAATCATACCTATATTACACAGTCTTATAACTCCCACCTTTCCTCTCTTTTCCAGGATTGTTGTCTATTCTTTCTCTTCATTAAAATATAACAGTTGTAACCTCATTCACGTAGTTCACTTTAAAACAGGTTTGTTGGTGTTGTCCAGTGTGCTCCTGCACAAACAACGGCTCTCCGGAGTCTACGTAGTACCTGGTGCTCGCACCCCGCTCAGTAAGTCTACCTGTTGTACTTTTACCTCAAACTCTTTGAACCACCACAGAAAACATCAATGCACAAAATTCTTTGCAAAATAAGTAGAAGAGGCTACCCGAATACAATCCCCTTGATAAAAGGTGTCAGTAAGTCACTGAAATTTTGGTTCAACAATCATATCAGGGTATCAAGCTTGTAAACTTGAGAATTTTGATGGTGTCTCCCGGGGATGAGTCAATACAGTCAATAATGTGTTTTTGGAGTTGCTGGTTGACACTTAGTACATAGTGGGAAAACCTTGCAACCATTCTGGAAAGTCATTGTTCGTAGATGACCAGACTTGAGTCTGGAAATCAAAGACTGTTGTTCTCTTGGGAGGACAGAACTTGTTCCTCCTGCTCTGTACCAGTCATGTGCAGCATTAGATTTCCATTCCTGCAATTCCTGGTTGATGTAACATTTCTCCTGACACAGAATGCTGGTGTCCAGAATGGTACGGAGTCCTGTTCATCAGACAGGGACTCTACGTGGGAGGAGTCTTCAAGTTTGTCCTCCACATCCCGGAGAACTACCCGGACTGTGACTGTCCCCCGGTGAGCTATGTTGGGGTTTACTATTGTCAAAGTTGGGAAAATTGACAATTCGAAATGTTTTATTGACACTCTCTTAGTCAATTGTTACAAAAATTAAAGAGAAATTAAACAAAGATAAATGTGATTATTTACAATTTGGTGATCAAATATAAAAAAACTGTTCTCAAGAAGGAGGCTCCTCCACTTTGAGAGAGTCCTCCTCCAGACAAGGACAGGAACAATTTGAACCGCTCTCACAGTTCAAGGTTGAGATGATACTTATAGAGACATGCCTTGGTACACGTGGTACAGGCCATGATAATTATGGTGGGTAGAAGTAGGCGATTGCTTTTACTGTAAGTGCACCACATGTCTACACATGTGAAAAGCAGTTCAACTTTGCACTTACAAATGTACCAGAGCCCTTTTTTGGTTACTTTCACTCGCTGATGGGGTTGGACTTTGCAAGAATCAGGGGCCATTGGAGCATTTCTTTTTTTTTTATATATATATCAGAAAAAAGTGCCTAATGCGGGAATCGAATCCGGGTCCTAGCGGTCGAAAATCAACAGTTTAGACCATCCTTCCACCGACCCCCTATGATAAATGGTACCTTATATCTGTTTGCCAATGTCAGAGCTCTGTGATTGCTTGGATCTGACATTGGTTTCCTTGCATGTATCCTACATTTCTGCTCTGGAGAATCTGTATAAGACTAAAAGAACTTAATAAAGCTTTTTGTTGTTGTTGAATCTGACATGTGGGCTGGGGACAGACTCTGGTGTTCGACCCCCCCCGTGTTCCACCCTCTCATCAACATAGAAACTGGAGAGATGGACGTCCAGCGCAACTTCCCCAAGTGGAAGTAAGTTTTTCTATCTCTTCCTTATTTCCTCTCAACTCTTTTCTAATCTCTTGTTGTATCTGACTGAATGGTTTTGTAACATGCTGTTCTTTTATTCTCTTTCTGAGAGATAGTCTAAAGAAAGTTTTTTTGGGATTAGATGGAGTTTTAATTTAAAATAAAACACTCTTCTTTTTTTTGTCTGATTTGTGGAATTTTAACTATTATTCAACCTGAAGGAAGAATAAAAATACATACCTTGTAGGGATGGACAAAATCAACTTTTTATTTATTATGCAAACCTTTCATATGCAAATATTGACATTGGTTGGTCACTGGTCAAATTGAATATATCGGTTATAATAGACTATTCTCTTCTTTATAAGGTTGGGTGAAAAAAAGAAGTTACAACTCTCAAAATCAAATTTTTAAATGAATATTGATATTTCAATATAGATGGAAATTTTGCCTGGAGGATATTGATCTAAAGAGACAAAGGTCGCTTCTCCTGTCAAAACCAGACGCCATCTATTGACCATCACCACAAACTAGCGACCTCGGGTCGGTGACAAAGCCACAAGACCAGCTTTGACAAACTGAAAAGTGTCCACCTAGAGACCATGGTTTCGGGCTAATGGCCCTCGTCAGCCTCGGGCGGACTTTATTCCATGAGATCTACATGGGATCTAATGGAATCTTGACAATCTGCCAAAGAGGTGTTTAGCTGGCAAAGTGGCTGGGCCAAATCTATGGCTAAAATATAGATGGAAAGATGCGGTGACGGTCAATAGATGGCGTCTAGTTTTGACATCTATTTTGACGGGAGAGGCGCCCTCTGATATTTCAATAGTCCCATTAAATGATTTTTTCTTTTAAAGGTAGAAGAATTTGTGTTTCTATCCTTTGTGTCTACTTCCTGATTGAGAAGGTCTGTTGTTGTTGTTTCTTAGCCCCTTGTGTAAAGATTACAGGAATTCCATGAGTTCATGTTCCTTGAGCTTGAGCAGGTCTTGTTCTCCAATGACCTTCTTCTATCTTGAGTTCTTTCTTATCTCCACTCAATCATATTAGGGTATCAAGCTTGTAGAGTTTGAGACTTGACAACCATCATTTTTTTTCTTATCCCTAGTACACGTGGTACAGGCCATGATAATCATGGTGGGTAGTTAGCGACTGCTTTTACTGTAAGCGCACCACATGTCTACACATGTGAAAAGCAGTTCGACTTTGCACTTACAAATGTGCCAGAGCCCCGTTTGGTTACTTGCACTCGCTGGTGGGGTTGGACTGGGTGAAGTAGAATGCGTCTGCCTTTGCCATTAAGACTGGGAGCACTACTCAGCAGCAGGCCAACTTAGTTCCAAAAGAAATGGCCGCCTCTGACATGAGGAACAGGCACCATGTGCAGCCGCTCCTAACATGGAGTACAAACGCTGCTCATCCTGTATCCCTGGATTAGGAGCCCTTACAGGGTACTATCAGCCGGGCCAGCTGAACCCAGGTTTTTTAGTGAGCTTGTTACTGCTCCCCCTCCTCCTTTTTCATCCGGGCTTGGGACCGGCAAAGGCGGAGTTGAGTTCTTTCATTCTTCATAGCATCCCATCCAGTTCTCCAGCAGTTCATTCATTCCTCCACAGTTTCTCTGCTTCAAATTAATTTTCAATGGTGCTGTATTTCTCTATTTTGAGCTCTTTAATTCTTCATAAGACCAAATTGAAATCTAAGACCAATATTTTTATGTTAAAAAATTTTTTTACCATATTTTTACGACCAAAATTGTATCTTTATTTGACACTTATAAAAATATATGAAATCAAGTTAAGAAAGAAGGCATCTTCTCATCCCAGTACAATTTATCTCTTGTATTATTTTTATTATTATTTTAATATTGAATTTTTTAAGAGTTGTTTTTTTTTTATTCTTCTTATTAATTTGGATTTATATATGGACCAAAATATTATACCATTTCTCTTCATAAACCTCGGAGCTTGACGAGAGATTGTGAAATTTAGACAGGACTAATGGCTGACTTTTAGATTGATAATGGTATTGTCTCTGATATGGCACAATTAGGATTATAGATACAAGGTAATAAGACCTAATCCAAATAAATAAATAGTGTGTGACGTATCAGTAAGAGCATTGTTGCAGAAACGTAACACACTTATTAATTTATTTGGTCTTATTATTACCTTGTATTGAAAATGGTATAGTCTGATGATGTTGATAAAAATGATCAAATTTAGGATGGAAAATACAAGGTAATAAGACCAAATAAATAAATTGTTGTGTGACTTATCAGTAAGAGCATTGTTACAGAAACGTAACACACTATTAATTTATTTGGTCTTATTACCTTGTATTGAAAATGGTATAGTCTGATGATGTTGATAAAAATGATCAAATTTAGGATAGAAAATACAAGGTAATAAAGACCAAATAAATAAATTGTTGTGTGACGTTTCTGTAACAATGTTCTTACTGAAACATCACACAACAATTTATTTATTTGGATTAGGTCTTATTACCGTTTAGTTCTAATATCCAAATTGTACCTTAGCCATTGAAGATAGAAAATAACAACAAAATCTACCCCACTTGCCCAAAATGTAGCTTGGCACCTGCAGTTCCAGAACACATTTTGGCTTGCATTAGATGCACTAAAAAGGACCTTTGGGAGAGGCCGCTGCTCATCATAAAACAGCTCGAGGAGCATGAACTCATGGAATCCGTGTAATCTTTACACAAGGGGATAAGAAACAACAACAACAACAAATTGTGCCTTATAATAGGATGTAAATGTCTGGCACCATGGTTAGGTCAAGAATGGATTGTATATATATAGCTCTCTCCTGCCTTTAGAGCTCTCTCAAGCCACTATCCTATCTCTGAGTGCTGTGTGAGACAGTGTGTGTGGGTGTCAGGAGGAATGTCAACCACCTCTGGCAGGTGCTGCTGTTTGCCAGGAAGATGTTCTACCACATTGACACCCAGTCTCCCTTCAACCCTGAGGCTGCAGTTATGTGAGTCCCTCCCCCATGTCTTACATATTTTTTAAGGAATATCTCTCTCTCTGGATCTGTGAAAACATTTTTTTTTTTTTTTTTTGCAAAATACTTTAGGAATTTTGCTCTCCCTCTTTAAAATATATATACAGTAAAACCTCCATGAGAGGACACTCTCACTAGAGAACACCTCTCTACAAAGGACAGTTATCATCACCAAAATGACCATGTTTACTATTTAGCAACTCTCTGGTAAGAGGTCAATTCTCCCTAAAGGACACTTTGGCTCTGCAATTAGGTGTCCTTTACAGGGAGGTAGTTCTGCTGTGTATATATTCAATGGTTCACCTTCTAACTTAAACTAAAAGCTTTAAATGAAAAAAGAAATGTGTGTGTGGTTGTCAGTTGATATCTTCCTGCCTGCATTTACATTGATGAAAATGTTGCTACTGTAAAATTCTAAATGTCTTACTTATTTGGGTCAGTTACCCTCACGTAACCCTCTATCTATAATTCCATTGTTAACCCTATCTATAATCCACAATTGTTAACCCCATCTATAATCCAATTGGTAACCCTATATGTAATCCAATTGGTAACCCTCATTTATAATCCACACACACTTGGGTAACCCCATATATAATCCAATTGGTAACCCAATCTATAATCCAATTGGTAACCCCCATTTATAATCCAATTGTTAATTCCCTTTTATAATCCACTTGGTAATCCCATCTATAATTCCATTCTTAACCCCACAAGGTAATAAGACCAAATCCAATATAATCCATACATTGTGCCTTATCATAATTCTTAACCTTGTATATAATCCAATTTGGTTGTATTTCTTCTTAAGAGTAATCAATAGTGTGTTTTTACTAGAAACTAGGGTGTTAGAAAATACCAATTTTTAGCACAACACCTGCTCTTGTAGTGACCAACTAGTTAAAACTTTACATCCCTCCCTAAAATGTATTAGGTTAAAAATGCCTGCAACAAACTTTCATTTTCAATTACAGGCAAAGTCAGACTTTCACCAATGGTGCCATGATAAAGGAAAACTGCACCCTTACACCCCATTCCATGAGAAAGATTTTTGTTGTTGTTATATGTATTTCAGAGAGGATTTTACTTTTCCAAATTAAAATACTATTAGGGGGTGTCTATAAAGAAAAAACTGGACCTGAACAGAGAAAAATGGTGCTGGCAGCTATGAGAAAGACCACAATCTCTTCCAGTACAAGGTGTCCAAGAGCATCTCCACCTGTATGGCGAAGATCTACGACAACCCTCCGTCCGCAGATGACCCCCACGCCATCCGCTTCTCTCCCTGGGACTCCTCGGTACATGAGGAGGTCCGACAGACCCTGACCATGCAGAAAGTAAGTCCCCCCAGTAAACACCCATAACACTTGAATGTTTTACTTTTTAGTCTCTAACATTTATTTATTATTTTAAGTGCCTCTCTCTTTTGAAATCAATATATTAGGCGAGAAAACTTCAGAAACAAACTCTAGCCATAAATCTGTCTCCATATTAAAACTTATTGCAATATATGTATAACCTCTGTTTAATTCAGCTTTCTATAATTCACACAACACTTACTTTGATTCAAACATCCTTTGTATATACAGAGCCATATGAGGAATATATGTCTCCTTCTTTTTCTTTCTTATCTCCACTCAAGCATATTAGGGTATCAAGCTTGTAAAGCTTGAGACTTCTGATGGTGTCTGCTGGGGATAAGCAAACCAAAAGAGATTTGACATCCATAATCTTCTTCTTCTTCTTTCTTATCTCCACTCAAGCATATTAGGGTATCAAGCTTGTAAAGCTTGAGACTTTTGATGGTGTCTGCTGCGGATAAGCAAACCAAAAGAGATTTGACATCCATAATCTTCTTCTTTCTTATCTCCACTCAAGCATATTAGGGTATCAAGCTTGTAAAGCTTGAGACTTTTGATGGTTTCTGCTGGGGATAAGCAAACCAAAAGAGATTTGACATCCATAATCTTCTTCTTTCTTATCTCCACTCAAGCATATTAGGGTATCAAGCTTGTAAAGCTTGAGACTTTTTATGGTGTCTGCCGGGGAGACATCCATAACGATTGGATGAAGTGGAAAGCATCTATTTCTGTCATTAAGACTGGGAGCACTACTCAGTAAAAGGCCACTGACCTAGCTCCAATATGAAATGAGACCCTCTGATGTGAGGAACAGATGTCATGTACAGCCTTTCCTAACATGGGGATTGGGCTGTATTAAAAAGGATGTTGTCTACAGGTAATTTACATGGGGAGCATCAAAGCATGTCCAAATATTGGGTATAACGCAGTTTATGGTTGTTGTTGTTTTTTATCCCCTTGTGTAAAGATTACACGGGGATTATGAAAAAACGATTACACTGTTTATGGTACTAGTGGCATACTTCTATCATGTTTTAGTGAGAGATTGGGCTGTGTTAAAAGTGATGTTACCTACATGTAATTTACAGGAGGAGCATCAAAGCATGTCCAAACATTGGGTATAACGCTGTCTATGGTACTTGTGGCATACTTCCATTTTGGCTTGCATTAGATGCACTAAACAGGACCTTTGGGAGAGGCCGCTGCTCATCATAAAACAGCTCGAGGAGCATGAACTCATGGAATTCGTGTAATCTTTACACAAGGGGATAAGAAACAACATACTTCCATCATGTTTTAGTGAGAGTTGGGATGTTTCCTACAGTACTGAGTGAGTACATCCCACCTAGATGTTGCGCTGTGTATACAGAGACACCCTGACATCAGGAATGTGGGGATGTCCTCCTGGGTCCAGAATGGTGGCCAACAACGCAACTCCCCCAAACCTTCCTCCTGATGTCTCCTTTCCCCTCACAGAATAGGCCACTCTATGACTATAATTATTATTCTCACACAATGAAAAGAAAGGATTAGTAAATATTTGACCAAAGGACCTTTTATTATTTAGTGTTAATAATACCTTCCACCCCCCCTTCTTTATTTATCTCGTAACATTTTTAAAATTTGTCTTTTTTTTTCCCCCCCCTCTATTGTATGTGTGACACCTCTTTTTAATTTTTTTTTATTTTTTTTAATGCGCATTCAATTTCTTTGTGATGCTTTGAATGGGGTGTTTTTTTTTTTTTTTTTTTTAAGAATTCATTTATTCTATGTACAAAAATATATATTTTTAACTGTAATTTTTTTTTAATTCTCTTTATCTCTTCTATCTATATATACTTCTAAGCCTTTTTTTTTTTCTTTTTGAGGGGGGTGAGGGTGTTATATTTAGGGAAAGTTTGAATGTGTAGGAAGTTATTTGCAATGTGGACATTTTAGCACTGGTTACAAAGGGGTGATTTACCATTCTCATGCTCAAATACATGTTTGCAAAAAAATATATATATATATTTATTTATGAGATTTTTTTTTAATGTATTTTTTCACACTAGTGAATTTTATCACTCGTAAAAAATGTTTCTAATCATAGATTATTCTATCTTTATTATTTCTCTTCAATCGTTGATTGTAAAGAGAGAAAATCAACCTGTATTTATTGTATTAAAAAGTTATAAGATCAAATCTCCAGTATTAATTGGATTTGGTTTTATTACCTTTTAATTTTTCTAATCTATATAATCCAAATTGTGTACCTTATTGTATTTGTGTATATTGAAAATTCCCTCTTTTTAAATAGTTGCTATCTTACACTGATATTTATCATATTGATTATCTTGCTTTCTCCATTTTTTCTTTAATTGTTGATTGTATTGGAGAAAACTTGTATTTATGTATTGAAATTTCCTTATTTCTCTCCCTCTTTTTTTTTTTTTTTAAATAGATGCTATATTATAATGATTACATTTTTTTAATCACATATTGATTAATTCTCTTTCTTTCCTCTTTGTCTTTAATTGTTGGTTGTATAGGAGAAAAACTTATATATTTATGTATTGAAAATTTTCCCTATTTTTTCTCTCCCTCTTTTTTTTTTAATAGATGCTATATTACACCGATTTAATTTTTATCATTTCTATTATTCTCTTTTTCTTTCTTTCTTCTTTCCATTTGATTGTTGATTGTATAGGAGAAAAACTTGAATTTTTGTATCTATTGAAATTTTCCCCTCTTTTTTTTTTTTTTTTTTTAATAGATGCCATTTTTACTGATTTAATTTTTATCATATTGATTATTGTCTCTCTCTCTTTCCTCTTTCCATTTGATTGTTGGTTGTAATATGAGAAAAACATGAATTTTTTATCTATTGAGATTTTCCCCTCTTATTTTTCCTCTTTTTTAAAAATTGATGCTATATTATAACAATTAAATTTTTATCATAGTGATTTTTTTTCCCTCCTTTTTATTCAATTGTTGATTGTAATATGATAAAAAAAAAAGTCTAATTTATGTATTGAGGAAAAAAATGCTTTCTTTTTTTATTTCTTCCATTTAATAGATAAATGCTTTAATTCTCTTTTATTTTAAGCATATGCAATAGCATATGTAATTTAGTAATACCAACACCAATGCAATTTTTGATCATAGATTTTTTTTCCTTCTGTATTTAATTGTTGATTATATAAGGGAAAACATTTTTATAATGATTTGGCAATCCATAATTAAAATTATATTTTAAAAAATATGCCTATATTGGATTTCTAATTATTTTATTGTTCCAATATTTCGAGGGGCAAATCGCCTCTCTTTATGCTCGCATGTTCTAGTGAAAAACACAAACATCCTCGATAAAGAGAGGCGAGTTGCCCCTCGAAATATTGGAACAATAAAATAATTAGAAATCCAAAATATGCATCTTTTTAAATATATATATATCTATGTATGTGAAAAACCAATAAAGAATATTTTAAATATTTATGTATGTGTTTTGAGAAAAATGGTGTTTTTTTTTCCCCCTTCCCTTTATAATATAGTTGCTATCTCTTGTATCAATATTTAAATAAAAATCATAGATTATTTTTATATTATTCTATATGTTTTAAATTGTTGATTATATATGAAGAAATTTTTAGCATATATATATATGTGTGTTTGAAAATAGAGCAATCCATATATTATATTATTTAAAAATTCCTATTTTGGGATCATAAAGTTTTATTTCCGATATTTCGTGTGGCAACTCGCAAAACTTCTTCGGGGAACAAGATTGTTTTGAGAAGCTTGCGTAAAGCAGTTGTACATACTCGTGAATTGATACGCGAGCATCTCAAAACAATCTTGTTCCCCGAAGAAGTTTGGCAAGTTGCCACACGAAATATTGGAAATAAAAATTTATGATCCAAAATAGGTATTTTTAAATAATATATATATATGTGTGTATTAATAAATGTTGTATTTTTTTTTCTCCTTTTAATAGATGTAATCTCAAGTCAGTTTTTAATTTTGATTTGTTTTACTGTATTTAATTGTTGGTTGTGTCTAAGAGAAGCTTTTAATATATATATTACTATTTTTTTTTAATAATCACTCTATATTCATTAATAGATGGTCTATTTTTTTGTGTCTTCTCCTTAAAATTATTATTTAGAGTTGTGTAACACTATTTAAATGTAAGTTGTTTTTTTTATCAATTTTTGTTAGTAAAAAATGTAAAAATGGATGGAGGAAGGTGGGAGGAGTTTCACAGATGTCTATTTTTCTACGAATTTGTACTTTAAAAGTCAATAAAAATCATACAAAGAAAGAACAAATTGTACAGAACAAAACCAAAACTATTTTTGAAATGAGATACTATTTACATATTTAAATGTATTTGATAAATAATGATTGTAATATATATATATTTTTTCCTTTTTTTTTTTAATATATCATTCCCACCCTTTTTATCTTCTCTACAAATTTGTTTATTCACTTTGTTTTCTTTTTAAAAGCTTTGTAAAATATTGAGTTTGTGATGATTGATTTAATCTAAGTTTTTTAACCAAAATATATAAAGAGATTTTAAATAAAAATATATTTTTTACCTCTTCTGTATTTGTCTTTTTTTGTGGATATATATATATATATATATATATATATATAGATGTGTGAAAAAATAAGAAAAAAATTATTTATGGAAATTTGATCGTAATGACCTATTTCTTGATTTCTCGGAAAGCCTCTAGGACCAAATTTTTGGTCGACCTTTGTCTTTGTAATTACAGTTAAACCTGTCTATAGCGCCCCCTCTTGGGACTCACCAAAATAGGGTGCTATAGACAGGTCACTTTTAATGTAAAATGTTTACATTTTAATGTGTTTAAAATTGGGCGCTATAGAGAGGAAGGTGCTATTTAGAGGGGGTGCTATAGACAGGTTTCACTGTATATTGTTGCACCAAGTTGCAGCTTTGCAGGGTCGTCGACCTTGGTTTCTTCCTTCTCGGTGTTATACACGTTTCCCGAGCGGGTTTCCATATTCAAAGCAAATAAATAAAAATAAATTATCTTTCAAAGTTATTGTGTTCATTTATTCGTGGTCTTCCTTGTAGACCGTGATCCGCCGTTTTCCTCTAGGTCCTCTCTCGCTCCAATAACCAATCAATATATATGTACAATAACAATATTACAAAAGGAATGAAACTATAAAAAGGAATGATGATAATCTAAATATTCTGTTTTAAATAAATATTAAATATCATAGAATATTTTGAATAAATGTAAGGCGCCTTAAAATTGATGTAACAATATATATTTGAAAAATGCTTATTTTGGATCATATATTTTTATTTTCCAATATTTCGTAGGGCAACATACCAAACATCTTCAGGGAACAAGATTGTTTTGAAATGCTCAGGTATCAATTCACGAGTATGTACATTATATGATGAAATTTACATGTCTGTGTTTGATTGTTTGAACAATTATCAGCAACAAACAATGATGTCAATGAAATCAATTTCAGCATTCAACATGGAATACAAGGTGACAATGTCTATCAATACTGTTATGAATCAAAACAAAGTTGCCATTTAACCAACGGAATTCTTGAATTCACTTGATGTGCTATAGGAATGTCACCTCACATTTTATGATTGTAAATTGGTGTCCCTATCAAATACTTCTCCAAAACATCAATCCACCACATTACAAGACTTTCGATATTACAAGGTGGAGGAGTAGGTAACACCCTCGATTCCTAACAGTCATGAACTAGGGGGTCGGTGGAAGGCTGGTTAAACCGTTTGGTTTTCGACCACTACGACCCGGGTTCGATCCCCGCATTGGACACTTTTTTGTGTTAAAAAAATAATGCTCCAATGGCCCCCCGATTCTTGCAAAAGTCCAACCCCACTAGCGAGTGCAAGTAACCAAACGGGGCTCTGGCACATTTGTAAGTGCAAAGTCGAACTGCTTTCACATGTGGTTGGAGTGGTGTTACCTACTCCTCCACCTTGTAATATCGAAAGTCTTGTAATGTGGTGGATTGATGTTTTGGAGAAGTATTTGATAGGGACACCAATTTACAATCATAAAATGTGAGGTGACATTCCTATAGCAAATCAAGTGAATTCAAGAATTCCGTTGGTTAAATGGCAACTTTGTTTTGATTCATAACAGTATTGATAGACATTGTCACCTTGTGGTGCACTTACAGTAAAAAGCAGTCGCTAACTACCCACCATGATTATCATGGCCTGTACCACGTGTACTAGGGATAAGCAAAAAATGAACCGGGATTGAATCCCACGTTAACATTTTGTTTAATATATGAATAACCTTCACATGTTATTCATTGTTTCAATTATCATGAACTAGGTTGCTCTTGTTGAGCGGTACCTAATAAAGTGATTTTGAACCGAAGACTTTCGATGAAAAATATTATGAACAATGTCATCAAAGCTATAATTTTGAATGAGAAAATCAAGAAGGAACATTTACTGTTGTCTTAATGGTTTCATTTCTTTAAAATATACAGTAGAACCTCCTTGAGAGGACACTCACGCTAGAGGACACCTCTCTACAAAGGACAGTTTTCATTTGCAATATTGCCATTTTTACAATTTAACAACTCTCTGGTAAGAGGACACCCCTCTCTAAAGGATACTTTGGCTCTGTAACTAGGTGTTGTCCTTTACAGAGAGGTAGTTGTACTGTAGCAACTCTCTGGTAAGAGGACACCTCTCTCTAAAGGATACTTTGGCTCTGCAATTAGATGTCCTTTACAGGCAAAGGTGGCGTGATCGTAGCCAACCTCTCTCTTGAGAGACCGATATATATTAAAATCAAAATGTTGTTCTACTGTGCCAAATATTTTGAAAGTTACAGTACCGGCTTGGCACTTTGTGTGTGTGTGTGATAAATGCTGCACCGTGACGGCGGGCGGCTAACTTCGGCAACACCGGAGCTGACGTCACACCCGTACTTTCACTTTCTGTTTTTGTATCCTGCGTCGGCGTAGTCGCGCTGACTCATATTTTCTTTCCCCATGATTACCATTTCATCAATATATATATAATCCTTTCACCTTGTTGTAGTTAATTAAAGACTAATTAACGTTAAGCGCTGTGTGTGTAATCAAATTGAAATACAACAATAAAGAGTAAAATAATAATAATAAAGTTAGTGAAAATATGCAATTATGTTCCATCGAGGAGGATCTCCCAACGATGAAGATCCAAGTAATAGGAGGATCCTCACGGATAATTTACAGAGTCTATGAAGAACCTGTAGATTCTTGATTTGACTGAAGATGGCGATGGCGAAGGTCAGACCCGAAGATCCATCTCTGCAGGTCCTGCTGTAGGTGGTTAAAGACTTCCCGGATGAGAGGTCTGACAGAACCAGTACCTATGAGCTGTTGACAGGACTAGGGCCTCCAAGCCAAATAATGATCCCGGGATTACTGGTTTGTGCATGAAAACCAGCGCAAAAATATATTTTTCTTATCTAGCATTTTGGTAATCAAACAGATGATGAGATAGCACACTTTTGACGTTTTGTTTATACAGCTGCATTTCGGGTCTTTTTTTTTTTTCTGAGAGATTTGAAATTATTTTCAAGCACTAATAACGAAGGGTTATTCTGCAAGATCTTTCCAAAACGGCAGCCTCTAGAATGAGAGTATGCAGCAGTATACATGGAGGGGGCCCCAGTTTTTGTTGACATGCAAATATTGGCTTCTTAGATAGTAGCGGCATACCTTTATTTTTGTGGCGGACCTGTGTTCGTCTGTTTCCATCGATCGATCGACTGATGCTGTGCTAGCTAGAATGATAGCTCTCGACGGATAGCCATTCTCCGTTTTTGTCACATTTAAGGATCCACGCAAGTGCCTCAATGCTCTTGGACATGAAATTCCTTTCTCCGCAGAGACCATAAAGATTAAAGTGTGTCGTTATGCGGACACATTTCGTGAGAAGGTCGTTCGAGAGCTTCAGATGGAGAAAGAATGGACGTCAATCAGAAGCAAGCGTTACCTGAACATTAATATTCATAGCCGTACCAAGGTGTGGAATCTTGTCTTGACCCGAATATCTGGAGTACTTTCCTCTGAACAATGCAAATATGTCATTGGTGCTAAGCTCTTGGAGTTTGGAATCGACTTCGAAACTGATATTGTGTTTGTTACAACTGATGGGTGCGCAATGATGGTGAAATTGGGTCACATTATTGGTCCACTGCAACAGCTCTGCTACACGCATGGTCTCCATCTGGCTGTGATGGATGTACTTTATGCTAAGAAAAAAAGAGAGGGTTGTTCCTGAATTCGTTTCCGCAACAGTAAATGAAGCAGAATCTGACCTTTCCTAGGATGACAATAAGGACACTTCTCCATTTAACGTTAGCCTAGAGGTAGCACATCCCTCATTCCCTGAAGCAATTTATCCACAATCTTCACTATTTTCAAAGAAAATTATAAATGAAGTGACGAAAAAAGCTCGTGTGGTTGTGAAATTGTTCAAACGATCGCCGCTGAAGAACGAGATCTTACTGAACTACATGCGGCAAGATAATCGCATTTACACCAGTATGTGTCTCATTCTCGACTGCAGAACGCGCTAGGATAGTTTATTGAACATGTTGGAGAGACTTCTCAGTGTGAAGTCAGCGATTCAGAAGGCGCTAATAAATGTGAATACAAATGTCCGTCTAACTGATGAAGATTTTGCTATCATGACGCAAGTAATTTCCGCACTGAAACCATTTCGGGCAGCTGTGGCGGCTATCTATAGACGCGACGATACGCTTTTGACTGCAGAAGCAACAGTAAAGTTTCTTCTAGAGGAGCTGCAAGCACAATCTCATTCTCTCAGCAAAGATCTGCAAAAATCTTTTCAAAAGAGAATTTTAGAAGAGCGATGCAATAAAACATCTTTAGTCCTCCAATATCTGCACAATCCGCAAGCACAGTTAGAAAAAAAAGATGGTCAAAGACTTTAGCGTGAAATTGCTTTTGCGTCTTAAACCGTTACAGAAGTAAGAAAAAATTCAGGCTAATAATTCGCAACTTCCTCGGAGTTTACAAGAACGCCATGAGCCATCACAATCGAATGACCATCTTACAATTGATCGCCGATTGCAAGAAGCTATTGAGGCTGCCTCTTCAACTTCAATTGCAATACCTACACCAGACTCCGCATCCTACTCAACTATGATTAACCACGAACTTAATATTGCTGCTCAGTCAGGCAAACAAGGACCCCATTTAGAGAGTGTGTATCAATACTTGCTGACAATTCCTCCAATGTCTGTGGAATCGGAGTCTTCTCCTCCTCTGGATACCTATGCAATAAGATACGTTCTAATTTGCATGATGACACTCTTGACAAATTATCTTTCCTACGCTCAAATCTTTCTCGAAATTGAATTTTTATCCTTAAAATAAAGTAATTCATGGTTTTTAAAACGGTGCTATCTTCTTTCTAAACATTAATACATAGTTCGGCAAAATGCAATAATGATTACATTTTCTATAATCACAATTGCAAATAATCATGATTACATTTGCTATAATAACAATTTCAAGTAATTTTAATCACAATTGCTATCATTATACAGGGTGATCCAAAAGTCCCGCACTATTTTAAAAATTAATAACTCCGCGAATATTTGCGCTAGAGCAATGCGGTAAACACCATTGTATTCAGGATGCAATGGGATTTTTTATGGCAAATAATGAAAAATTCGAAATTGATTTTAGTTACAATTTTATTCGCCAGATGGCGCTCTACCAGAATCAGAGATTCAGCGGCCAAATTGTTTGATAAATTGAAAAATATAACTGATCGACACGTATTTTTCCTTTTTGAATACCAGGAAAGAACCCTAATAATATCAAATAACAAATTAATAAAACACCATTTCGCCAAAAGTATGAAGAATTGTTTAACGATTTTTAAATACAATCAGAGATATGTAAAATAGGTAAATGCAAATTAAAACATGTAGCAAAATATTTATTTTTTATATGAGGTTTTGTGAAATAGATTGAATGTTTGAAAAACACTGCTGATATAAATACACGAATTTTTGAAATGTTAATATAGTACCAAAAATTATGATGGCACTATTAATAGGATTTCTTGCTATAAGAAATGTGTAGTTTCTTGACTGATTGGCGACCCTTGACTATTTAACTGGATATTTGTCATGATCCAACAAATGAAATATAGAGGGGAGTGACAAAATATATTTGTCGTACTTTATTCCAAATATCCTATGGGCTTGTCAAATGTTATCATTGTTTATTATACTGTAAACAATTTTTAAAATGTGTCCCCTCAAATAAAAATAAATTTTAAATCGACCTTTTGCGTTGAAAAACGTGGTAGTAAAATCATTTTGTATTATTTTTTTTCACAATATTTCTAAAGTTATTGGTGTACAGAAAATATTCCTTATGCTACATGTATTTCTTATGTATGTATTTCTATGTTATCTATTATCTATGTATTTCTTCTAATGAGCGAAAAGCGAAAAACTAAACATAAGGGGTAAAATTGTGTGTACCAGTGTTATTCGAGAAGTTATAACACTCTGGTTTGCATGACATAATATGTGAGCAAATGACAAACAAAATATTACTGTTCGCAAAAATAAAAAAGAGTCAAGATGTGAGGACAGCATTTATTAACCCCATATCCCAACACAAAGAGCTGCAAAATATTGATAGATAATATAATACATGGCGGCTTATACAATACATGAGGTAACTGCCTTCTCTCTTGTATTAGGTCACAATCCTTGCTCAATGTGGCACCCTTCATTCTCAATCACCGCCTGCAGACGATAAATGACAGAATGGACAGCATTAAATAACATATCTGTTAAATTGATAAAGCGTGCCATCTGATAGAAGCCTTCAACATTGCCAATGTGGCAGGCCAGCATCGATAAACACACGATTTAATGTATCCCCATAAACAAAAATCGCAAGGCGTCATGTCTGTTGATCTTGGAGGCCACTGGTATATAAAGTGGCGACCTATCACACGATTTTCACCGAACGTATCCTTCAGCAATTGTTTGGCACCTCGGGAGGTATGAGGAGGTCCTCCATCTTTCATGAATGTTATTTCGCTTAGTGCTTTTACCCTGCAATATGGGAATACCCTTTTCTCATAACGTTCACCAGTTACAAAAAACGGGTTTAAAAGTTCTTCCATTCATTTTTCAAAGAAAAATGACCCAATAATAAAAGAAGTGAACCCACACAAAACTGTAACTCTAGGCTGGTAAAGTGGGATTTCTGTAAAAATCCTAGGGTTTTCTGTTGCCCAAATGCGGCTGTTTTGAGTGTTAAATTCTCCGTTTAGAGAAAAGTGGGCATCATCTGTCCACAGAACATTCGACAGCCAGTTTTCATCAATATCAATATGCCGGAAAACCCATGCAGCGAAATCTTGGCGCATCTCAAAATCGCCAACTTTCAGCTCGTGAAATCTTTGCATTTTGTATGGGTACACACAATAGAGACATTAAGTGAAGCGTCTTCGGATATCACAATCATACTTCGGCGAATTTAACGCCAAAAGTTCAATTCGGGGATCACCTGTCCAGGATAACAAAAGTCAGTAGGTTGAGGACATGCTAACCGACCTCGACCTTACACCGTTAAATAACGGAGAGAACACCTATCTAAGTCCACAGGCACAGAATCCGCAATAGACATCACAGCGATAAATTACAGCATCGCACCCACAACACAATGGAAAATCCTGAGAGATGCAATCAGTGACCACAGACCAATTTTAACAACCCTAAACTTCAAAATTGAGAATGTCCATTAGAATAAGAGAACATGGAACTTTAGGAAAGCCGACTTTAAAAAAATTCACACAAAAGCTTGAAGAACTGTGCAACGAAAAATTGAATTACAGAACGCTTGACAAAAACTTGGAAAAATTCTTTTCGAACATTTAAAAAGCTGCAAAAGAGCATCGATAACTAGAGGTAGACGTAAAGACCTGTGGATACCTTACTGGAAGGACCACAACATCGAGGCAATGATTTCAGAGAGAGAGAGACAATATCAATGGACTTCTTAAAACAAATAAAACAGAAAGGAACTCATTGAAATTATTCACAAAATATAACAAGAAATTTGGATATTCAAACAAGAAAAATGGCAGAATTCTGCGAAAAAAAAATGGATCCAAGAAAGGAAAGCCAACACTGGAATATAATTAGAGTGTTAGAGAACAATCAAAACCAACACCAATCCTCCAATACTCTAACCGATATGAATAGAACAGCGAGAACGAGAACAAACAGATGGCTGACATAATTGCTGAATATCTTTCAAGCACTTCCATACTCAACTATACGAATGAAGACAGGACTCTAAAAATAATATAAACCAGTTAGTTAAACAAGCAAGAAACTTCCATCAACAAGATATTTTCTCGAGAGACTTCACACTGAATGAGCTTAACTCATCAATAAAAAAATTCCAAGAGGTCAGCAAGAGATAATCTAATCTTTGGTCAAATGATTAAAAACTTTGAAGTCAAAGCTAATAATCAACTCCTACGAATACTGAACATTTCATGGCAAACTGGTAAACTACCAAAGAATTGGAAGATATCAATTATAGTGCCAATACTGAAGCCAAACAAAGCTGCCAAGGAATACAAGAACTATCGGCCAATTGCTTTCGCCAGCATACTTTGTAAAATACCAGAACGAATTATCCACTCTAGGCTCATAGTCTGGCTCACAAAAAAATAATAAAATAAACCTCTACCAAACGGCCTATAGATATCAGCACTGTACAACTGATCAACTGTTCTACTTCTGTCAATCAATAATATATTCTTTCCGGGAAAAACCGCCAAAGAAGACCACGGCTATATTCCTTGATATGACCTCAGCTTTTGATCGAGTGTGGAGGGAGAAATTACGTGAAAAGCTGCACAACATCGGAGTAAGAGGAAAAACCTTAATCTGGATTGCAGACTTCTTAAGGGGAAGAAGGTTAAAGGTTCGGGTCAATGGAGAATTTTCCAAGGAAGGAAGAACATGGGCTGGTGTAACTCAGGGATCGGTGCTCAGTCCTCTACTCTATCTGCTATATATTAACGACATCCATCCTTACCTCACTGAAGACACAAAGGTTGCCTGTTATGCAGATGATATTGCCATATGGCACACAAGTAGCAGCATAGAAAAATCGTAAAGGATACTGAAGACATCAATGAGAGGACTGGAGAAGTGGGCAATGGGACTCCAAATGACCATAAACCCAATAAAACCAAACCTATGCGTCTTCTCCACTCCCAGGGAAAAAGGCATAAATATAACCACAAAATAAGCATAAACAAACAAATAATTGATAAAATTAGAAATCCATAATACCTAGGTGTGATACTGCAGTCCTGGATCTTTCCAGTTGGTCTCGAGGACCACGCCATCACCATCTCCTAAGCGGCGAAGTACGCGATCTACGTATTCATCGTAGATCGCAAAATGCGTGGTGTCGCTGGAGACCCACTGGCGATTCTCCACCAAACTCTGAGCGCTGGCAGAGGCGCCATATTCATTGTACATAGTGTATATAATGCATATTATCTTTTTTTAATAGTGCAGACTGTGTATGTATTGACAAGATGTCAACAAAATTATTTTAATTATTATTTATGAGGAATTTTAATTTTCAGAGCACATAATTAGCACCTCAAATAGAGCTATCAGAAAACTAAACATTCTGAGAAGGCTATGTGGAACAAATTGAGGAGCAAAACCCAGAATTCTCAGAACAACATATACCACCTTAATAAGACCGATAATGGAATATGCAACACCGGTCTGGGCTCCCTCAAGCTCATCACTAAAAGTAAGACTAGACAGTGTTCAAGCAAAAGCGGCCAAAATAATCACTGGTGCTGTTTCATCCACCAACAATGAGAAAATTCAGAGAGAATGTGTTCTAGACCTACTCGCTCGAAAGCAGAAGACAAAATAAAAACAACTTGAATCGGCACTTCGGAAACGAGGAACCAGAGGACGAGATCTCTCTGACCACTTGTGGTTTGGTGGATCCGCCCTTTTCTGAGAATGAGGTGAAACTGACGGCTTTCAAGTTCGGGAAAAGGAAATCTCCTGGTCCCGAAGGGATCGATAACACGGTCGTGAAAGCCCTGGTAAGGATGCACCCATCGCTTCTTTCCAGGTTATTCAATAAGTGCCTGGAAACTGGTACATTTCCTGAGGCATGGAAGGTTGCCCGCGTAGTGCTTCTCGAAAGGTCTGGTAGAAAGGGTAATTCTCCTAATGATTATCGTCCGCTTTCTTTACTAGTGTGTCTAGGTAAGGTCCTGGATAGCCTACTAGCTCAGCGACTGAAGCACTGGCTAGAGAGTAATGAGCTCCTTTCCTCTTTCCAACATGGTTTTAGGGAAGGGAAGTCCACAACCACAGCTCTGAACGAGGTGTTAGAGGGGGTTGAGATGGGCTTAAATAAGGGTGCTTGGGTTCTTTTCGTGGCCCTGGACATTGATGGCGCGTTCAACTCCATGAGCTGGAACAAGCTGATGAGAAATTTGATGGACATGGGTTGTCCTGATAATTTGTGCAGCTTGATTCGTGACTTCCTGAGGGATAGACGGATTAGGCTCAGTTTTGGTGGGCGGAAGTTGGAAAGAAACTGTGCTAGGGGTTGCCCCCAGGGCTCTTGCTGCGGACCTATTCTGTGGAATATCCTGGTAAACACCGTTTTCCAGGAGGAGCTCCATGAGGGAGACAGGCTGGTTCTCTATGCTGACGACCAGTTCCTCATCATTGAGGCTGCTTCGAGAGCGAAGGCTGAGAAGTGTGTTGAAACTTCTCTCCAAATTTTCTCGAACTGGGCCCATGACTCTGGCCTTAAGTTCAATGTCTCCAAAACTAAAGCCCTCAGCTTTAAGCCTAGGGACATAAGAACTAAAAGGAAAGGGATCAAATGGGAACACAAGCCGGCTATCCGGATGGAAGGACGGAGGGTAGCGTTGGTCAATAGGATGACCATCCTGGGGGTGGTCATTGATGACAAGATGGGTTGGCAATACCAGGCGGAGGAGATGGTGGCGAGAGGCAGGGAGGCGTTGTGCAGGCCTGTCCTGGTTGGCTCTCAACAGGGGGGGGGGGAGAGAAGGAGGGTACTATTTTTAGAAACCTCTGCCTCTCCTGTGTCGAGCCAATCTTGCTATATGCTTCCGGGGCTTTAGGCGCCGAAACAGGGATCAGAAGGTGGCAACAACTCTAGAGAGAATGCAGAGGACAGCGGCACTCAGAATCACAGGGGGATATCGCACTACCAGCAGTGAGGCCTTTTTGGTCCTCGCTGGGTTTATTCCCCTGGGATTGAAACTAGAGGAGGAGACCATCAGACAGAAGATCTGGGAGAAAAGGGAATATGCCCTGGGACTTTAAGCGGGGGCCCTGGGATCGAAGAGGGACACAAGGAAGCCTCCGCAGTGGTTGCCAAAGTGGAATTGGAGTCCTAGAGGGCCGACGGGGATTGGCACGGAGGTTTTCACTGATGGTAGTAAGTCTGGAACCAATACTGGAGCTGGGGTAGTGATATACACTAATGGAGAGCTGATCTTCCAAGAAGGTTTAACACTCAGAGTGGACGAATTGGTCTTTTCAGCCGAGCTGGTTGCGATCAGGGTAGCCCTCAGAGTGTGTGCCGAGAAGAACTTCAGCCCGGACCGCCTCTATTCAGATTGTATGTCGGCCCTCGTCGTTATCAATCTGGAGAAAGGGCAACTCGCGCATCAAATAATCCAGGAGCTGGAGATGATGACGCGGGCTCCGGAGCTCCCTTGGTTTAGGAGACACAGCCTCAACGAAGGTAATGAGTTCGCAGACAGGATCGCTAAGGCAGGATGCTTTAGAGGTTGATCACTGAGGACCCCAGTGACCAAGAAAGAAGTTTATAGGAGGATCAGGGGTCACGTCCAGGACTTATGGTTGGACAGATGGAGGAACAGTGTGAAGGGGAGAGAGGTATTCAATGGGGTAACAACACCCAAGTACCTCTGTAAGGTAATGTCCCACAAACTCATTAGGGTAGTTCGGGACATGGGCTCTTCCCCAAGTCTCCACAGATTTAAAATTAATAGAAACCCTGATTGCGTCTATGGAGAAAGGGATGTGAATGCACGCCACTACGTCTTGGATTGTCCAAGGGTAGTGGGTGTGCAGAAAGAGAGAAGGAGGGCGAGGGGCGCGATTGAGAGTAAGCTGCTGAGAAATCACAGCAAGCTTCTTGAGAAAGCCCACGACGTGGCAGCTGAGCTTTTCCTCAGCTGTGAGTGAACAGAGTCGACCGGGGGCTGCCTCCCCGCGGTCCCTGCTGGACACAGTAGATAGTTTCCTATTTTGCTCTAATTAAAGGCCACCAGTATAGAAATCCTTCCAGACACGTTGTCTGGGAGGTGGTGTTTCCAGGTACAATGTCCAAGCACTAGCTTGGATACCGTTACTTGGCTTATGAGTTGAACAGAATAGCAGCGAAGGGCATGCTTCGCATGCCGGCTTGTGGACTGAAAGGTCTGGGTGGCCACCTGCTTCTAGGGTGTACCAACTGTGCTTAGGTGGGATCCTCCAGTTCTTGTTTATTTTGGCTACTGTTTCTATTTCTTTAAAAGTAAGTTTATTTTTCTGTAACAAGGGTTCTTTTGTGCCTTTTTTTCGCTAGCGCATCAGCAGCTTCATTGCCTTCAATGCTAACATGTAAGGGTATCCATTGAAGGTGAATTTTTGAGGTATTGAGAGTTTTTGGAGATAACCATATTATGTTCCTGCTTACTTTGTCTCTAAGTACCCCTGTGTGACTCAAGTGTTGTATGGCACTTCTACTATGAGTAAGAATCTATATATCGTGATGTTTAGTATTTCTGATGGATTTTAAGACTTCATAGATGGCTATAAGTTCTGATCTGAAGATTGAGCAAAAATCTGGGTTTCTTCTGTTCATTTTCTCATTGCCATTTGTGGTTTTAATGAGAGAGCCACTGCCAGTGTGTCCCAACTCGTCTCTGCTACCATCGGTATAGATAGTTATTGCATTTTTAGGAATTTTATTAATTATTTCAAATGATAATTGTTTTAAGTATTCTGGATTTTGGTATTGTTTGTTGGTGGGTTCGTTTAAAGTGGCATTAAAAAAAACATTTTGTTAGTGGTTCGCATGTAGATATTTTTTCAGCTAAATAATATTTTTTCCACTTTATATTTTAAAAATCCATTTCTTTTGGCCAGGTGGAGAGAACCTTCTTTTTTGAGTCTTATATTGGGTTCCCAAATAAGTAGGTAATTGAATGTTCTGTTTTTATTTTCATAACTCTTGATTTTGTTTATATATTTTGGCAGATTGTAGCTTATTCTATCCTTTAAGGGCATAATGTCTGCCTCGCAAAGTACAATATTATAAGGGCAGGTATTTCGAAGACCTGTAATAATTCTAGGTGCATTTAGTTGTATCCTTTCCAGTGTTTTTATATTTGTTTCAGATGCTGTACCATAGATTTGATATCCATATTCCAAGATAGGTCTCATTAGAGATGTGTAAGTTAATTTTAGTGTTGTTGCTTCAGCTCTCCACTCTTCCTGAAATATATTTCAAGATTTTTAGTCGGTCTCTTCCTTTTCTAACAACTCCTTCAATATGTTTACTGGAGTTAATTTCTGGATCCAGGGTGTAGCCGAGATATTTAGGATGTTTATTATATTGCAATTGTTGTTCTTTCAGAATAATATTTGGTCTTATTTTGTATAGTTTCTTATCGGTAGTAAAAAGACAGGTTTCAGATTTTTGGGGGTTAAATTCTAATTTATGTTTATTAGCAAATTTTTCTAGGTGGAGAATAGTCTTGTTCAAATCTCTTTCAGCTTTTTTCCAGTTAGTGTTGCTGCTCCATAGAATAATGTCATCAGCGAAAAGTCCAATATTGGTTTTATGTGAAATTTTTTCTTCTATGCCTGCAATAAATAGGGTGAAGAGAGTTGGGCTAAGGACTGATCCTTGTGGTAATCCTTGGTACAATTTGAAGGTTTTAGATAGAGTGCCATTATATTTGACCCTGATGTATATATTTTTAAGGGAATCATTTATCCAAGTGATAGCTTTTCCACCAATTTTGAAATGTTTGTATAATTTTGTAATTAACTTGTTTTCCATACCTTATCAAAAGCTTGTGTAAGGTCTAAAAAAGCAGCTGTTGTGTGGTTAAATGGTTTTCTGTTTGTGCATCTTTTACCTTTTGTGTGAAAAATAAGAGTTGGACTATTGTCCCATGTCCTTTCCTAAATCCATATTGTTCTTCTGGTAAGAGATTTCTTGTGTCGGGGTGGTAGGTGAGTCGTCTGAATATAATTTTTTCCATTAATTTGCAGCAAATATTTGTGAGGGAGATAGGTCGGTAGTTTTTTGGGTCATCAGCAGATTTGTCAAGTTTTTTAATGGGAATTATTGTTGCATTTTTACAGTCTTGAGGCAATTTTCCAGTTTTCCAGTAGATATTGAAAATATTAAGAAGTCTTTCTTTGCCAATTTTGCCCAAGTTTGATATCATTCGGCCATGGATTCCATCTGGCCCAGGAGTCTTGTTTAGGTCAGTGTTTTCTAATGCATAATCTAGCTCTGTCATATTGATTTTTTTCATGGAAAATATTATGAGTGCTGGTGACATTTTTACAGTCATGAATAATCTTTCGGGCCTTTTTTCAACCTTGATTTTACTACTTATTTGATATGAATTAGCTAAAAGATTGGCAGCAATTTTGTCATTAGTTGCTGGTGTACCATCTGTATTCTCAATCATATTTGTGTTTTCAGTTTGTGGCTGGACTCTGTCAATTTGTTTTGCCAAATTCCAAAGTTTTGTATTTGGGTTTCTTGGGTTCAGGTTTTCACAAGTTTGTTTCCATTTTCCCCTTTTCACACTTACGTATAATCTTTTTATTTTTGTAATCACAATGTTCAGTTCAGTTCTACAATTTGTTTGGTTTTGGGTGCACTTTTTTGTAGTTCATTTCTTTTAGTTATAAGTGTTTCAATAATTTTTGCCTGGTGTGTAAAATTTGGAATCCGTTTCTTAATATAACCTCTTGGTATTGACACTTTGGCTGCTTTAATAATGGTGTTTTCGAAAGATATCATATTAGCCTTTTTGAAGTTCCATAATTTTTCTTAATTGAGCTAGTTTTGGTCTTGGTGCTAATTTCTATCAAATTAGGCAAATGATCACTTTCAAAACCTTTTAATATTTGCTATTTGCATTTGTGGAAAATGTCAGGATAGTAAAAACTTATATCAAGGGCTTGTGAAGTATTATAGCTGTAGGAATGATGGGTAGGATTCCCATCATTTAAGCACATGAAGGCATTGTCGTCAAATATGTTTGATAGTATTTTGCCTCTTGGGTTTGGCGTAGAACATCACATAGTTGATGTTTGGCATTAAGGTCACCTAAAATAATAGTGTTGTCTGTAAGAAATTGAGCCATTGTTCCATCGTCAATAAATGTATTGTTTGGAGGGTGATACATATTGTATATGTTGATGGCTTTGTTTTGATTGAGGTAGACTTTGATACCTTGGGTTTCGAGGTCTAATGTGTTTGGAATATTAACGGCTATGTCCTCATAGTACAAATTATTGATTAAAAATGCTAGGCCACGCCCTTTAACAGCATATACAGATGGATCTTCAGACCTTACCCTGAGTAATGGAGGGGCCGGAATTAACATAATACTGCAAGATGGAACAAACATCAAAATCAAAGAAGGAGCAGGACAGATTTCGTCAAACTTCACTTGTGAACTGACAGCTATCTGGAAAGCCCTTGATGTATGCCTTAACCAACCATCCCTGCTTCAAGCAGAAGGAATTTTAATATACAGCGACTCCATATCCGCTCTAGAAGCAATTCAGAAGGGCAATACTAAATTCACACAGAAAATACACTCGTTACTTACCCAACTGGAACCATTGGAGAATAACTGCATTCTACATTGGATCCCTGCCCGTGCTGGGATCGGGGGTAATGAAATGGCATTTGAATTGGCAAAGGAAGCCAGAAAGTTGAGCCAAAGGAAAGAACAAATGTCATTATTTGACGCTGATTCTTTGTCAGAATACAAGATAATTAAACAAAAAAATAAGAAAAGATCAAAATGCGAAATAAACTCTGAGAGAAAAATGACAAAAACTATAACAAGACATAGAACAAAACACTATAAAGGAATGACAATACAGCCAGATGGCACAAGAACCTATAGGGCATGCAACAATTGTCCTGGTGTGGAACTTACACCTACCCACATATTCTCATAGCCAGCAATGGCCGCAGCCTTGCAGAAATTTGACATGGACCCAGAGCAGCAGCTTTACACACCCAAGATAGTGGACATTGCTGCTGATGTGATGGAGATGCATGGTACATCTGAGGCTCTTTATTGGACACGACAACAACAACGGCATTCCAGAGTAAAATAAATTATCAGAGATAGATACATATTTTTCAAATGAATTAAAATAAATATACTCGATACTGAGTGAGAGTTGAATTAAAAACATTAGAAATTTATTATCTTCGGAAACAAACCGTATCTAAAATATCAATTTTCTTTTTGCTACATGTTTTAATTTGCATTTACCTATTTTACATATCTCTGATTGTATTTGAAAATCGTTAACCAATTCTTCATACTTTTGGCGAAGTGGTGTTTTATTAATTTGTTATTTGATATTATTAGGGTTCTTTCCTGGTATTCAAAAAGGAAAAATACGTGTCGATCAGTTATATTTTTCAATTTATCAAACAATTTGGCCGCTGAATCTCTGATTCTGGTAGAGCGCCATCTGGCGAATAAAATTGTAACTAAAATCAATTGCGAATTTTACATTATTTGCCATAAAAAATCCCATTGCATCCTGAACACAATGGTGTTTACCGCATTGCTCTAGGGCGAATATTCGCGGAGTTATTAATTTTTAAAGTTGTGCGGGACTTTTGGATCACCCTGTATATAGAATTACGAGTAATTATGTTTACATTCTAATGCAATTAATTTTTTTGCAATGCATTGCAAAGTAATCGTAATTACATGGTAATGTATTACTTTGAATGGATTTACTGCCCAACACTGCATTAAGAGATGTGGTCTAAGAGTTCCAAGAACAGTAATTTTTTTCCAGATGTGTGTACAGTAATTGACAGATAATTTCAAACTGTAACCCAAAAGCAATGATTTAGTTCATAAGCAGGCGCAAAATATATGGCTTTCAGGTTGTTTTCATCGAAGTAAGTGCCACGTCATTGGCACTATATAAAAGAAAAAATTAAAAATATAAAGAACGAGCTGCCCTCCTGCAAGGTCCGGGGGGGACCACTTCTACTCCACCAACTCGCCATGTGTAAATAGCCAGGACAAGGTGACTCGCGAGCTGTGCTCGAATGTAACACCTGTAAATTGAGACGAAATAAATAAAAATAACGAACGAAACGATATACCTCTTGGCGTAGAAAGACGAAAATGTTTTTCAATCCCGGGATATCCCGGGATTGAGAAAAAAGCAATCCCGAATCCCGGGATTGGAGGCCCTAGACAGTACCCACAGGTAATGCAGCAGTCTCGGGCTGGATGGGGCAGCGCATGGACCAGGCGTACAGTGGCGTCGTGCCCCGAGAAGCAGGAATACCGGAAAGTTGCCAAGCTGACGACAGACAAATGCAGGTAGACGGTGTTACTCCAGGAGCTGATTGAGGCGCGGTAGCTCCAACAGGCGGTGAGAGTGGTGCGTTGCAGGAACGGTGTGACAGTCCCGCACACCGCAATTGCGTCCGTCAGACTAGCGATGCAATAACATCCCCGTGGTGACCAAGCGTGAGCAGAAGCTCCCCAGAACAACGACGTCTGCAAGGGCGTCACACGTAGCGATCGCGATGTTTGGAGATTTCAAATTGTCGAAGATGAGAGTCCTCCTCGCGGACATCCTTTAGTTAATTTTTGGTGAATTCATTCGAAAAGTACCTAAATCTTATCTTTCAGTTAGTGAAGTAGAATTTTATAAATTTTATTATTGGTGCAGGTATATTGTCTTCATCAAGTCTTTTTTATCGCCATGTATTTGTCAAAAGCTCCACTAATATCAATTACAATTATAGCCCTTTAATTAAAAAGGCAAATATTGTATCAAAATATATTTTATTTTACCAATATTTCAGTTGGCTGAACGCCAACCTTTATCAAGGTATTATAACATATTTAATGTGTTTTATTTTATTTATTTATTGTTACAAAAGCACGAAGTCCAAAGGACCATTGTGCTGTGTGCTAGTATTATTTACATATATATGATTAAATATTTACACGATGGATTAGTAGTGTTTTGTAAATTATTGTACAAATAGTTCTAAACTTAACAAAGTTCTCATAAGATAGATTATAATTATAATTATAGCCCTATCTATACCAGGGGTCGGAAAACTTTTGAGTTGGAAGAGCCAAAAATTACAATTTACAAAATTTCAAAGAGCCACAACATTTTTTCTTGCCAACAATAAATAGTACTTACATTAAAAATATTTACGTATGGAACTATATAAAGAGCCGCAGCTTCACATTCAAAAAGCCACATGTGGCTCACGAGCCGCAGTTTGCCCACTCCTGGTCTATACTTCTTGGCTTTGAGTTCTAAAACAGTGTTAATTATATCAGTTAATGTAATTATTGTTGATCGAGATTTTTTAAAACCATGTTGACGAGCTTGAAGAGCTTCATTTCTTCATAGTTTTTAATGACTTTATTCTTTAAAAAATTTCCGAAAGATTTGAGTTAAGACATAGAGGTCGATACCTGTCACAATCTTTGTAATCTGATTTACCCGGCTTTGGGATGATCAACACCTCTGTTCTTTTCTATTCATCGGGGAAATAACTCGTATCCAAACACTTCTGATATAATTTTATCATTGCCTCTTATTTGTAAGCAAAGACTAGACAAATTAGGTATTATATATAGTGAGAAAGAATTATTAATATATGATTTTATCATTGCATCTCTTTTTTCTAAGCAAAGACTAGACAAATTTGGTATTATATATAGTGAGAAAGAATTATTAATATATGATTTTATCATTGCATCTCTTATTTCTAAGCAAAGACTAGACAAATTTGGTATTATATATAGTGAGAAAGAATTATTAATATATGATTTTATCATTGCATCTCTTATTTCTAAGCAAAGACTAGACAAATTTGGTATTATATATAGTGAGAAAGAATTATTAATATATGATTTTATCATTGCATCTCTTATTTCTAAGCAAAGACTAGACAAATTTGGTATTATATATAGTGAGAAAGAATTATTAATATATGATTTTATCATTGCATCTCTTATTTCTAAGCAAAGACTAGACAAATTTGGTATTATATATAGTGAGAAAGAGAATTATAAATATATGATTTTATCATTGCATCTTATTTGTAAGCAAAGACTAGACAAATTTGGTATTATATATAGTGAGAAAGAATTTTAAATATATGATTTTATCGTTGCCTCTTATTTGTAAGCAAAGACTAGACAAATAAGGTATTATATATAGTGAGAAAGAATTATAAATATATGATTTTATCATTGCATCTTATTTGTAAGCAAAGACTAGACAAATTTGGTATTATATATAGTGAGAAAGAATTATAAATATATGATTTTATCATTGCATCTTATTTGTAAGCAAAGACTAGACAAATTAGACACTACATATAAAGAGAGAGAGAGAGAGAACGCTTCACGATTTTGCGGGTCATCCTTGCGCAGGGGTCATGCTAATTTTCTCTGTATTGTTCTTATTTTAGTATATGTACCGCCGAACAAGCGTTATAAGATAGATCATGTATATATATAGAGAGAGATGCCCATCTTCTCAGTAAGAACAAGAAAAAATAGGTTTATAAAAAATATTAATCCAAAATACCGGCATGTAAATATTTTTCTGTAAAAAAAATAAAAGAGCACATGGAAATTTGGCAAACATATGTGTTTGCTAATGACTTCGACTGCATTTTAAACGATTTTTTAAAAAAGAGATTAAAAAAACAAAGTCCAGAACAAAAATTAGTAAAAAATACGAAAGCCAATAACACATACATACATACATACAGTAAAACTAATTTTGCAAAGTTTTTTTTTTTTAATTACATTGTGTGCACTTACCGTAACTTAGTTTCTCTCTCAATACTCAATACTTTTGTAAAAAAAGTAACACTCGCATAAAAATATATTTCAATAAAAGTACGCAAGAAACTTGAAAAAAAAAAAAAGAATGCAGAACGCTCATTGGTCGCTTAATTGACCTGGTGTTGTTACTTCGCCTCGTATTTATTCCGTGTAAAAAAGTTCTTCAAATGAAAAAAAAAATAAAATAAATAGCCAAAAATACTAATGAAAATGTAGCCGAAAAATTTCCTCAGGTTTATAAAAAGCGACATGCAAAATTTGGTACCAATTGGTTCAGTAGTTTTTGAGTTTATCACAAAACAGAGATTGACTTTTATATATAAGAAGATATGTAACATTGTGTGTGTGAGTGAGAGAGTTTGAGAACGGTAATGTAATAAATTATGATGCACTAGTAGAAAAGCCCGTCCAAGGACGGGATCGGCTAGAGCAGGTGGATTGAGAGGTTTGAATCGGTTCAAGTTCGACTTTTCCTTTGGAACAGCATTTATGAAAAGTTTTACTGTATGTCGTTTGTTCCAATTCGAAATACTTTGCTCTACATTTTGGGCAAACTTGATCAAGTTGGCCACAAAAGTGCAGGGGAATTTGATCTTCCTCGAAACATGTCCCTGTTGGCAAAGGTAGATTATCTCCCTGTCGAATTCTTTGCATCCTCAGCCTACTGTTTTCCCTTTTAAGGGCTCTTTGATTTTCGCTCATATTCATTCGGTATTGCCGTTGTTGTTCATTATGCCGTTCTCTTACGGGTGAATTTAAACGTCTTTGTCGCTGCTGTTCGATATGACGTTGCTTTGCTTCGATGGCCTCAACAATAGAAAGGGCTCTTTTAGGAGCCATTGTTTAGAAAAATAAAATAATCAAGCTAAATTAAAAAATAAAATTATTTAAAAAATATTATTCCTCAAATATTCACCGAATAAATTGCCGACGTCACGTCACACGCCACGTCACACAGAATGGACCAATCCTATTCGGCTTCAACGAACAGACGCTTTATTATCCCGTGCTCAGTCCCATCTCATCACGTAGTCAGTCCCATTTCATCCCGTGCTCAGTCCCATCTCATCCCGTGCTCAGTCCCATCTCATCCCGTGCTCAGTCCCATCTCATCCCGTGGTCAGTCCCATCTCATCCCTTGCTCAGTCCCATCTCATCCCGTGCTCAGTCCCATCTCATCCCGTGGTCAGTCCCATCTCATCCCGCTGTCAGTCCCATCTCATCCCGCTGTCAGTCCCATCTCATCCCGTGGTCAGTCCCATCTCATCCCGTGTTCAGTCCCATCTCATCCCGTGATCATTCACATCTCATCCCGTGGTCAGTTTCATCTCATCCCGTGCTCAGTCCCATCTCATCCCGTGGTCAGTTTCATCTCATCCCGTGGTCAGTTTCATCTCATCCCGCTGTCAGTCCCATCTCATCCCGTGGTCAGTCCCATCTCATCCCGCTGTCAGTCCCATCTCATCCCGTGCTCAGTCCCATCTCATCCCGTGCTCAGTCCCATCTCATCCCGTGCTCAGTCCCATCTCATCCCGTGCTCAGTCCCATATCATCCCGTGCTCACTCCCATCTCATCCCGTGATCATTCCCATCTCATCCCGTGCTCAGTCCCATCTCATCTCGTGCTCAGTCCCATCTCATCCCGCGCTCAGTCCCATCTCATCTCGTGCTCAGTCCCATCTCATCCCGTGGTCAGTCCCATCTCAACCCGTGGTCAGTACCATCTCATCCCGTGATCATTCCCATCTCATCCCGTGCTCAGTCCCATCTCATCTCGTGCTCAGTCCCATCTCATCCCGCGCTCAGTCCCATCTCATCTCGTGCTCAGTCCCATCTCATCCCGTGGTCAGTCCCATCTCAACCCGTGGTCAGTTTCATCTCATCCCGCTGTCAGTCCCATCTCATCCCGCTGTCAGTCCCATCTCATCCCGTGCTCAGTCCCATCTCATCCCGTGCTCAGTCCCATCTCATCCCGTGCTCAGTCCCATCTCATCCCGTGCTCAGTCCCATATCATCCCGTGCTCACTCCCATCTCATCCCGTGATCATTCCCATCTCATCCCGTGCTCAGTCCCATCTCATCTCGTGCTCAGTCCCATCTCATCCCGCGCTCAGTCCCATCTCATCTCGTGCTCAGCCCCATCTCATCCCGTGCTCAGTCCCATCTCATCCCGTGTTCAGTCCCATCTCATCCCGTGATCATTCCCATCTCATCCCGTGATCATTCCCATCTCATCCCGTGCTCAGTCCCATCTCATCCCGTGCTCAGTCCCATCTCATCCCGTGATCATTCCCATCTCATCCCGTGATCATTCCCATCTCATCCCGTGCTCAGTCCCATCTCATCCCGTGCTCAGTCCCATCTCATCCCGTGGTCAGTTTCATCTCATCCCGTGGTCAGTTTCATCTCATCCCGTGCTCAGTCCCATCTCATCCCTTGCTCAGTCCCATCTCATCCCGTGGTCAGTCCCTTCTCATCCCGCTGTCAGTTCCATCTCATCCCGTGCTCAGTCCCATCTCATCCCGCTGTCAGTCCCATCTCATCCCGTGCTCAGTCCCATCTCATCCCGTGCTCAGTCCCATCTCATCCCGTGCTCAGTCCCATCTCATCCCGTGATCATTCCCATCTCATCCCGTGATCATTCCCATCTCATCCCGTGCTCAGTCCCATCTCATCCCGTGCTCAGTCCCATCTCATCTCGTGCTCAGTCCCATCTCATCCCGTGGTCAGTCCCATCTCATCCCGCTGTCAGTCCCATCTCAACCCGTGCTCATTCCCATCTCATCCCGTGATCATTCCCATCTCATCCCGTGCTCAGTCCCATCTCATCCCGTGCTCAGTCCCATCTCATCCCGTGATCATTCCCATCTCATCCCGTGATCATTCCCATCTCATCCCGTGCTCAGTCCCATCTCATCCCGTGCTCAGTCCCATCTCATCCCGTGGTCAGTTTCATCTCATCCCGTGGTCAGTTTCATCTCATCCCGTGCTCAGTCCCATCTCATCCCTTGCTCAGTCCCATCTCATCCCGTGCTCAGTCCCATCTCAACCCGTGGTCAGTCCCATCTCATCCCGTGGTCAGTAACATCTCATCCCGTGGTCAGTCCCATCTCATCCCGTGCTCAGTCCCATCCCATCCCGTGCTCAGCCCCATCTCATCCCGTGCTCAGTCCCATCTCATCCCGCTGTCAGTCCCATCTCATCCCGTGCTCAGTCCCATCTCATCCCGTGCTCGGTCCCATCTCATCCCGTGATCATTCCCATCTCATCCCGTGATCATCCCCATCTCATCCCGTGCTCAGTCCCTTCTCATCCCGTGGTCAGTTTCATCTCATCCCGTGCTCAGTCCCATCTCATCCCGTGGTCAGTTTCATCTCATCCCGTGGTCAGTCCCATCTCATCCCGCTGTCAGTCCCATTTCATCCCGTGCTCAGTCCCATCTCATCCCTTGCCCAGTCCCATCTCATCCCGTGTTCAGTCCCATCTCAAATTGTGATCATTCCCATCTCATCCCGTGATCATTCCCATCTCATCCCGTGCTCAGTCCCATCTCATCCCGTGGTCAGTTTCATCTCATCCCGTGCTCAGTCCCATCTCATCCCGTGGTCAGTTTCATCTCATCCCGTGCTCAGTCCCATCTCATCCCGTGCTCAGTCCCATCCCATCCCGTGATCATTCCCATCTCATCCCGTGCTCAGTCCCATCTCATCCCGTGCTCAGTCCCATCTCATCCCGTGCTCAGTCCCATTTCATCCCGTGTTCAGTCCCATCTCATCCCGTGATCATTCCCATCTCATCCCGTGCTCAGTCCCATCTCATCCCGCGCTCACTCCCATCTCATCCCGTGCTCAGTCCCATCTCAACCCGTGGTCAGTCCCATCTCATCCCGTGGTCAGTACCATCTCAGCCGGCCACTTAAGTGGGGGGGGGGGGGCGGCCAAGCCAATCAGGTTTGAACACGTGACACAGAATTGACCAATCCTATTCGGCTTCAACGAACAGACGCTTTATTATATGTGATTAGCGCGCCATCTGTTATCAAAATTCGAAACTATTATAGACTCGTATGATTCTTTTTGAAAATAAACAATTTCTACTGTTCTTAATGCCCTCCCATTAATTTTTCCATTGCATTATATTTATTTGCAGTATATTATATTAAAAAAAAAAACAGGCCCAGCAGGGGTTTGAACCCTGGATCTTTGGTTTACAAGACCAACGCCTTACCATCTCAACCCGTGGTCAGTCCCATCTCATCCCGTGCTCAGTCCCATCTCATCCCGTGCTCAGTCCCATCCCATCCCGTGATCATTCCCATCTCATCCCGTGCTCAGTCCCATTTCATCCCGTGTTCAGTCCCATCTCATCCCGTGATCATTCCCATCTCATCCCGTGCTCAGTCCCATCTCAACCCGTGGTCAGTCCCATCTCATCCCGTGGTCAGTACCATCTCAGCCGGCCACTTAAGTGGGGGGGGGGGGGGGGGGGGGGGGGGGGCGGCCAAGCCAATCAGGTTTGAACACGTGACACAGAATTGACCAATCCTATTCGGCTTCAACGAACAGACGCTTTATTATATGTGATTAGTGCGCCATCTGTTATCAAAATTCGAAACTATTATAGACTCGTATGATTCTTTTTGAAAATAAACAATTTCTACTGTTCTTAATGCCCTCCCATTAATTTTTCCATTGCATTATATTTATTTGCAGTATATTATATTAAAAAAAAAAAACAGGCCCAGCAGGGGTTTGAACCCTGGATCTTTGGTTTACAAGACCAACGCCTTACCACTTGGCCACTGGGCCGACGTTTGTTTCTTATCTATCAAATATCCAAAATTAATTTTATGCACTGAAAATAAAAAATTTTAAATAATATTTCTCAATATGACATACAGATCCATCTAAAATTTACCAAACATTTTTGGTGATTGACTTTAAAAATGAATGAAATTAGCTCAAATATACAGTAGAACCTCCAAGAGAGGACACCTCTCTATAAAAGACAGTTTTTATTTGCAAAATTACCATTTTTACAATTTAGCAACTCTCTGGTAAGAGAATACCTCTCCCTAAAGGACACTTTGGCTCTGCAATTAAGTGTTGTCCTTTACAGGGAGGTTGCCTTTCATAGCTATTTTTGATGTACGAAATGGAAGTTATTATAATAGACCGGGTTCTCTCTCTCTCTCTCTCTCTCTCTCTCGTGTAGCAAATCGGTTATTTGAAACTTTAAAAGGGTTGCCAAAATGTGTGAACACTCACACATGGAATTTACAAAAAAGTATTATATAGACAATGACAATTAAAATAATTTTATTGACATCTTGTCAATACATGCTGTAATGATTATGCAAATTTTATTCTTAAAGAAAAAATGCAGCATATATGTAGATATGTATTAATTTTCTGATAGAAAATTAAATATGTAAAATGATTGGATGTATATAGAGTGTAAGAGGAGAGTGAAAGTATCTTATTTATAGAAATAAATGGCTTATACCTTATAGTGTTCGTCAAGTGCTATTTTTGTTAGGTAGAGAACACAACAACATGGCGAAGCCGACAGGATATTTACTTAGAAGAGGAACCAAGAAAGCACTGAAGGAGGAACTTGGAATTGTGGACGGAGGAAATAGTGACAGCAAAGGTCAAACAGAAACTGATCCAAGTAAAGAAAATCTACTTAAGGATGAGAAGCCAGATATAGCTCCTGGGAGTTCTCAAGTCGAGCCCAACGTCGCTGCACTCGTTACTGTACTAAATAACCAACAGCAGTTGCTTAATAAACTTGTAGAGATGCATCTGGCCACGGGACAGGAGAGGATGGCTAAAATGGAAGTTGAAAGGTTTAATGGAAAGAATGTTGATCCATTGATTTGGATCCAAAATTACGAAATTATTTGCCAGAATAATAACTGGAAATCTTCTCAAACTAAAGTAAATGGAATGCGTGCATTGTTAGAAGATACCGCCTTGCTTTGGTATGACTGCCAAGATAAAAAAAGTAGCAGATGGAGATTGGGAGGAATGGAAGAATGATTTCATTGAGGCGTTTCGCGAGGATCCCATCTCCAGATTTGATAAAGCTGTTAAATGGCAATATCGCAGTGGCTCCTATGTGGACTATTTTTATAAAAAAAACTGAGGCTACTTCAGCTGGGCTTGTGCCGGGAGCTTCAGAGAGAATCTTGATAACTGGCATCTTGCACGGCCTACCAGAAGAAATGCAACAACGTTTGGCTGTGATCCCATTCTCCACCACTATGGAATTAAGAAAAGTTCTTGAGAGATGTAGGCCTTCCATTCGCCCATTATAAAAGCATACTTCCAAAAAACTAGTAAATGAGGGTTGGCCTTTCCCTCCGTCAGAAAGGGTATTATACTTTTCCTGTTTTTCCCCTAACTCAATGCTTTCGGTTAATGTCAATGGAGTAAAATTAAATGCATTTTTGGATCCAGGCTCATCTATTGATTTGATTCGAAAAAACACTCTAGAAAAGTATGGCTGGAAAAGTTATCAGGCAAAGTCAAAATTAACAACTATAAATCATAATAGCATTTTTCATCTGAATGTATTGACCTGAGCTTGAAGCAGATAATAGTAGAATCGATGTAACTGCAGTAATTCTTGAAGAGATGCCTTTCGAGATTCTGCTAGGAAAGCCAACCATGAAAAATTTCAAAATCCAATGGGATTTTCATTCTGATAACATCAAATGTTTGGCCTTGAATGCTAATGAATATGCATTTACGATTAATGATGTTCAGGAAAACTTCCCAAGTCTTTGTGGATTCTCTCGGATTAGGGTCCCAAAATTTGAGGTGGACTTTTTGTTGAAACCTGATTGCAATGTTATTCGGTCTAAACCATATTCAACGTCTGAATACAAAAGAAAATGGATATATAATAAAATTAAAGAAATGCTTGACCGGGGAATCATTGTTCCATCTACCTCAGAGTTTGCATCACCATGCATACTTGTTCCAAAAAATGATTCCTCCTTTAGACTCTGTCAGGACTATCGAAGGCTCAATCAGGAAACTCATTTGGATCCCTTTCCCAGCATTGATAGGATTATAGACCGATTTGGGGGTTGCCATTATTTTACAAAAATTGATTTACGAGACGGATTTTGGCAAATAGGACTAACTAGAGAATCCAGAAAATTTTCTGCGTTTGTAACACAAGAAGGTCTGTACGAATTCACGAGGTTACTGTTTGGTTGGAAAAATTCTCCTCCCAAATTCCAACGCATAATGACTGAAATATTGGGGGATCTGCTAGATCAAAGAGTAGTTGTCTATATTGATGACATCTGTTGTGGTGCACCCACTAAAGAAGAATGTGCAGCCCTATCCTACAAGATTCTCACTAGACTGGCCAAATTTGATATGACCATTAACCTGGGGAAATGTCAGTTTTGCGTTCCTCAAGTGGAGTTACTAGGAAGAATAATAAACGGCGATTTCAAACACATGAGGGATCAGGTGATTGAAAAGGTGAAGAATATGAGGAGGCCTTGCAATTTGAAATCCCTACAATGTTTCACTGGCTTAACTGGGCATTTCAGGCCGTATATACCGAATTATGCTATGATAATAAGACCATTGGATGCCTTGAAAAGAAAAGACTCCATTTTTACATGGACAGAAGAATATGAGGAGTCGTATTTGAAATTACTTACCCTGATTACATCCAACCCGATTTTAAGGATTCCCGATAGTTCCCTTCAATACGAGCTGTCTACCGACGCTTCTTACTATGGAACGGGAGAAGTATTATACCAACGAGATATTACCGAAAAGAAAAACCGACAATTATGAGTAATAAGTTATTATTCATATACGTTTACAAGAGCGGAACAGAATTATTCTGTTACCGAAAAGGAATGTCTTGCTGTGTTGAAAGCAGTTAAACATTTCCGCGCATATTTTGAATGTAAACCTTTTACAGTCCACACCGATCACCGCGCGTTGACTCAACTGCTTTCCTGCGGAAATCTCAGAGACAGACTTGCCAGATGGCAACTGTTCCTTAGTTCGTTTGAAATGAATATTAATCACCGATCCGGAAAGGAATTACAAGATGCCGACGCTTTGTCGAGATTGGCCATTGATTCTCCCACAGATCCAAATGAATCCATATTATAGACGAATCGCCGGAGCATTGATCTGAAGCTCTGGAGATAACAACAAGTACTTGGTTCCTCCCGAGGATAGAGATTCTATCTTGCTCTTATATCACGATGATCCTCTCTCAGGTGGCCACTCTGGGTTTTTGAGAACCTATCATTAAGGCAGCGATTCTACTGGTATAAGATGAAAAATGATATACGCGGTTACATAGCCTCTTGCCCTGTTTGTCAACAGGTCAAGTTTAAATACAAGTACAGACCAAATCATATGAGCTTGCCGCCACAATCACATGAGCCTTTCCATACTGTGCATTTAGATTATGCCGAAGCTCCAACTAAGGGAGATGCTAGATCAACCTTTTTAATAGTAATAGATGAAGCAACAAGATTAGCCCAGGCTAAAGCTATAAAACAAGATGGGCGATCATTGATAAATTATTTCGAACAACATGAAAATCTTAAGAAAGTGCGCACTATAATTACAAATCAAGGAAAGTCCCTTGTTCTCTGAAAATTCCCGGAATGGGCAAAATCTAAACATAAGACTGATCACGACAACTCCCTATCATCCAGCTGAAAATGGTCTGGCGGAAAGAACCATAAGAGAAATAAAGAACTTTCTCGCCTATTACCTTCATTTCAAAGGAGGATGGAAGTTTTGTCTAGAGGGAGCAATTCGGTATCATAACCGCTCCTACAATTCTTATCTGGGTTGCTCGCCTATATTTAAATATACAAAGCAATCTCCACGCTTACCTGCTGACGATGAGCTTGGTATAAGTTGCCAACTTGAAGAAAAGGAGAGAGACGAAGAAGGACAACACCAATATCGACAAAAAACAAAATTTTACTATAATAGAAAACAAAGAAGATCACCACCTCAGCTAAAAGTTGGAGATTATGTGCTGGTACGTCATCAAAGGAAAGGAAAAGAATGGCACCAGACTGGACCACATGAAGTCTGTCGTGTAACTGAAATGGACTGTCTGGTTAAGTACATAGAATACTATTTCCATAATCGTCAGACCAGAACCGCTCACATATCCAATGTCCAGCCTTTCAACATCCGGACAAAGGGAACTTACCGTGGAAATAAAATCATCTCAGGAGTGATGATGGATCTTCGGTGGCGGGTGCTGTAATGATTTCATATGCAAATTTTATTCTTAAAGAAAAATGCAGCATATATGTAGATATGTATTAATTTTCTGATAGAAAATTAAATATGTAAAATGATTGGATGTATATAGAGCAGTGATTCTCAACCAATGTGCCGCGGTAATTTTGTGTGCCGCGAAATTCTAAAAATGTGCCGCCGAATTTTAGTCATATGATTATGTTCACGTTTGTATTGGTTTTTCTTTTTTTCTTTTTCTTTTTTTTACTTTTTAAAATAACGAATATTTTCTTGGCCTTGAACTGATAAAATGAATATTTGGTTTTGTACATTAAACGTTAAATAAGCCAAGTTATTTGGTGGCCTTGAATTAGCAAATTGAATGTTAGAGATGTATATTACTTATATTTTGCATAGAAATATTGATACATAATTTGAATTTTCTTGCATTCAAGAGTTAGCAAAAGCATTCATAGTTTGTTTAGTATGGTTTACTATTCATTAGTTTGTTGTCGTACTTTATTAAATTATATTCTGTGCTGAGAACATGCAAGAAAACATGTACCTATGTTTTCCCACGTGACGCAGCGGAGCGTGACCTTGGCTGCACGGGTGAGTCAGTTGTTGTTTTGCTCTCTGTATCGATGGACATTAAAACATATTCGAATAAAATATATAGTATATAAAATTATATCTATATAAAATATTATACAAAATTGCATTAAGCATTGCGTTATTTCAAATTAGAACAGGTAAATCGTATTTGAAGGTAATATTTGATTCGCTGTTTTTTTAATATTGTTTGGACAATATAATTTATATATATATATATATATATATAGTGTAGAAACTATATAACAAAATTATAACAGTGATTCTAATTTTAAAACTTAAGGAGCAAACTGATAATAATGATAACTTATATCAATTAGATTTGATTAGATTAGCAAGCTAAATCTAAATTAATTATAATAATAAATAGTTATTTAATTTTATAGTCCAGTTTTGTATTAAGATTATCTTCACTATTATGATCATTTAAATTCAAATTATAAAATTTGTAAAATGTTATTAATTTGTAGATAGAGAGAGAAAAAAAATTCCTTTACTTCTAATACATCATCAAGTTAATTATATATTTATAATTAATAACAATAAAAATTAACAACGTAACGTCTTTTACATCGGCTTTTACACGTCATTTAGACATACTCTAATCCTATATATAGAATAATCGAAGTGAGAATATATATAATAGTTAGAAAAAAGAGAGAAAGACAGAACCATGCACTTTTAATCAAACTAATAATAAGGAAAAAAAAAGTTTTGTAAAGAAGGTAGATAAGATTGTTAGTATATATATATATGTGATGATTTAAGACCATGGAATTGTTGTAAATAGTCTAAATATCCACTACCACATGTTCCACCCCATGACTGTATATAACTTCTTATGTACTGCACATAGAAAGCCTCAACTAACATCAATCTGTACCGCGTAAGAATCTAATAAAGTATTGCAACTGTACAGATAGAAGGAATGGAGAGAGACAGGAGAAAGTTAAGGTTAAAACAAATCAGGTTTAGGACAGAAGTCGAAGCAAGGCCTAGCAAAAGAGGCTTAAAACCAGCCCAACTATAAATAATTTACAAGTCAATACTTCCTGACAGGACAGGGCGTATCTGATATCGCGGAAACCATAAAAGCTAAGAGTAACGCCCCGAATTTCCGGAACAAGACCGGACGTATTCTTCCGTCAAAGAGATAAGCCAGGCCCAATCAGAAGACAATACCTAAGTAGGTCAACCAATAGCCCACTACCACGTGAAAAAGTCCCACCAATTAGGAAAGAATCACCTAAATAGGTCAGCCAATTAAAAAGCAGCAAGGTCGTGGTGTTAAATCGAGGCCCTAGAATTGTCAGTCTTCGCTTGGATTCCAACGGTAACACTTGCTCTTAAGATCTCCCTCTCTCCTCATCCCATTCCTTCTTGACGTCAGACGCTTTTAGTGGAATCTCTGTTTGTTTATTTCACCTTTGGCCCAGCTGTGTCGCCTTCCACCACGACTGCACGGTAGAGTTGACATCGAGGGTCGTCTAGCATCAGGTAACACTGGTCCCAGAGGTCCCAAGATATCACAGACTCCCCCGTACCGAAGAGTCGACAGGATAGTGGACGCCAAGGTACAAGTAAGCAAATAGACCACTGTCTGTACAGAAAGATGGAACAGGGAAGAGAGGAGAATCCCAAGGAACCAATGGAGTCCGATCCCGACTCCGAAAGTGGCGGAAGCCCCACTTTTCCGAAGAAAGAAAACACTCTCGGTAGGACGCAGGAAATCGCCCCCGGCCAGGAAGACGTCACACCCCCGCCGCTGGTGTCAGATGTCCTAGGGAGGTTGACGACGACGCTACATCAGCTTTCTGCCGTGACCGGACATCGCGAGAGGTGGAATCGCTACGATGGTTCGTACAAGGCGCAAAGCTTCTTCACCAACTACGACGCCCAAGCAGATCGGGCCCAACTACAATACTCTACAAGACTGAAAAAGCCACCAGACCTCCTGCAAGCGCCCCTCCGAGTTACCAACACGCGAGCGTATGTTACCTGCTCCCCCGACCATCTCTAAACCACGAGCCCAGCGCAAACAATGAACTCTGACCTTCCCAAGAATCCTCCAACCACGACACAAGACCAGGACTGTCCCGACATACAAGACCACACAACAGTAGGTTCCTACTTCTATAATTTTTATTGAACAATTGCTCGTTCGAGCTGAACTGTCCAATAATGTAAACCTACTCTACTACTTTATACAGGAGCATCTATCACTATAATTAGGCAGAATACTTTTAAAATAATAGAAATCAGTTTGTAAAAGAAAAATACCTGTCCATCCATTTAACTTAATTATTAACGCCATAGCTAACAATATTTTCACCATAGATTATATCTTTTTGATCTTAAAAATAAGTAACATAACGCAGAATCTAAAATTCCATATAATCGATAACCATTGCCTTTTGTCATTTTATTCCTTAATTCCATAAGAAGATTTCTACTAATTATAAACTGTCCTCAGCTACTCCTGTATCAATATAATGTACCTCTACCAACTACCTTGTACCAATTCACTTCGTGCAAGCAACACGTGTCCCATGGACAGGTTAATAAAACTGTCCCATTTACTAAATTTTCCCCTCCTGGAACAGGTTGCTCACACGTGGTGAACTACAACACTCTTATTTAATCTTATTGTAATGTTCCTAATCCCATTTTCAACGCCCCTATGTCCTTTTCTTTCATAGCTTTAGATAGAAGTAACTTAAGTCACAGCCTTCCAAAACTATCCCAATCGTTAAAGTCCAACATAACTACACTCCTTCCTTTTACACGCATAGTTAAATATCGACAAATCACTCTCAACAAAATAAACAACACCCTCTCACATCACTTTTTCCAATTGACGACAATTTTTAATGCGCGACTTAACACCCAAATCCAATTTCGAGCTACACAAGCTGCATCACGTCGCCCTACTAAACACACACAATCTTTTTTTTTCTCACATTAAACGTGTCATATCCACTAACAATATAAAAATTATCGATATGTTCGTACAACCCGCACCCATGACTTTAGTAAATTTGTTATTCTTAGTAACAGGTTAGATTTTGTACAAAACAAAGACTTCACGTGATACCTTTTCATTTACAATTTTTTCGCTTCGTGTCACAGCGCCACACCACTAAACTCTTTCAATTTTCAGGCCAAAGACGCCTTCATCACGCCTGTGACACCTTTAATCACACATTGTCCACGTAGATAGTCGCAATTTCATTCAATTCTAACCCGATATCCATGAATAACATTTTTACTAAGTCCGCAAAATATCGAAACACAACAACCAGTCGATTTAATATCAACAGATACAATATCCGAATTTTCGAAATACAAACACAAATCTAACAAATGCTTGAACACACGGAATAATTCAACCTCTGTATCTCCCTATGTCAATCCCATAACGCTTGTCACCAAACGTGACAAATCAAAACGCTTTTGCGTTTACAATTATAGAATTAATATCTCCGAACGTAGTTCGAATTAACTTCCAATAAGTTGAAAGAAAGCAAGCAGCCTCGCAAAAGGCCTCCCTGACCTACATCCGGAATCGCATTAAAAATAGCTTCGCTCCCCCTCGCCCCCCCGAGCAAACAAACAGCCGACATTTTGTTACGGCCCGTCACCAGGTCTAGATTCTCTCGCCCTCAATTAACTTGTCAACTTAACATCGACACTTAGATCCAAGGACAACCTTTTACTTACAAAAATCACACACACACACATAAGTTTAAACAAAAAAGCGACAACATTAGGACTCGATGAGTTTCACAGTTAGAAACAATGTGATCCACGAGTCGCATCAAACTTAAAACAAATTCGATAAGTTAGAACAACTTAGGCCAACAAGACCAAAGATATCAATCGAGGACAATTTAAAGCTCTCTCCACCCATCCTAAAAAAACAGGAACATTACATTTGGCCTACAACTTTCCATTCTTTCACGATATATAATTTCTATATATAATCTTACTTGCTCTTCCTTCTCGATGAACATTTTGTAAAAATTTTTCATTTTAATATCCTTTATATAATCATTATATAGCTCTTATAATTGTTTTTTTTTTACGTCAACCAATTAGTTTAGATTATTGTCTTTTTTTATTTTTCTTTATCAAAACTTATTTACTTTTGCTTTATGACTCTATTTTATAATCAACTTTATATTTTATCTTTCATATCATATCTAATAATCTCAAGTTTATATTTCATGTTTATATCACTAATTTGCATTTATCTTTTTATATTTTTTCTCACTTTATAAATTAGATGTTATTTACATTGTTTCACCTTCCGCTACCATGTCAATGCTATCGAGTATATTATTGCTCATTATTTTTTTTTTCATTTAATATTTTCACTTTCTATTACCCCTTATATACTGCTGTAGTGTGTTAATCTTTGTATCATATCATCACTATTTTTACTTTTTTTTAAAAGATTACTTTGCATTTAACTTCGCAATTCTATTTTCGATTTTTCAAATCCTTTAACGCTATATGCAAAGCCTTACTTTCGCAATTTCATATCTCAATGATATATTCTTTTATAATCAAACTAAAAATCACGATCTAAAAACAGGGCAATCTTCAATAACCTCTTAAACAACCACTTTAAAGGTTACTTCTTAAGAATTACTAACATTCCTTTTCCGCAGGAACTTTTAACTCCTTCGCAGGCTAGACTTGACCTACTTTGATTTCGTAATTAACAATCTTGACACATCGTCCCCCAGATTCACCTTCTCCCAACTTCTGGCTTGGATACGTGCAAATTGTATTTTTTTTTTATTCCAGGGCACATCTTTTTTTTTATTTTACTCTTTTTCTCGCTAAGCCCCTGACGACTCTAATTAAAACTTTGATTTCTGGTCACTGATCTTCGCCCTCTTTATCCTGCATGCGTACGTCTTAACGACTAATTACTAAAACCCATAACAATCCCCTTATCTTACTTTTCGATTGTGGTACTGTAACTTTATTAGGTCCTTAAATTTACATGTGAAACATGGCCTAGGTTTTCCGCGCCGTGCACATTAAATGGTTTGGGACTTGAGTCAAAGTGACCTTGCCTCAACCAAGTAATAACTAACCCCTCAACCCTTTCTAACGCCCAACACGAAAAGATCATGATTTACCCATCCAATCATTTATATTTTTACCTATAATCATTATATGTTCCCTATTAAATATTTTATTCATATTTTTATTTTTACTTGTATGTTTAATATTAGTTGTTTATGTTTTATTATCTCTTATGGATATACAGAAATCAACCCCATGTTATATACCAACTCATTTCAATTAATTTTTAAAAATTACTTCCTTAATAACAGTCTTCCTATTCCGCTCTCTTAAATCCCTCCATATGAACCCTCTCACATCCGGGGCCATCTGTGATGATTTAAGACCATGGAATTGTTGTAAATAGTCTAAATATCCACTACCACATGTTCCACCCCATGACTGTATATAACTTCTTATGTACTGCACATAGAAAGCCTCAACTAACATCAATCTGTACCGCGTAAGAATCTAATAAAGTATTGCAACTGTACAGATAGAAGGAATGGAGAGAGACAGGAGAAAGTTAAGGTTAAAACAAATCAGGTTTAGGACAGAAGTCGAAGCAAGGCCTAGCAAAAGAGGCTTAAAACCAGCCCAACTATAAATAATTTACAAGTCAATACTTCCTGACAGGACAGGGCGTATCTGATATCGCGGAAACCATAAAAGCTAAGAGTAACGCCCCGAATTTCCGGAACAAGACCGGACGTATTCTTCCGTCAAAGAGATAAGCCAGGCCCAATCAGAAGACAATACCTAAGTAGGTCAACCAATAGCCCACTACCACGTGAAAAAGTCCCACCAATTAGGAAAGAATCACCTAAATAGGTCAGCCAATTAAAAAGCAACAAGGTCGTGGTGTTAAATCGAGGCCCTAGAATTGTCAGTCTTCGCTTGGATTCCAACGGTAACACTTGCTCTTAAGATCTCCCTCTCTCCTCATCCCATTCCTTCTTGACGTCAGACGCTTTTAGTGGAATCTCTGTTTGTTTATTTCACCTTTGGCCCAGCTGTGTCGCCTTCCACCACGACTGCACGGTAGAGTTGACATCGAGGGTCGTCTAGCATCAGGTAACACTGGTCCCAGAGGTCCCAAGATATCACATATATTTTTATAATTTTATATTTTATCCTTTTTTTTTTAATTTTTAAAGATTTTTAAAGGATTTTTTTTATTTTATAATATGATTATAAATAGTTGTATTTAGTAATATATCTATAGTATGAATTAACATTTGTTATAAGTTTGGATATTATGTTTTGAAACCCTAATGGTAGACCAGACATACACAAAAAACTTTAAATTGAAATAAATTGGAAAAAGAGATCTGCTGGACCGGGGATCTTCAGATAAAAGCCCAACGACATTTCACCCCTTCTTTATTATGTCATAGATCTCTTTTAAACCGGATTTTATGTGTTAATATTAAGTTGTTTCAGTGAAATATTTAAATGAACATATATAACAGATACAAGTGTTAACAAATTCAAACTGTAAACCTACCTCGACCGCGGCGTCCTCCATTGTGAATATCTATTTCTGGCTGACACATGTTGCGGGGGGGGGGGGGACATTTCAAATTTAGACCATTTATTCAGAATTTTTGAACAACAAGAAAATTAAAGAAGAAAGGAAAAATAGTTAAGGGAAGAAAGCTGAATTTCATAATCTTTACAGCTAGTTATATCAAAATAACTGATTCAACACTTATTCATCTTTTAATATTCCTTTAAAAAGGCAAATTATAAGAGTTTAATAAAGCTATTAATTGTGCAAATTCACCTTTATTTAACTTCCATTTTCCTCCCCAGAAATTGGAGATTAAACAAAATGAACTATATACTATAACACTTTAAAAATCTTGTGAAAAAATCTTTTAATCAGTTATTTAATCAAAGTTTAATTAACTGTTAAAGATTATAAATTTGTATTAATTATTATTAAGAGAAATTATAGAAAGTTGATTTCATAAATGGATATTTCCATTTATTTTTTTTAAATATTTTATAATTGATATACTGTTGAAATATTTTACTTGTTTGATACTAAATTTGTTTTTAATAAATTCCATGTTTAAATTTTTAACATCTTCTATGAAATTATCTAATATATTATTTATTCTATAAAATCTTAGAAACTGACCATAATATATACCCTTACAGCAATTTAATGATATATTAGAATTCATATTACAGTATTTTATAATATTGAAATTATAATTACTCTTTTTATTATAAACTCTAACAGCACTATTTGTAAGGTCTATATTCAAGTCTAAAAAGTTAACTTTTTTGTTTCTATAAATTTTTTCATTGTTCTTAAGTTTCAAGTATTTAGGATATATTTCAGGTATTAATTTTTTAAACTGTGGATTATTAAATATTATTATGTCATCTACATATCGGAATATTTGCCAATTAATATTATTTTGTAGAAAGTATTCTCTTTCGTACCAGAACAATATTAGATTGGCTAATAACGGACTAGAAGAAGTTCCCATGGGAACGCCTTCTGATTGAATATATATTTTATTTTTAAATTCTATATAGTTAAAATTTAAAAATGTTTCCAGTAGAGTTTTTGCTGTTTTAAGATCTAATTTAAATGTTTTATATCTGTTATGAATAATTTTAATGTAGAAAGTTTTGTCATTAATGAATTCATTAAATAAATTGGTTATTTTATTATTTAGATCTCTTAAATTTATTTTAGAATATAGGTCCTCAAAGTCAAATGTGTGTACTGTTTCAATGTTTGTCCAATTGTTCATTAAATAATTAATGATTTTTTTATTTGAGTCGATAAATTTATAATTATATTTATTAGTTAATTTATTTATAATAAATTGTAGTGTTGAAGCTAATTGTATATCAATATTTTTTATGACTGAATTTATACCAGATGTGATTGTTCTGAAAGAAATAGGTTTTTTGTGTAGTTTAGGAATTATAATCAAATCTAATTGATATAAGTTATCATTATTATCAGTTTGCTCCTTAAGTTTTAAAATTAGAATCACTGTTATAATTTTGTTATATAGTTTCTACACTATATTAATTCATATGAGCTTGCTCTATGATATATTTTTTATATATAACATAATATACAAATTAAATTATATTAGACATTCTAATATAAATAAATCTTCATACAAATTTTAATTATCTTTCATTGTTTGATTATTAAAAAGTAAATTATAAAAGTAATTCTAGAAAAAATAACTTCAGAACTTTTGTTTTTTTCAGTGTTTAGTTAGTTTAAAGATGTTTTTTTTATTAGTTATTCTTAAAAATATAACAGATAACAAACAGTAATATCTATATATTTATAGATTAATTATTCAATTTATTACAAATTTTATCACCACAAAAACAATTAAGAAAAATATATTTAAAAATTCATAAGAATAACAAACTAAAAAAACTAAAAAAAACTACAAACATATTAGTGTTAGCACCTCTTTTATGTTAATTTAAACTCGCTAAGAATTGCCTAAGAAAAAATTGTCAAACTTGTCCCTCTCTTAAGAACCATGACACTTTTCAAACAACTAGTTGTAAATTAGTGAATACTATTTATAAATTAACATGACAAATTTGCCAACTATCATATATAGGACAAACTTGTAATCCATTAAATATACGAATAAACCTACATAGAAACCACGCTAAAAAATCAATTGGTAATATATATATGAAAGAACACAATCAATTACATACTTTTAACAACTTTAAGATAGAAATACTAGACATATGTCAAAACAAAAAACAACGACTATTATTAGAAAACAACTACATTTATAAACACAACACATTATTCCCTTATGGACTTAACGACGAATTAAACTACACATACAAACCACAAACAGAAGAAATTTCAACCTATGAAATCAGTTGCAAATACAAAAAAAATGAATTTAAAACTAAACCTAATAAAACTAGAGGTAAAACTACCAATAAATTAGGTTACATTGAATTTGAAGAATTACTGGACCCAAAACAAATGTACACTAACAACTTCGTCGATAAATTTATTAAAACATTATTTAAACTAAATAATAATAAATTTATCAAACTCATAGAATATATTAAAATTCATAATCTGACTAACAGATTAATAGATATCACACACGACATCTTTAAATACAGAAAAATTAAACAAGCTACTAATAACATTAATATTATCATTAAATTTAATAACAATTTATTTAATCATATTAAATTTAATGATATTTTTAATAACCAAATCATCAATAATCTTTTCCCTATAAAAAATTTAAATTTCAAAACAATCTGGAGACACAACAAAAATATAGGTAATTTAGTTTGCAATTATAACCAATTTATTAATAATTTGGCAAATTTTAAAAAAATTAAATGTAATTGCAACAACTATATTGATAAATATAAGTTCTCAGGTCATATATTAACTAGCAATTTTTCTTTTTTAAATCCAGAATATCAGGAAATTTTAAATAAAGGGTATAAATATATACCTCAAATTAAACACAATTATAATAATACAATTAAATCTATATTAAAAGATATAGATATTTTCATAAATAAAACTAGTATAAAATACAGTATTCCAGAATTTACTTTTCTGGAATGGAAACATAATATTAAAAAGGAAATTATAAATTATTATAATAATACACTTAAATACACAAAACCTAATTCAGACATTCCTTCTTTTAAAGAAAATATAATTAATTTACAGAAGGACTATATTATCACTCCTATAGATAAATGTTCCAATAATTTATCTTTAATTTGTAAAAATCTATACCACGATATACTAAAAAAGGAAATTGATAATAATCATAAATACACTTTTGCTAGAACTACAGGCACAAAAATCAAAAAAGACATCAAAAATGTTGAAAATTCACTAAAAATTTATAATAACCACAAAAATCCAAACATACCAAAGTTCTATATAATTCCTAAACTACACAAAAAACCTATTTCTTTCAGAACAATCACATCTGGTATAAATCCAGTCATAAAAAATATTGATATACAATTAGCTTCAACACTACAATTTATTATAAATAAATTAACTAATAAATATAATTATAAATTTATCGACTCAAATAAAAAAATCATTAATTATTTAATGAACAATTGGACAAACATTGAAACAGTACACACATTTGACTTTGAGGACCTATATTCTAAAATAAATTTAAGAGATCTAAATAATAAAATAACCAATTTATTTAATGAATTCATTAATGACAAAACTTTCTACATTAAAATTATTCATAACAGATATAAAACATTTAAATTAGATCTTAAAACAGCAAAAACTCTACTGGAAACATTTTTAAATTTTAACTATATAGAATTTAAAAATAAAATATATATTCAATCAGAAGGCGTTCCCATGGGAACTTCTTCTAGTCCGTTATTAGCCAATCTAATATTGTTCTGGTACGAAAGAGAATACTTTCTACAAAATAATATTAATTGGCAAATATTCCGATATGTAGATGACATAATAATATTTAATAATCCACAGTTTAAAAAATTAATACCTGAAATATATCCTAAATACTTGAAACTTAAGAACAATGAAAAAATTTATAGAAACAAAAAAGTTAACTTTTTAGACTTGAATATAGACCTTACAAATAGTGCTGTTAGAGTTTATAATAAAAAGAGTAATTATAATTTCAATATTATAAAATACTGTAATATGAATTCTAATATATCATTAAATTGCTGTAAGGGTATATATTATGGTCAGTTTCTAAGATTTTATAGAATAAATAATATATTAGATAATTTCATAGAAGATGTTAAAAATTTAAACATGGAATTTATTAAAAACAAATTTAGTATCAAACAAGTAAAATATTTCAACAGTATATCAATTATAAAATATTTAAAAAAAATAAATGGAAATATCCATTTATGAAATCAACTTTCTATAATTTCTCTTAATAATAATTAATACAAATTTATAATCTTTAACAGTTAATTAAACTTTGATTAAATAACTGATTAAAAGATTTTTTCACAAGATTTTTAAAGTGTTATAGTATATAGTTCATTTTGTTTAATCTCCAATTTCTGGGGAGGAAAATGGAAGTTAAATAAAGGTGAATTTGCACAATTAATAGCTTTATTAAACTCTTATAATTTGCCTTTTTAAAGGAATATTAAAAGATGAATAAGTGTTGAATCAGTTATTTTGATATAACTAGCTGTAAAGATTATGAAATTCAGCTTTCTTCCCTTAACTATTTTTCCTTTCTTCTTTAATTTTCTTGTTGTTCAAAAAATTCTGAATAAATGGTCTAAATTTGAAATGTCCCCCCCCCCCCCCGCAACATGTGTCAGCCAGAAATAGATATTCACAATGGAGGACGCCGCGGTCGAGGTAGGTTTACAGTTTGAATTTGTTAACACTTGTATCTGTTATATATGTTCATTTAAATATTTCACTGAAACAACTTAATATTAACACATAAAATCCGGTTTAAAAGAGATCTATGACATAATAAAGAAGGGGTGAAATGTCGTTGGGCTTTTATCTGAAGATCCCCGGTCCAGCAGATCTCTTTTTCCAATTTATTTCAATTTAAAGTTTTTTGTGTATGTCTGGTCTACCATTAGGGTTTCAAAACATAATATCCAAACTTATAACAAATGTTAATTCATACTATAGATATATTACTAAATACAACTATTTATAATCATATTATAAAATAAAAAAAACCTTTAAAAATCTTTAAAAATTAAAAAAAAGGATAAAATATAAAATTATAAAAATATATATATATACTAACAATCTTATCTACCTTCTTTACAAAACTTTTTTTTTTTTTTCCTTATTATTAGTTTGATTAAAAGTGCATGGTTCTGTCTTTCTCTCTTTTTTCTAACTATTATATATATTCTCACTTCGATTATTCTATATATAGGATTAGAGTATGTCTAAATGACGTGTAAAAGCCGATGTAAAAGACGTTACGTTGTTAATTTTTATTGTTATTAATTATAAATATATAATTAACTTGATGATGTATTAGAAGTAAAGGATTTTTTTTTCTCTCTCTATCTACAAATTAATAACATTTTACAAATTTTATAATTTGAATTTAAATGATCATAATAGTGAAGATAATCTTAATACAAAACTGGACTATAAAATTAAATAACTATTTATTATATATATATATATATATATATATTTAAGCAGATCCTTTTTAAAATGGATAAATGGTTGAAAAAGAGAAAGCTTGACGATAATAACAATATTGATATCGTTGGCGACCTAACGAATGAGCCCATACCTAGTACAAGCAAAAATAGCTCTTGCTCGCAAAAATATGTTGTTTCTCGGAAATACAATGAGGATTTTTTAAAATTTGGATTTACCTCAACAATGGAAAATTACCAAGTTGTTCCTGAATGTGTAATATGTGGATCTAAATTATCAAATAGTTCTATGGTTCCGAGCAAACTCCAACGTCACTTGGTGACTAATCATCCTTCGCTTGCAACAAAAGATAAAAGCTACTTTGAAAAGTCATTATCGTTAAAATTGAAACAAGTAAAAGTTTTTGAAAAACAAATCAGTGTATCAGGAAAAGCTCAACTAGTTTCTTACGAAATAGCTGAACTACTTGCCGTAAAATTAAAACCACATAATTTGGCCGAAGAAATTATATTACCAGCTTGTCGTAAAATTGTAAAAACAATGATTGGTGAATCGGCAGATATTAATCTTTCTAAAATACCACTTTCGAATGACACGATCCATCGAAGAATTAAAGATATGTCGCAAAATATTGAGGAAAATATTGCAAAAACTCTTGGAAATTCAAATTTTGCTCTACAAATTGATGAAAAAACAGATATTACAGGGAAAGCTCATTTAATTGCATTCGTTAGATTTATTCACGAAAATGATATAATTAATCAATTTTTATGCTGTCGGGAGTTACATGAATTTACAACTGGGAAAAATATTTTTAATGTAAAAAAAAACAAAATTACTTCATATTTAGAAGAAATAAAAGTTTCGTGGAAGTTATGTATTGGCATTTGTACAGATGGTGCCCCAGCTATGACTGGACATCTAAAAGGATTGTTGAATATATGAATTCAATTTTAGACTTTAATATTTTATATAATATTGTCACTGAATAATTATTTTAAATATTCTGTGGTATATCATCATTAATATTTCCATAGTTATCACTCCTCACTATTCTTATATATTATTACTTGTAAAATAAATGGTAAGATATAGTTTTGCATAAATAAACTATTTTCAATTACTAAAATCGTATGTATTAATTTATAAAATAATATAAAACCCTAAAACCTTTCTAACAGTGGTAGCAGAGCGTGGTTATAACTTAAAATCTAAAATCGTAAAAATAAAAATGGCTGCTGTTATGTAAGATATTTCGATTATAGATAAATTAAAAGACTCTGAAAATTTTGATATTTGGAAATTTCAAATTAACATTATTTTTAAAGCTAATAATTTAATTGAAATAATAAATGGTAAATTGTGTTTTAAAGATCAAAAGGATGAAAAAGAAAAAAACGTATGGATAATAAAAGATGCTAAAGCCCAAAAATATATTATTTCGAGCATCGATAAAACGATATTAACACACATAATACATTGTGAAAATGCCAAATCAATGTATGACACCATATGCAGAATATTTGAAAGAGATGATGAACAATTAAAATGTAAGCTGCTACAAGAATTTCACACTTATAAATTTGATAAAAATGTAGACCTTGTAGCCAACATAAGTAATTTAAGAAATTTGGCTTTTAAACTCAATAATCTAAAACAGAATTTTGATGACAATATTGTTATTTCAAAGATTTTAACAATTTTGCCAGAAGATTATAATTATTTTTGTACTGCTTGGGAGTCAACTGGAAAAGATGAAAAAACTATTGAAAATCTAATATCAAGATTGACCACTGAAGAAATAAGAAGAAATAGACAGAGCCAACCAGAAGACCGAGTGGCTATGAATGCAACAAAACAAAAGGTATGTTTTACTTGTAATAAACCAGGACATATATCTAAAAATTGCACCCAAAGAAAATTCTGCAAATTTTGTAAAAAAACTAACCATGAAGAAAAGGACTGTTTCTTTAAGAACAACAGTAAACCTGCTGCTAAAGTAAACAAAGAACAATGCAGAATATGTAAAAAGTTTAATCATAAAGAAAAAGACTGCTATTTCAGGAACAAAGAAAAGCAACCTCCCATTGCTTTCATTGCTGAACAAAGAGAAGAATATGATAAAAGATCATCAGTCACTTTCATTGTTGATAGCGGATCCACCTGTCACATGATTAATGAAGAAAAGTTGCTTGATCATCAAAAAAAGTGTGATGTGAACATCAATGTTGCAAAAAAAGAAGAAGTTATGAGAGCAAAAACTTCAGGACAATTTAAGGGGAGACAATGTAACCTAAATGAAGTAATATTTGTGCCTGAATTATCAAAAAACCTTTTGTCAGTGAGCTCAATTGTTAACAACGGAGGAGAAGTAAATTTTAAAGGTGATAAAGTGACAATTTTGAAAGATGGAAAAAAAGTTCTAGAAGGAGATCAACTTGAAAATGGACTTTGGGCTGTAAATATTGAACAACATTTTTCAAAGAAAAATGACTCGAACCTTACCTTACCAAGTGAAAACAAAACCCAAGAATGGCACAGAAAATTGGGACACATTGGGATGCAGAATCTAAGAAAACTTGAAAGTTTGGTTGATGGTATGGAGCTTAACAAATTGGAAAAACAGGAAAATGATGTGTGCGAAATTTGCATCATGGCAAAGCAAACTAGGAAGTCATTTGGAAATGAAAGATCTAGAGCTACCCGACCTTTGGAAATTGTTCATACTGATTTGTGCGGCCCAATAGAACCCTTAACACATGATAATAAGAAATATATAATGACATTTTTGGATGATTATACACATTTCTGTTATGTGTATTTGCTCAGCAATAAATATGAGGCAAAAGAATATATTAAAGAATATGTAAATGAAGTAGAAAGATTTTTAAATGCGAAAGTGTCAAAATTAAGGTGTGATAATGGCGGTGAATATGCCAATACGCAAGTTAAAGAATGGTGCAAAATGAAAGGAATAATACTTGATTTTACAGTTCCATATACTCCACAATTGAATGGAAAAGCAGAAAGGTTGAATCGAACTCTGATTGAAAAAACCAGAGCACTTTTGCTGGATTCCAAATTAAATAAGGAAATGTGGGGAGAGGCCACAAGAGTCGCTGCCTATTTAATCAACAGAAGCCCTTCAAATACAGTACAAACAACACCAGCACAGATGTGGTTTGGAAGAAAGCCTAATCTTTCTAATGTAAAATTATTCGGGAGTGAAGTGTATGTCAAAAAATTGGGAAACCTAAAAAAATTGGATAGTAAAAGTGAAAAATATTCACTTATCGGATACAGTGGAAATGGATACAGATTGTGGGACATGCAGAAAAGAAGGATTATAATTGCAAGAGATGTGGTGTTTACAGGAAAACTAACAAATGAAATGACCAGTGTCATTCAGCCAAGATACAGAGAAGATCTGGATTCTGAAATAGAGGAAAGTCAAGACACTAAAATGGAATTGGATACCCATGATAAACCACAGAACTCGACCAATTCAAAATATATGTTAAGGAATAGAGAAAATATCAATAGACCTGAAAGACTAAAAGATTATGAAGTGTTGAATTCTGTTTCTGAAGAAATAGGATTGTTAACATACAATGAAGCTGTAACCGGAGTAGACAAAGAAAACTGGGTAAAAGCAATTCAGGAAGAAAAAGATTCATTGAAGAAAAATGAAACTTGGGATTTTGTAAAAGCTGAATGTGTGAAAGAACTCATTTATATAAAAGCACTAATTGAAGAACTTACAAATGAAACCATACTTGCTAAACTAAATATTGACAACCAAAGTGCAATGACTTTAATGAAGACAGGACAAATGAACAGAAAGACAAAACATATAGATGTTCGATATCATTTTTTGAAAGATCAGATAAGAGAAAATGTTGCTGTTCAGTTTTGCCCAACCCAAGACCAAGTTGCTGATATCCTAACCAAGCCTCTGCCAAAGGAAACTTTTGAAAAACACAGATCTTCACTGCTACAGATGTTTTGATGGAGTAATTAAAACTCTAAAACATGAATTCAAGAAGGAGTGTTGAATATATGAATTCAATTTTAGACTTTAATATTTTATATAATATTTTCACTGAATAATTATTTTAAATATTCTGTGGTATATCATCATTAATATTTCCATAGTTATCACTCCTCACTATTCTTATATATTATTACTTGTAAAATAAATGGTAAGATATAGTTTTGCATAAATAAACTATTTTCAATTACTAAAATCGTATGTATTAATTTATAAAATAATATAAAACCCTAAAACCTTTCTAACAAGGATTTGTAGCACTTGTTAGAGAACTTAGTGGGGATATATTAGTTACTCATTGTTTTTTGCATCGAGAAGCACTTGTTACAAGATATTTGCCATCAGAATTGAAAATAGTTCTGGAACAATGTGTTAAAATGATTAATTATATAAAATCAAGACCATTAAAAAGTCGCTTATTTACTAAATTATGTCAAGCTATGGAAGCCAAGTACGAATCCTTGTTACTGCATACGGAAGTAAGGTGGTTATCCAGAGGAAAGTTTTATCTCGTGTATTGGAATTAAAAGACGAAATGAAAATGTTTTTTGAACAAGATAAAAATTATGAATTTGTTCTTTTGTTGGAAGATAAAATATGGTGTACTAAACTGGCTTACTTATCGGATATTTTTGTTATTTTTAATAAAATAAATTCAAGTATACAAGGGCCTAATGAAAATATTTTAACCTCAACCGATAAGCTGGTGGGATTCCAAAAACAAATAACCTTGTGGAAGAAAAAAGTTCAGGAAGGCAATTTGGAAAGGTTTGAGTCAGTTCCAAAAGACTGTTATAAAGATATTAAAATAATTGTTATTGATCATTTAACAGCATTAGAGGAGAGAATTATTCATTATTTCCCAAAATTAGATATACAGAAATATGATTGGGTTCGTAATCCATTTCATATAACTGATACTTCTGTATATGATTTAAATTTAAATGAAGAGGAAGAACTCATTTTGCTTTCAAATAATCGAGATTTAATTTCAAAACATTCAGAGGAATCAATTAATTCATTTTGGATTAATATTAATTGCGATTATCCGCTGATAGCCAAAAGAGCTTTAAATATATTATTACAATTTTCCACATCTTATTTATGTGAATTTGGATTTTCAGCATTAGTCAATATTAAAACGAAAAAGAGAGAAAGATTAATAAATGTAGAAGATAATATGAGAGTGGCATTGTCACATTTACGTCCAAATATAAATGAAATAATGAAAAAACGCCAACCTCAAATTTCGCATTGAATGTATTGCCATAATTTTATATTTAATTTTTAATTTGTGTTTAATGTAATTTTATTAATAAACGTATGTTATTTTTGTAATACATATTACTTTATTTTGGACATTTAATAAAATAATTTTTAAATTGTGCCGCCAAATTTTCAAATCTTTAAAATAATGCCGCAACAAAAAAAAGGTTGAGAATCACTGATATAGAGTGTAAGAGGAGAGTGAAAGTATCTTATTTATAGAAATAAATGGTTTATACCTTATAGTGTTCGTCAAGTGCTATTTTTGTTAGGTAGAGAACACAACACATGCAAAAGTGCACAGTCTGAACTAATTAAAAAGATAATTATATATGTGCATAACACTATGTACAATGAATATAGTGCCTCTGCCACCGTTTCAGAATTTGGTGGAGAATAGCCAGCGGGTCTCCAGCGACACCACGTATTTCGTGATCTACGAAGAATACGTAGATCGCTTGCTTCGCCGCCGAGGAGATGGTGATGGCGTGGTCCTCGAGATTAACTGGAAAGATCCAGGACTGCAGGTCCGGCGGCCGGCCTAAGATGGAGAACAGCTCTCGGATAGAAGGGCGGACGGCGCTACAGGACCAGTAGCAGTGGGCCAACGACAGGTCGATGGAGCCGCAGGCGATGCAGATAGGCTGACTCGACGCCAGGTGCTCCGGATGGGGCAGGGCCAGTCGCATTGCGATGTCCGCCTCATGTTCCCTGAAGGAGACGTGACGTAGAGATGAGAAGGACACATTGGTAGAGGGCACGTCGACCACAGGCGCCCAGCTTACTGTGAGGTGGGAACGGCGCCCAGGCGGGGATGCTCCAGCATGCGTCACGCCGTGCATGTGCATATGCGCAGAAACGAAGTAGCCGTCCCGCGCAGCACCACGGCTTTCTCCAAGGACCTCTACTGTTAATCGCTCCTAGCATTCTGGGTCAGCAGCCGCTGGCAGAATTATCCAAAGACAGCTGCGTCCTCGTGGACACTCCTTGTCGTCCTGGTATTGAGCGGCGGACCCGCCATATCTCGGACTCGCACTCCGACCCACCTTGAGGGAGCTCGAAGCGATGGAGTCGCCAGGAACCTGCAGGAGCTGACGAGGGGCAGGTTCAGTAGGGTGGGAGTGGGCACCACCCAGTGGTTCAGGCCCAGGATGCAAGTTCCCAGAGTTCCAGCAGCCGACGACGACGGGGCAGCACTCAGGAACTCGAAGACAAGGAGGCCATCCAGGTTCCAGAGTCTGCCAGCCATGAGTAGGTGTTCTTACATCCAGCTCTTCGTGCAGCCTGAACCCCCTTGAAGCAGGCGAGTTGGGTGCTGATGTCCAATAACCCCACGCCACCGACGGACACAGGACGTGCCAGAACGCTGCCGGGAAGCCACGCAGTGCGGTCAGGACCCCAAACAAACCGCGCCAGTCTTGCCTGCAGTCTTGAGATGAAGGTCTCACTAGGCAGGTAGGCCTGAAGATGGTAGAAGATTGATGAAATCACCAGACTATTGGCCGCTCTCGCCCGCCCCACAAGAGAAAGACTGTGGACAAAGGGGGACCATCTAGTGACGGCTCCTTCCAGTAGTTTACTAATGTGCTGATCTTGTACCGATGTTCTGGGGTGACGATGGTGCTCAGAATGCCGATTTTTTCCGTGCTCCAGAAAATTCCCAATGGAGAGTCGGTACAGTTTTTATATAAAAAAGAGAAATAATTTTCACTTCTTTTTTACTTAGTTTAATCAACCTTAATGTTTATATGAATTTCCATTTTATTTGCACTCTGATTGGCTATTCACTGTCGTGTGACATTGATCCACAAATCAGTATTGAGTTCATTAGCCAATGAGAGTGCAGTGTCTTTTTTTTATTCAGAGGATGTATTGAACAACACAACATATAACAACTCTTTCTCTATTATTATAAAAGTCTGTTTAACGATGATATTTTTGTATAACAACTAGAGTAAATATAACCAAATTTTACGATAAAGCACAATTTGGATTATAGATTATAAACACAAGGTAATAAGACCAAATCCAAATAAATATTCTTCTTCTTCTTTCTTATCTCCACTCAATCATATTAGGGTATCAAGTTGTGACCCTTGATGGTGTCTGTTTGACAACCATCATGACTGGGTGAAGTAGAATGCGTCTGCCTTTGTCATTAAGACTGGGAGCACTACTCAGTGGCAGGCCGACTTAGCTCCAAAAGAAATGGCCACCTCTGACATGAGGAACAGGCGCCATGTGCAGCCGCTCCTAACATGGAGTACAAACGCTGCTCATCCTGTATCCCTGGATTAGGAGCCCTTACAGGGTACTATCAGCCGGGCTAGCTGAACCCAGGTTTTTTAGTGAGCTTGTTACTGCTCCCCTTTCTCCTTCTTTTTCATCCAGGCTTGGGACCGGCAAAGGCGGAGTTATCCAAATAAATAAATTGGTCTTATCACCAAATTTTACATGTCACACCTTTTGACCCGGGGAAAGGTTAAAGGCTAATTATTTTTTCATTTAAAAAAACTTTTGTTTAAATTTTAGTGTGTATTTACACGCCAATTAACTTGAAAACAACACCATCCATGGTATTTGTTAGAATTACATTTCCCCCAGTTGTGCATTTGTTGAAATTACATTTTAATAATAAATGTATGTGGTTGGATTATATAGATTAAAATTTGGATTATAGATTATGTGTGACCTTTCATTGCTGTTACCGAAACCTCACACACTATTTATTTATTTAGATTTGGTCTTATTACCTTGTATATCTTATTACCTTGAAAATTTGTTTCCATATGATGTACAATAAATTATAAATTAAATTCACTGTGCAATAAATTGATAAAGAGGGAACAATCTCTTGAAATATTTTAAGAAAAAATTGTTTTTTTTTTTTCTTTACAGATCCAGGTATGCCCTTTTATATAATCTTTATTACCTTGTGTTTATAAGTTACAACAGCGGAATGGAATGTACCCCACTTGCCCAAAATGTTGCTTGGCACCTGCAGCTTCAGAACATATTTTGGCTTGTATTAGATGTACTAAACAGGACCTTTGGGAGAGACCACAGTTTATCATCAAACAGCTCGAGGAACATGAACTCATGGAATTAGTGTGACACAGAGGAATAAGAAACAACAACACAACAGTGGAACCTCATTATAGCAGCCATCTTGTTATTATGACAACTCTGTATTGCCTTAACAACATGGATAAAATTTTGGTTCCAAGATTGTTATAACATGATATTGATTTGAAAAGGTACACTTTTGATTGAAGATTAGAAACACAAAGTAATAAGATCAAATCCAAATAAATAAATAGTATGTATTTATTTATATGAATTTGTGGTCTCTCTCTCTCTCTCTCTTATTACTTTATGATATTTATTTTTTTATTATACATATTACCTGTGTGGTATAGACCATGATAATCATGATGGGTAGTTAATGAGTACTTTTACTGTAAGTGCTCCACATGTCTAAACATGTAGAAAGGAGTTTGACTTTTCACTTACAAGTGTGCCTGAGTTTGTTTACTTGCACTCACTGGTGGGGTTGAACTTTTTCAAGGCTGGTTAAACCGTTTGGTTTTCGACCACTAGGACCCGGGTTCGATTCCCGCATTGGACACTTTTTTCTGTTTAAAGAAAAAAAAAATGCTCCAATGGCCCCCGATTCTTGCAAAAGTCCAACCCCACCAGCGAGTGCAAGTAACCAAACGGGGCTCTGGCATTAGTAAGTGCAAAGTCGAACTGCTTTTCACATGTGTAGACATGTGGTGCACTTACAGTAAAAGCAGTCGCTAACTACCCACCATGATTATCATGGCCTGTACCACGTGTACTAGGGATAAGCAAAAAAAGAATCAAGGTACATTGATGCAATGTGGGATTGGGTCCTGGGTCAGGGTTGTCAAAAATCAACGGTTTACACCACTCCTTCACCGACCCCCCCTATGCCACGATGTAGAAGACTTGGTTAATCTTGTTATTTTCTTCTTCTTCTTTCTTATCTCCACTCAATCATATTAGAGTACTGGGTGAAGTAGAATGCATCTGCCTTTGTTATTAAGACTGGGAGCACTACTCAGTGGCAGGCCGACTTAGCTCAAAAAGAAATGGCCGCCTCTGACATGAGGAACAGACACCATGTGCAGCTGCTCCTAACATGGAGTACAAACGCTGCTCATCCTGTATCCCTGGAATAGGAGCCCTTACAGGGTACTATCAGCCGGGCCAGCTGAGCCCAGGTTTTTTAGTGAGCTTTTTACTGCTCCCCCTCCTCCTTTTTCATCCAGGCTTGGGATTGGAAAAGGCGGAGTTTTGTTATTTTCTAAAATAGAGGAGTATACCAAAAATATGTAATTTATCTACCAAGTATAAAAAAATTTGCGTAACTATTTCCATAATAACAAAAATAAATTTTAATAAATACACATCAACAATTTCATCTTTTTACACGATAGTTTAAAATAATTTTCATATTTGTATATTTTATCATAGAGAATAATAAAAGAACATCTATTCACACTTAGACATTTTGGCTGTTTGACTGAGTTGAGAGAGGCTCTCGACAAGTTCATTGGAGAGGGAGTAGGTTGTTCCCTTCCAGTCAAAGTGGGTTGGGCAGTTTTGGTGATCCGGGTCCTCTGGGGAGAACCGGAAGTACGGACTGATTTCAATAGCCAGGGCGGACTTAATAAGTCCCACTCCGCCCACCTTCTGTGGTCCGGGATGGTAGACTCTACCGGACAGTGGGAACATGCACAGTTTCCCCGGTTCAAACTTCACCGTCAGTAAGTTATCCGTGTAGCCGTAGGAGAGATGCTCGATTGAGTCCTTGGTGAGGAAATGGGTGAAGACTATGGGCAGATCGTCGCAACGAATGTAGTTCTTCTCTCTGCCACAAGGGGAGACATAGGGGAACTCCTCCTGATATCTCCCGGTGTCGTTGAACTTGACGCGCTTGAAGAAAAATTCTAGGAATTTCTTTTCTACAACACACACACATAGAAAGTTATATGGAAGCATTGTTATCAAGTGTGTAAACAAGATAGCAGATAAGAAAAAAAAAAGTTTTCTAAGACAACCTAAAATATTATTCTTAGAATTAGAAGTGGATTTTTTAAAAAATATATAGTTAAACCTGTCTATAGTGTCCCCTCTTGAGACTCACCAATATAGGGTGCTATAGAGAGGGGGGGGGTGCTATAGAGAGGTCACTTTTATGTGTTGTGTGTAGGATTGCGAGAAGAAATTCATCTCCAGAAACCTGTGTAGTAATATTTACATAATAGGATAGCCTAATTACTGCTTTAAAGTGTGTAGTATTACCCTATACTGTTGACACAGGTTATAACTACATCATTTGGGACGGCACAATTTGGATTATCTATATCTATATAAAAATCAATGTTTGTATGTTTGTTTGTTTGTATGTCCGGTATACAAATTCGCAGTAGTTCACTAATTCAAACCAAAATTTCCATACATAGGTAAAAAAAATACGGGGAAGACGATAGGCTATTTTAAAAAATATATAAATCAATTATTAAAACTATATATTCAAATTATTCTACTTAGCTCACGAACAGTGCCCTCAATCAAAGATTAGATTAAATTATGCTGATGCAAACAAATAGATAATGCTAATAACAAACAATTATAAAAAAAATCTTATCTAAATATATATCACTCGGGTAGATATGCACACGGGTCACCCGTCTAGTAGATTATAACACAAGGTAATAAGACCAAATCCAAATAAATAAATAGTGTGTGACGTTTCGGTAACAGCGTTGTTACCATCTTCAGACAAAAGTATTGAATGAGAAATTTTACCACAGCACGTTTTAAATAGTTACTGTTATCAAGTGTGTAAACAAGATAAAAGACTGTCTTCTTCTTATCTGATATCTTGTTTACACACTTGATAACAGTAACTATTTAAAACCATGCTGTGGTAAAATTTCTCATTCAGTACTTTTGTCTGAAGATGGTAACAACGCTGTTACCGAAACGTCACACACTATTTATTTATTTGGATTTGGTCTTATTACCTTGCGTTATAATCATTTTGGACAAAGATTGTTGTTATTGTCGTGTCCCTTTTCATTCTTCTTCTTTCTTATCTCTAATCATATTAGGATATTAAGCCTGTAGAGCTTGTTAATGCTGTCTGCTGGGGATGAGTATAGCTCATCAATTTTAATATTTTTCCTAATTGTGCTTCAGTAAAAAACCCATCTTTAGTAGAAACCATTTGTTTTCCTATTAATTTATGATAAAGCACAATTTGGATAATCTATATAATACAAGAAAAATAAGACCTAATCCAAATAATTTATTAGTAGGTGACAATGCTGTGGCCGAAACATCACACAGTATTAAATTATTTAGATTAGGTCTTATTTTCTTGTATCCTATTAATTTATGATAAAGCACAATTTGGATAATCTATAATACAAGAAAAATAAGACCTAATCCAAATAATTTATTAGTAGGTGACAATGCTGTGGCCGAAACATCACACACTATTAAATTATTTAGATTAGGTCTTATTTTCTTGTATCCTATTAATTTATGATAAAGCACAATTTGGATAATCTATAATACAAGAAAAATAAGACCTAATCCAAATAATTTATTAGTAGGTGACAATGCTGTGGCCGAAACATCACACAATATTAAATTATTTAGATTAGGTCTTATTTTCTTGTATCCTATTAATTTAGTTTTTTCTTAGCCATCTGACCCTGTCTAATGCATTCATGCCTGTATTTTTTAAGCTCTTATATAAAGGCGAAATGTGTTGAATATCCTATATTAAGAGCATCATTGAATTTACACAAGAAATAATAGCTACAAGAAAATAAGACCTAATCCAACTCCGCCTTTGCCGGTCCCAAACTCGGATGAAAAAGGAGGAGGAGGAGCAGTAACAAGCTCACTAAAAACCTGGGCTCAGCTGGCCTGGCTGATAGTACCCTGTAAGGGCTCCTAATCCAGGGATACAGAATGAACAGCGTTTGCACTCCATGTTAGGAGCGGCTGTACATGGCGTCTGTTCCTCATGTCAGAGGCGGCCATTTCTTTTGGAGCTAAGTCAGCCTCCTACTGAGTAGTGCTCCCAGTCTTAATGACAAAGGCAGACTCTTTCTACTTCACCCAGTCATGATGGTTGTCAAGGCTCTACAAGATTGATACCCTAATATGATTGAGTGGAGATATGAAAGAAGAAAACAAGCTTGATACCTTAATATGATTGAGTGGAGATATGAAAGAAGAAGACAAGCTTGATACCTTAATATGATTGAGTGGAGATATGAAAGAAGAAGACAAGCTTGATACCCTAATATGATTGAGTGGAGATAAGAAAGAAGAAGACAAGCTTGATACCCTAATATGATTGAGAGGAGATAAGAAAGAAGAAGACAAGCTTGATACCCTAATATGATTGAGAGGAGATAAGAAAGAAGAAGACAAGCTTGATACCCTAATATGATTGAGTGGAGATATGAAAGAAGAAGACAAGCTTGATACCCTAATATGATTGAGTGGAGATAAGAAAGAAGATTTGTTAATTTACCAATTAGCTTTGAATCAATTGAGAATATTTGGAAAATACTTAAGATAAAATTACATCAATATTTAGATTATATTTATTCAAATAGATGGCATTCTACTATCTTTAAATGTTCGTTTGATCTCAGTCAGGACATTCCTATTTTCATAAAGAAAAATTTTTAAATAAAAAGGCATATATTATGAAAAAGGCATCTCCTTATCGTGCAACTGAAAGTTGCTGATTGCTTGCGCCATCTATCAGAATAAATATCAACTATTCTCGTTGATTTTTAATTATTCCAGAATTGACTAAATACCCATTCTTGATTAATCAAGAAAAGTTAACCACGGACGCGTTTCGGGCTGTTGGCTCTCATCAGCGTGGTGCAAGCTGTACCTCAACGACCAAAAAACAGGTCATTTCAGGCATCCTGAAACGGGTAGTTAAGGCCAGAATTGCGTGAGACCGCAACACAATAAAAAGGCATATATTGGATCAAATATCATTTATTTTACCAATATGATATTTGATACAATATATGCCTTTTTATTTAAATATTTATTTATGGATTGCTCTATTTTAAAAGAAATAAATAAATATATATTTAAAAATTCTATTCATTTTACCTTTGAAACATGATGTAAAATTCTTTATCCTCGTATCGTCCATAAAAAGCTGAAACAAAAAAAAAAAAACAATATGGGATGAGAACAATTGAACAATATTAAAACAAAAAAATATAATAAGAAGTGTGGTGCAAGCTGTACCTCAATGACAAAAAAACTGGTCATTCAGGCATCCTGAAAAATCATGAAACGGGTAGTTAAGGCTAGAATTTCTTTTTCTTAATTCTTTATCATGTTTAAATACAGTAGAACCTCCATGAGAGGACACCTCTTTACAAAAGACAGTTTTCATTTGCAAAAATTACCATTTTTACAATTTAGAAACTCTCCGGTAAGAGGACATCTCTCCCTAAAGGACACTTTGGCTCTGCAATTAGCTGTCCTTTACAGGGAGGTAGTCCTACTGTATACACAGTTAAACCTGTCTATAGCTCCCCCTCTTGGGACTCACCAAAATAGGGTGCTATAGAGAGGGGGTGCTATAGACAGGTTACTTTTAATGTAAATCACATGGTACTACGTATTTAAAATCGGGTGCTATAGAGAGGGGGTGCTATAGATAGGTTTAACTGTAAATATATTTTTACATTTTTAATTAAAAAGGCATATATTGGATCAAAATATCATTTATTTTACCAATATTTCAGTTGGCTGAACGCCAACCTTTATCAAGTTGTTATAACATATTTAATGTGTGTCTTATTAATCATATTAATATGTTATAATAACTTGATAAAGATTGGCATTCAGCCAACTGAAATATTGGTAAAATCTATATATATAAAAATGAATGTTTGTTTGTTTGTATGTCCAGTATACAAATTCGCAGTAGTTCACTAATTCAAACCAAAATTTCCATACATAGGTAAAAAAATATGGGGAAGACGATAGGCTATTTTAAAAAATATATAAATCAATTATTAAAACTATATATTCAAATTATTCTACTTAGCTCACGAACAGCGCCCTCTATCAAAGATTAGATTAAATTATGCTGATGCACACAAATAGATAATGCTAATAACAAACAATTATAAAAAAAAATCTTATCTAAATATATATCACTCGGGTAGATATGCACACGGGTCAATCCCGGGGCGAAGCCCGGGTCACCCGTCTAGTAAATGATATTTTGATCCAATATATGCCTTTTTATTAATGATTTATTTATGGATTGCTCTATTTTCAAAACAATTTTTATAAATGGTATTCAAAATTTTAAAAATGGGCAATAAAGCCTTAAAGATGAGGATTAATAATAATTTACGAGAAAAACTGATTCAAATGTTGAAAGAATTAATTTAAAAAATAATTGAGGAGTTCAGTGGATGAATGTTCCAAACTGTTGGTTGTCAACTACTTGAACCCAGGTTCAAATCCCGCATTGGGCACTTTTTTTTATTTATAAAAATGCCCCAATTGACCCTGATTTTTTCAAAAGTCCAACCCTACCAGCGAGTGCAAGTAGCCAAACTGGGGCTCTTGGTACACTTGTAAGTGAAAAAGTCAAACTGCTCATCACATGTATGGACAAGTGGTGCACTTAAAAGTACTTGGCACCTACAGCTCCAGAACACATTTTGGCTTGCATTAGATGCACTAAACAGGACCTTTGGGAGAGGCCGCTGCTTATCATAAAACAGTTCGAGGAGCACGAACTTATGGAATTTGTGTAATCTTTACACAAGGGAATAAGAAACACAGTAAAAAGCAATTGCCAACTTCTACCCACCATGATTACCATCATGATTAATACCCAATGAGATGATTCCTTTGATAACTGGAAAGGTTAACATTTCAATAGGAAGTTGTTTTGTGATTTTTTTTTGGAAGTTCTAAAGAAGAAAAAGTTGTGTTCATCGAATTTGTGCCCAACATTTTAACATTAGAGGAAATGCAAAAAAAAAACTAGTACAAATGTGAAATTGTACTGGGATAATCTCAATATGCTCCTGAAACTAAACAATAGAGTATGGGAAGAAGAGATCCATTTTCAACCGAGAAAAAAAAAGAAGGAAATGTGGCCAAACAAATCCAAAATTAAGACAAGGCTCTTACAACTATTCTTAATTTCCTTTGGATAATATGAATTTGTGTCTACTGGACACACTGTTGATCAGTATGTATTATCGGGAAAACATTGAATACAAGGATCTTTTCAAGTTTATTTATTTATTATTATTATTTTTTTGCTTATATCCCTAGTACACGTGGTACAGGCCATGATAATCATGGTGGGTAGTTAGCGACTGCTTTTTACAGTAAGCGCACCACATTTCTACACATGTGAAAGCAGTTTGACTTTGCACTTACAAATGTGCCAGAGCCCCGTTTGGTTACTTGCACTCACTGGTGGGGTTGGACTTTTGCAAAAATCGGGGGGCCATTGGAGCATTTTTTTTTTTAAACAGAAAAAGGTGTCCAATGCGGGAATTGAACCCGGGTCGTGGAGGTCGTAGTCATGTTTATAAACTCATATAGGACTCATTTTAAATTTAGAAAATTCTGTAAATATATCTATGATTTTCTCTTTTGGTTAAAAAAACTAATTGCCAAACTAGGCATATTTGTTTGTGTTTATTTCATTAGTTGATTGTAAATTCAAGCATGATTTTAATGTCCTTTCTGATAAGGCACAATTTGGATTATAGATTATAAACACAAGGTAATAAGACCAAATCCAAATAAATAAATAGTGTGTGACATTTCGGTAACAGCGTTGTTACCATCTTCAGACAGGAACTATTTAAAAACATGCTGTGGTAAAATTTCTCATTCAGTACTTTTGTCTGAAGATGGTAACAACGCTGTAACTGAAACGCCACACACTATTTATTTATTTGGATTTGGTCTTATTACCTTGTGTTTATAATTATTCAATTGTTTATGTAATATAGTATCTAAGTTTAGTGTTGATAAGGTACAATTATAGAGTATAAACACAAGGTAATAAGACCAAATGTGTGACGTTTCGTTAACAGCGTTGTTAATATCTTCAGTACTTTGATTCAGTACTTTTGTCTGAAGATGGTAACAACACTGTTACTGAAACGTCACACACTATTTATTTATTTGGTTTTATTACCTTAATTTTAGTGTTGTTTCTTGATGCAAACATCCCGTGTGGGAATATCATATCTGATTTGATAATATATAAATGTATTATTAACTGGAAGGGTTTTTTTTTAAGAAAGAGAGAGAAAAACGGGTTAGTTCTTAAAATTTGACAGAAAGGACTTTTGGATCATGGGTGATTAGATTGGTCTGGACAACAATACCATTATGAGGCATTCACAATATTTTAATTTCTTGTGATTGTCACAATATTTCTTGAGATTGTCACAATTTTTCTTGAGATTGTCACAATTTTTCTTGTGATTGTTACAATATTTCTTGTGATTGTCACAAAAATATTTTCATTTGTTATAGTCATAGCATTGAAGTGTATTGACAAGATTTCCTATTGTAAATGATAAAGCAGAATTTGGATTATAGATTATAATAAGAGAGTAAATTTACTCTTTTGTCTGATGAGGGTAACAATGTTGTTGCCGAAACGTCACACACTAATAAATTATTTGGATTAGGTCTTATTTTATTTTATGATTTCCTATTGTATTTTATCCCTCCCCACATTACTAGTGCATTATGTATCTACATGACAAACCTCCTTTTTGTGTCTGGATGCTATATTTATGGCGTCGACCTTTCATATTAAATCTTACTTTTCCTTATATTACTAATAATTGTATATAGTTGCGGAACTACTGGTTTCCTGTGCTGCTCTTTTCTTGTTATTGCACCTTGTACGAAGAATCTGTCCAAGACTAACGTCTTAATAAAGGCTTTGTGTGTGTGTGTATCTACATGGCAACAAAATTCCATGTCCATAGCTAACCACTTATTGGTTGAAAATACCTTTTATAGCCCTGGGGGGGAGTCGTTTGTGTAACGGTATAAACTATCAATTTCAAAAAACACCACCCAAGATTGAATCCCGCATTAAACACGTTTTTTTTTTCTTAAGAAAAATATTGTGCTTCAATATTTCCTCGATTTTTTCAAAAGTAAAACCTCACTATAGAAAATTACTTTATTTAAAAAAAAAATAACGTACACGTCACCAGAATAGTTACAAATTTTCATACAAGAATGGAATGTCAAGCTCTTTGAAAACTGTCAAAATACCTAAGTTAATCTAAGAATTAAAACTTCGTTTCACGTTGCTAATAAACGTTCATGACAAATTTTTGTCCAATTAATAATGTTGATATATATAACGTTAAATATATATATATATTTTTAATATAATATACAAGATATATACCATTCCTTGATGATCAATATAATAAAAATATTCTCTGATATTTGGTTTAGGTGATTGACCTTGAACATAATGCAAACTTTTATAAATAATATTTGGTTTAGTAAAAATATGAGAACGAAGTATATTTTTGACAATCATTTTCGATGCAAAAAAATTACGTTGATACTCTTTTAAAAATATTGTTTACATTTTATCGCAAATATTTTGACACGTGATTAGATATATGGTCAAACATATTAAAACAGATTATTAAAAATTCTTTATTTTATAAAAAGAAAAATAAATATATTATTTTATTATTTGTAATTTATTTATAATACGTGTATTCTGAAACACCCCATTTTAATGTATAATTACCTTTATAGCTAATTTTTTTCAAAAAATACTGTGGTTACTGTTTAAAATTATAAAAAATATTTTCATAATAATATTTTCAGTTATAACTCCCAAATTAGATTCACTATGAAATCATAAAATGAATCAGTATTTTACTTTATATATAGAAAAATAAAAGGATTTAAAAGCGCGAATGTTTCTTTTATACATAAAACGAACTTCTACTGTCCTTACTGCGATGAAAAAATATATTGGGAGGGCTTGGCTCATCAGTGGTGAACCCTCCCAGCGGTGTCGCCAATTTAATCCACCAGACCGCTTCTCAGAGCTCTAATACTGTATTGGATCATTCTGCTTTTATATGCTACACTGAAGGATGGAATCTTAGAAATGGTTTTCAAGTAAACTATGGAAATAAGCTTATAGGACAGTAGAATTACATTCAAATATTTGCTTCGAGCAATGCTCTTCAGCAAACTATAAAGACAAGGCCGGTTAGGCATATATTAACACAAAGCAATAACGCGCCATCTATATATATAAAATAAAAGGATTTAAAAGCGCGAATGTTTCTTTTATACATAAAACGAACTTCTACTGTCCTTACTGCGATGAAAAATATATTGGGAGGGCTTGGCTCATCAGTGGTGAACCCTCCCAGCGGTTTCGCCAATTTAATCCACCAGACCGCTTCTCAGAGCTCTAATACTGTATTGGATCATCCTGCATTTATATGCTACACTGAATCGCAGTAAGGACAGTAGAAGTTCGTTTTATGTATAAAAGAAACATTCGCGCTTTTAAATCCTTTTATTTTATATATATAGATGGCGCGTTATTGTTTTGTGTTAATATATGCCTAACTGGCCTTCTCTTTATAGTTTGCTGAAGAGCATTGCTCGAAGCAAATATTTGAATGTAATTCTACTGTCCTATAAGCTTATGTCCATAGTATACTTGAAAACCATTTCTAAGATTCCATCCTTCAGTGTAGCATATAAAAGCAGAATGATCCAATACAGTATTAGAGCTCTGAGAAGCGGTCTGGTGGATTAAATTGGCGAAACCGCTGGGAGGGTTCACCACTGATGAGCCAAGCCCTCCCAATATATTTTTTCATCGCAGTGTTGGATCTATTCTTAGCGTCCCATAAGAACATCCCTCTTCTAATCCTAACTAGCTCAGTAGACTAAATTTTTTCCTTTTAGCATATATGTGCAGAAAATGTAACACACGCCAAATGCTTACATCAACTTGTATATCAACTTGGGTTAAAACTCAGATACACACGTAATAGGATATAGCGAACACAAAAGATCCATGTTTAATACTTAATATGTAATTTGTTTCAGGGTAAAAGTATCACACACATATTTAGAATAATAATAACTCAAAAGTTTTATTGTTATCTCAGTGTACAAATTTCAATTATGGGTAATTCTACATGGACAAAATTTATTGTTCAGGGATTTCAAGCAAGAATGGATTTTATTCTATTAGAAACATGTAACTACTGCCTCGGCAGACTTTTCCTAAACACTAAGACTCACGCAAAAGATAAAATATGAATTCTTCTTCCCTAAAAAAAAATAAGCTAAATTTTATCCCTCTGACATATTGAACATGCTCTAAATTAATGGGAAAGATGCTAACATACCGTAACTCCTGGACACCCAGCGTTCCCACCGATCGGCCATTTCGTCCGCGTCCCGTTCAAAAATTTGATCCAAACTGCCGTTATCTTCAAAATAACGCTGCGAGGTATGTCCTCAATTTTTACTACAGAGTAATAAAAATAATTAATATTCCTAGAATATAATAAAAAAAATAAATATTATTAATTTAAAAATAATATATTATTATTTTTAAAAGAGAGATATCGAAATAATAAATATAGATGCTTAATCCTTTGAGAAATTTAAAATTATTTCTTCTTCAAAAAAAAAGAAATTTAAATAACTAGACACACCCATTTTATCTAGCTATGCGTGTGATTGATTTTATTCATTTTAGAATAAAATAAATATTAACGAAAATTTAATTTATCTTTCTTATCGAGAGATAATTTAGATTAGTAATGAAATCAAATAAAATCTATCATTTAAAATACAATATAACGCGGCTGATGATTGTAAAACGAAAATCAAAATTATACCGCGAATGTTTCTTTTAAAAATCGAAATTTATTTTCAAAGAGAAATAGCGACATTTCTAACTTTGAGGATGAGGTATGGAAAGGTGAAACAAGAAGAGTAATGGAGAACGGAAAAATAAAAAGTGTCCAGGGGCGGGAATCGAACCCACACCCTTCTGCTTACCGGGCAGGTGCCTTGTCCACTCGGCTACCCTGGACGTATTTTTCCATTCATAACTTATATTTAAAGTAACATTTAAAATACAATATAACGCGGCTGATGATTGTAAAACGAAAATCAAAATTATACCGCGAATGTTTCTTTTAAAAATCGAAATTTATTTTCAAAGAGAAAGGGTAGCCGAGTGGACAAGGCACCTGCCCGGTAAGCAGAAGGGTGTGGGTTCGATTCCCGCCCCTGGACACTTTTTATTTTTCCGTTCTCCATTACTCTTCATGTTTCACCTTTCCATACCTCATCCTCAAAGTTAGAAATGTCGCTATTTCTCTTTGAAAATAAATTTCGATTTTTAAAAGAAACATTCGCGGTATAATTTTGATTTTCGTTTTACAATCATCAGCCGCGTTATATTGTATTTTAAATGTTACTTTAAATATAAGTTATGAACGGAAAAATACGTCCAGGGTAGCCGAGTGGACAAGGCACCTGCCCGGTAAGCAGAAGGGTGTGGGTTCGATTCCCGCCCCTGGACACTTTTTATTTTTCCGTTCTCCATTACTCTTCATGTTTCACCTTTCCATACCTCATCCTCAAAGTTAGAAATGTCGCTATTTCTCTTTGAAAATAAATTTCGATTTTTAAAAGAAACATTCGCGGTATAATTTTGATTTTCGTTTTACAAAATCTATCATGCTTGCCCCTCTGAGAAATTTACATAATAATTTCTTCTTTAAGAAATTCTAAAAATACTAAATATGCCCAATCTATCTGGATGTGATATCATAAGTTATATACAAAAAATAAAAGAAAAGGTGAAGAGATGGGCTGGTTTAACAAAGAAGAATGCTCGAAGTCTTCTTCTTTCTTGTCGAGGCAGCTTCTCCATTGTCCACCAACTTTCCATTGATACTGTGGGTGAACTTTAAAGGCATAGGTGTCATCTCCAACTGAATGCCTTCCCGGTTCCTGGTCTTCCTCTGATTCTGTCTGCATCGGGCTTCTGGCTACTTAAACAGGGCCGATGTCATCTTCCTACAGCAATTCTTGGGATACACGTCCAGGGCTGTGTCCTCCCCTGCCTTGACCCTTAAAACCGTCGGCCATTGTTGTGGGACTTCCACCTGGACAGCAAACATTCCGGCAAGACACTGTGTATATATATATGTGATGTAAACGTTTACATCTTTGTTGGGTCTGTTTGGTGGAAAATCTGGCCCAACAGCAGTAAGGACAGTAGAAGTTCGTTTTATGTATAAAAGAAACATTCGCGCTTTTAAATCCTTTTATTTTACTTTATATATATGTTTTCAACTTTTAAATAGACATTTTAAATTTATATTTAGACATTTTTCATTTCAGTTTAGACACTTTCATTTTTATTTAGGCATTTTTCATTTAAATTTAGACATTTTCAATTTTTATTTAGACATTTTTCATTTTTATTTAGACACATGTGTTAAAATCGTGATGGTTTACGTTGCTGTTATACTTTTAAAAAACTATTTCCAAATCTCTATATGTCCAAATATTTGGGCGCCAGTGGCTGCAGAAAAGCAGACCACAAATTTATTCATCTATGGCACATGTAGAGACCTAAAGCTGTGTCGGCTAGCAATAAATGTTGGGAGGGAAATTAACCAATCATTTTTGGCTAAACATATTTTACTTGGGTCTAATAAAATAAACTTTCAATGTACATCAGAGGGCAGATAAAAACAAAAAATATATACCTAAATAATATTACGCATATATAAGATTTTAAAAAGTTAAAAAAAACTATATAAGGTTAAAATAGGGAGTAGTTTAATATATATATATTATATTTAAAAAAAGATAAGATTTCTGATGTTTTGGATAATATTGATGATTATGCTATGGTGATGCAGTCATGGCTAAAAATCTTGTGAAAGTATAATAACAAAAATGGTTTTGATCAGATATTGTTTTTTAATTGAGCTATAGGATGAACATAACTTGGTAAAATTACTGCCTGGCTTAAGGCGTAAGAATAAAAAAAAATGAGAAGCGTATTTACATAATGTACAAAGTTTTGGGTCGGCCAACGAGGAAGAACAACAATGAGATTTTATATGGTAAGCGTGACCTCTGGCGGTCGATTTAAACAGAGTATTTATATCTATGAAATTATAATTTTAAATAAAATAATACTTTAATATAACATAATTTTAAATAAAATATTTTAATAACATTTTAAATAATACCTTTTATATAACATTTCAAGTAAAATAGTTTGATATAACATATATATATATGTCGTATAAAGGTAAGCCTTTGAATAATTATAAATTTAAAACTCTAAATTTGTATATAAGAAATAATAGACGCGACAAAAAGAAACGCAGCCATTTTCTCTTTGTTTATTTCCCAACTCCTTTGTTCTCCTCTTCTCCCTCTTACCCCTCGGGTCGTTGGTCAAAAAATTATATACAAAGCATTGACTATTTACTCTTTGATTATAGATATTAAAATATATGGATATTAAAATATATGGATATTAAAATAAAAAATGTGTTGACTATTTACAAGTAGTGTGGGAATTATATTGCAGTGAACCTGTGTGGGTGTGCGCAAGATGAAATTCGTAGCTGCACAGTCTAGATAAAATTTTTAATTTTCTCTGAATTGAAAATATACTAACGAGGTTATGATATACTATTGATATTTTAAACTGTTATTTATTACATCTTTATTCTCTAATAAGTCGATAGGATTCGAACAGTGCGGGGTTAAAAGCTAAGACTACGGATGGTAGATCTCTCGGCCACGATTGCTCACTTTGAAAATGTTCATATCTTTCTTCATCCTACGATCCCTATTCTTCCTATCGTTGGCCACAAGTTGGCTAGACCTATGTTCCAACCTGGAAGTCTGGATAACTTTGTTTGTGTACTTTTTCCTATGATATACTCGTACATTGAGGTTACGACTCACTCAATGGAAGTACATAGGTCAAAGTACTACAGCCAATATTTTCTTCTTTTTTTTTTTTAAAGGATGATCTCTAATTCGAACTAACATATTGAAGTGCTCATCTTAGGATAGGTTTTACCGAACATCGATTTTCGAAACTAACCGATGGGGTTATACCATATCTTAGAAGATGATGTGTTTTTTTTTTAAATCCAAAATTTTCTTTTTTCTTTTAACCCTCGATAGTTTATCTTATAAAAACGCTTATACTAATCATATAGTTGTTCTATCGTATTGCTATACGTAAATTAACTTATTACTATTGTCCTAAATCTGTAGGCCTTTACATCTTGTCTGTCCTACACCAGACAAAACGAACGGAGGTATGCGGGGTTGTTATACCCGACTAACGATAAGCGCTAGCCTCTTCATATTGTAAGGTGGCTAAAGATATTTATAGGCTATTTAAACCCACACACGCATTAAGTGTTTTTATGTTCACATTTTAAAGTAATATATTCAAGTATTCAAGGTCATATATCATTTGAGTTTATAGCTTGATTAAAATTATCATATCGCCTCATATAGTCCAACATTACATTTATATACAGATTTATATATTCCACTATTCTAACGGTCCATTTTATCAAGAAAATTTTATAAGAGATATGTAGGTTTGTTTGTATGGGTAGAGGCAAGATATAAAACATTAAAGGAAGAAGGTATATACAAGATGCTAAATGAGTATAAAGAATCCAAAATATTATTGTGGTAATTAAAAGCAATGGAAATTTTTTAATTCTAAATATAGCAGTTTATACAAAAATGTACACAGAGTGATAACATTATTTATTAACGAGTCTTTATTTAAATAATGTGAAAATTCTTTGGTCGCCAAGGTTGTTGGTATAAAGACATCGGCATTTGGATTAAGTTTACTGTGTAATTTTTCTTTGGTAGTACCCAAATTACTTTCCACCATATTATCGAATGGATTGATTTTAGGGTCTAAGACCAATGTACAGGATTTAGTGGGCTTTACTATTGATGAAAAAGTTGGTTTGGATGTTATTGGAAAATCAGGCTTATAAAATTTTTCATCCGTGAAAATACTGTTGTTTAAACGGTTGAAACCATTTCCTTGGTCTGGAGATATCTGGAGATAATCAAGATATCTGTAGTGAAGTGCCTATAAGGAAATAGAAAATAGTTTTGTCTAGGAGGAGAGTCGGGAAGGTCCGTAGGAGGTGTGATATGGGGAATATTTTCTACATATCTACGAAGTTTTTCTATATTTATAATTTCTGTCTGTAACTGCAAAGGTCTATTTGGACTATTAATGCGCACTACCTGAGGTGATAGTATTTCCAAGATCTCATATAGGCCTGTATAGTTAGGTTCCAACTTTGGAGTATTCGGATGTCTATAAACTTTCACCAATACTAGATCCCCTGGTACAAAATCAATCTTTTTATGTTTTTGATCATACATTAGTTTTTCGGCCTTATGCCTTGCTTGAGTCTTTTGTAATGCTATTCTTCTTGCTTCTGAGAGTTCGGGAAATGTCTGAACATGGTTGTTTAAATTGTTAGGGACTATCCCTTTTAATAAATAGATGGGAGGAAATCCCGTCACTGCATGTGGAGTTAGATTGTAGATTCTGGTGACCCTTTCTATCTGTTTGGTCCATGTCTGTTTGGGGTGTTCTAAATGGAGTATCTTTAGTTTCCCTGTTATGGTTGCATTCAATCTCTCGTTCAGACCATTTGACTGTGGGTGATTTGCTGTGGTATACAAGGGTTTTATACCTTGTGAGATTAAAAACCTTCTAAATTGAGCGGATGTAAATGCAGGAGCTCGGTCTGTCAGTAGGTTTTTAGGAATACCTTCCTGAAATACCCTTTTTAGGATTTGAATATAGGTCAGGGTAAAGGTAGATTTACTAGGAAAAGTCCAACAGCATCGACTCATGTGATCACATATTACATGTAAATAAGCTCGGTTACCACCATACTTATTAAATCCGGCTACTGTGTCCATTGACATAAGTTCATAAGGTTCCTTCGCGAGTGGTAAGGTACCCATTTCTCCATATGTGGGTCCTTTCGGAGGTTTTACTATTTGGCAAATTTTGCATTTACGGACATAGTTATTTATATCTTTGGTCATACCATCCCAATAATACTGACTAGTGATTAACCTAGTGAGTTGTGTGATTCCTGGATGGTTATACCATTCGTGTGCTTTCTGGAGTAACTTATTTCTTGGTGTATCAGGTACGACTACTCTGGGTACGCCCTTTTTAGTAATAATCGCAAGTCCATCAGTATTGATGAGTGATTGATATTTCTCAGGTACACGATGCTGGTGTTCCTCCAATTGTTGAGCCTCTAGAAATCCGCAAAATGGTTGTCTTGATAGTAAGTCTGCTTCAAGTTGTTTTTTACCTTTCAGATAGTGTATGTCAAAAGTGTATGGGCTGAGTCTCAAGGACCACACATCGAAATAACCTACCTGACGAATTTTTAATATTTTTCAAATAGACCAGAGCTTGGTGATCAGAATAAATGGTGAAATGTCTACCAAGCAGGTACACCCTGAAGTATTCGATAGACTCAATGATAGCTAAACACTCCAGCTCCGAGATGGAGTAGTTCTGTTCATACTTGCGTAGAGAGCGAGAGAAATATTGTATAGGATGTTCTCCTCCATTTTCACCCTTTTGCTTTAGAATTCCGGATATCCTTAATGTACTCGCGTCACAATATAAGAAGCAGGGTAAATCTTCTTTAAAGATATGTAAAACTGGTGATGCAGTTAGGCTGCTTTTCAAATCTTCAAATGCCTTCTGACATTCAAGAGTCCACTTAAAAGGAATATTCTTTTTTAGAAGTATATTTAAAGGCGATCTAAGCTGTTCATAATGGGGAATGAATTTATGATATACATTTACGACACCTAAAAATGGCTGTAAAGTTTTAACATTAGTCGGAGGTTGGATGGTTCCTATTACCTGAGTGTTAGTTAGGTGAGGTTTATAAGTGCCCTGTGTGATTTCGTATCCTAGGAAGCTAATGGAGGTCTTACATAATTGACATTTGTTAAGGTTGAGGCGGATATTTTCTGCCCTGCATAGTTGGAAGAATAAACGAAGATGTTCTAAGTGTTCTTCAAAACTATCAGAAAAAAATATAAAATCATCATAGTAGTGTTCTAGAAATTGGAAGTTATATTTTCTAAGTACAAGGTATGTCCCATAAGTTCCCGGACTGGGTCCATAAAAAAATAAATAAATGAAAAATGTAAATAAATTTGACAGTTTATTATAGAAAAAATATCTGGCAACACGGTGGTACCAATATCGAGGCGGTACGTGCGCGTGCGCCAAAGTTATTCTAATTTATTTAAAGGTTACACCTTGCGCTGCGGCGATTTTACGATGGAACAAAAATTGAAGCAGAGGATTTGCATAGATTTTTGCGTGAAACTTCAAATATCAGCAACCGAAACTTTTGAAATGCTTAATAAAGCATTCCCCAATGACACCCCAAAGAGAACAACTGTTTTTAAATGACATTCTAGATTTAAAGCTGGCAGAATTTCCATTGAAGATGATCCTAGTCAAGGACGCCCAAAATTTCAAAGGACTGATTAAAATGTGCAAAAAAATCACCGATTTGATAAAATAAAATCCTCGAACCACTTTTCTGGAGCTATAGCAAGACACAGGCATCTTTAAAACAACGATTGGAAGGATCGTAACCGAAGATTTGAGGCTCAAAAAGACTCCTGCAAAATTCATCCCAAGATTCCTCACTAATGAGCAAAAACTGTGTCGGCTTGCAACCTGTGAGGACATGCTGGAAATGACAAGAACGGATCCGGAATGGAAAGACAAGATAATCACAGGCGACGAGACATGGGTCTATGGCTGTGACCCTGAAACCAAGCGTCAAACTGCCGAGTGGAGAGGTCAGGGTGAGCCTAGACCCAAAAAATCCAGGACATTGAAATCCAGAAACAAGGTGTTGCTGGTCGCTTTTTTGGATAACAAGGGCATTGTTCATCACGAGTATCTTCCTGCAGGCCAAACAGTTATTAAGGAAATGTATTTGAGCATTCTTCGCCGTCTAAGGGAAGCGATTCGAAAAAAAAAGACCAGAAAAATGGACTAATGGTGACTGGATCCTACACCATGACAATGCCCGCCCTCACACAGCGCACTTGGTGACGAGTTTTTTTGGCGAAAAACGGGACAGAAATCCTACCTCAACCACCCTATTCCCCAGACATCGCACCAAATGACTTTTTCCTGTTCCCCAAACTCAAAGCAGTTCTAAAAGGAAGACATTTTGACACCAGGGAAGACATAATAGAAAAATCGCTGCTGGCATTGAAGAGCATTCCAAAAGAGGCCTATAAAAACTGTTTCGACAATTGGGAGAAACGATGGCGCTGGTGCGTTGAAGCAAGGGGGGATTACTTTGAAAAGTTTTAATAAAAAAAATTAAAAAAATCTTACCTTTTTTTTTTATGGACCCAGTCCGGGAACTTATGGGACATACCTTGTATTTGTCCAATAGCTCTCTCGAAGATCTGTGGTGAGCTTCGTAGCCCGAAAGGTAATCTTTTAAACATGTACACTCCTGCGTGGGTGGTGAAGGCTAAATAAGGTCGAGAATCCGGATGGATAGGAACTGTCCAATAAGCGTTGCTCAAATCAAGGCTGGAAAAATACTTAGCTTTCGACAGTTTTTCTATCACTGATTATATTAATGGTATAGGTTGGGGATCAACTGGAATGTGTTCATTTAATTTTCGAAAATCCACACACATTCTAAATGTTCCATTTTTCTTTTTTACTAGAGTAATGGGTGAAGCATATTCACCTATGGCCGGTTCTATTATATTATTTTTTAACATCTCATTGATTTGTATATCTATTTCTTTCCTATATGTAAATGGAATTCTATACGGTCGCAACCTGATTACTCTATCTGTATTTGGTTTAATCTGTACAGGTTGGATATGTAGGGTAGGAACTTTAAATGGGTCTGTAGGAAATATTTCAGCAAATTCTTTCAATAACCTAATTAACTTAAGGTCTAATAAGTTGTTTATCTTATGATACTTATCAATTAAATCACTGGTTAACTTATTTTCCCCTGGAATGCTTGATTGAGTGGAAAGTGTCTGTTGTAAATGATTAACATAGAGTGAATTACTTCCTGAAGGTGCACAGTGATTATCTAAGATTTGTGTATTAACAATATGAAGGTGTTGGTTTATATTATATTTCCTATCTGGATTTATCACATTGTATGCATCATTTACATAAGCCAAATCTGTTTCAAAATAAAAAAGAGTAGCAGGAATATTTGTGCCTTGTTGACTCACTACATTTCTATTGAAGTCAATTATAGTTTTTAATTTTTTTAGAGTTTATAATCCTATTAGTGCAATTTCATATGGTAGATGAAATATATAAAATTTTAAGCTAACTTTTCTTTTAAAAAAACTGACCGGTAAAATAACATAAAATATAGGTTGGATTGGTCCACTCAATGTATTAATTCTAGAATGCTTATTAACTGAATATTTAGTTATATTTCGAAATATATCTAATGCACCCACAACCTTAAAATGGTAATAATCGTTAATTTTTTCTGGCTTTTCCAATTGGCGAGTGAACAATTCTTCCAACGTTGTCTTCTTCTTTGATATATAGATTGTGGTCAGTTTCTGTTTGATATTTAAATAAGTCTCTTGTTCTAAGCCCAATCGATAAAATATATTTTTAGCTTCTTCTAAATTTAGAATAACTAAATTTTTTCTGTCTCGTTCATCGTTCGTTGCATCCTCAATGTTACGAAAGAAAATTGTTTTAATGTCCATCCATACAGAGTTCAAAACAACAACTAACTCACCCGTGCAGGCAAGGTCACGCTCCGCTGCGTCACGTGGGAAAACATATGTTCTCGTACATGTTCTCAGCACATCCCCCTTTTTAAGATTTGAAATATATATATACATTACAAACTTTAAATGCATAATATAATTAATAATGAAGGCGATCCACAGGTTTAACAATTCGTCCACTCCGGGTTCTTATCTGGCCGTCTTGCTCAAGGTAGTTGACTACTGCTTTCAAGGGTCGTATCTTCTTGTTGAGCTTCAAAAATCTTCGTCAACATCTCGTCTTTGTCGGTTATACTCGAGAGAACTGCATATATATGCGCTGAGGTTGGCCGTTCGTCTTCACCTCCCTCGGTTGTAAGAAGTGGTTGTCTGGATAATGCATCGGCGTCGAGCAGCTCCTTTCCAGGGATATGCACTATTTCGAATCCAAACCTCATCATACGCATTCGGAAACGTTGCAGTCTTGGGGTCAGCGAACTCAATTCTTTCGTCGAAAATAGAGGAATGAGAGGCTTATGGTCGGTCTCAATTCGGAAACGCTTTCCAAGCAGGAAATCTTGAAAACGTTCGCAAGCCCATGTAATTGCGAGAGCCTCTTTCTCGATCTGAGCATATCGTTTTTCGGTAGGTGTCATAGTTCTAGAAGAATAAGCAACAGGTCGCCAGATTCCATTCTTACCTTCTTGCTTCAGTACCGCTCCCAAGCCGTATGAAGATGCGTCGGATGACACCATAGTTGGTTTCCTGACGTCGTATGCTGCCAAGATGGGTTGAGTCGTGAGCAATTCTTTCAACTTTCGGAATGCTCGCTCCTGGCTGCAATCCCAAACGAAGTCTTGACCTTTCACCAACAACTGGTTCAGTGGTGCCACAATTTCAGATAAATTTTCCACAAAGCGTCCCAGATGGTTCACCATGCCAAGAAATCTTCTTACGCCATGAACATCTGTCGGAGCAGGCATCCTCGCCACTGCTTCGATTTTCGCTGGATCTGGTCGAATACCGTCTTCATCCAGTATGTGCCCAAGAAAATTAATTCTTGGCACGCCGAAGACACACTTGGCCTTGTTTAGTGTAACTTTCGCCTCTTTCAGTTTTCGGAGCACTAAACGAAGAATTCGATCGTGAGTCTTGGAGTCGGAGGCAAATATCAGGATATCGTCCAGGTAACACATTACACCGTCCATGCCTTGCAAGATTATTGACATAACTTTCTGAAAATACTCTGGGGCGAGGGATATTCCAAATGGCGCATCCATCAGTTTTTATATCTCCCAAAAGGAGTGATGAAGGTCGTTAAATGCTGGCAGTCTGGGCTCAACGGAATCTGGTGAAAGCCACTGTTCGCGTCCAGTTTCGAAAAGAATCTTGCTTCCCCCAGTTGCCCCAGCATGTGCTCCACCACTGGCATGGGATGCACTTCGCGCTGTACATGTTCGTTCAGCCTTGAGAGATCCACACAGAGTCGTATGTCACCATTCGGTTTACCAGCAATCACAGTCGGTGCACACCATTCAGTCGCAACGTTAACTTGTGCTATGATTCCCGCCTTCTCGAGCTCTTCCAATCTTGTTTTGAGCTTTTCCATCAAAGGTATTGGTACCCGTCGAGGAGTATGCACAGCATATGGTTTTGCTCCAGGTTTCAATTTGATTTCGTAAGGGTTTCCGATCTGTCCCAGTCCTTCAAATACTTCAGGGAATTCCTTGATCGGGTTAATTCTCGTCGCAACCACTTCAATCCGCCTCGCCAGGTTTAAGAGCTCACATACCCGGCGACTCAGAAGAGGTTCACTCAAACGACGAATAACATAAATCTTCTCCTTGATTTCATAATTGCCATTTCGCAGCGTTGATATAAACATACCCACAGTCTGAAGTTCGGAAAATTCAGCAGCTCTAATGTTGATATCACTTTCCACTATTCGTTGCTGTCCCATTATCTTCTTGAAGAGACACAGAGGAACACATGTAACATCCGCCTGGGAGTCGAGCTTGAACTTCACCTGTTTCCCGTTCACTTGGATTTCTGCTGTCCATCGCCTCCTACACTCGCCTTCATCATCATCGAGATTAGATGAATCCTCCACAGCTGAGACCTCCAGGAGAAAACCAATTTCTTCGAGTTCAGAAACAGCTTTGACTTCCGCAGTCTTCACCTGCTTATCTGGGCAGCAATTTGCAAAATGGCCAGTTTTTGAACATAGGTTACATCTTTGTCCTTCAGCACGGCAAGCCTGTCCTTCCCTGAGGGCGAAACCTCCGCATTTTGGACATCGTGATCTTGTTTTGGCTGACTTCTCCTTCTTCCTCGAAGGCTGCTGTTGTTGTTTCGGTGAATGTTTCTTCGAGTTGAACTTCACCTGATTGACCTTTTGGCTTGTTGAGGGACGCTGCAGGTCGACTTGCTGCTGTCGAACGGTTTCCTGCTGTCGAACCAATTTCACCGCCTTTTCCAAAGTCAGTTCGCTGTCCAACTGCATTCGTTCAGATAAAGCTTTGTCCCTCACTCCAACCACTATTCGGTCACGGATCAACTGCTCATGAAGACCCTCAAATTCGCAACTATCAGCTTATTTGTACAATGATGTGATGAATTCGTCCACTGGCTCCCGATCCTCTTGGATTCTTGAATTAAATTTCGCGCGTTCGTAGATAATATTCTTCCTGACACAGAAGTGGCTGCCGAACGCCTTGAGGTCGGAATCAATTTTCGTTGCCTCTTCCTCCTTTTCGAACTTGAAGGTCCTGAATATATCATCCGCGCGGTCGCCCATCAAGTACATGAACAAATCGATCTTGTCCGCCTCCTCTTTCTTCTTCATTCCACTGACCACGAGGTATCGTTCGAATCTCTTCCTCCATTTGGGCCATTCGTTGGGAGTCGAGAAGTCGAAAGTTTCTGGAGGTTGAATCTGAGCCATGTTGAATTATCTTCCAAGGTACACAAAAATCGATATTTTGCAATATACGGGTTTGTATATTATCCAGTTATCGCTGCCACCATGTTTTAATGTCCATCCATACAGAGTTCAAAACAACAACTGACTCACCCGTGCAGGCAAGGTCACGCTCCGCTGCGTCACGTGGGAAAACATACGTACATGTTCTCGTACATGTTCTCAGCACAAAAATTTTTATATCTTGATTGAGGCCAGAGAATTTACTTATATAATTTTTATTTGAGATCGTCTGTTGTTGTATAATTTGTGTTAGTAAATTAATTTGTTCTTTCATTAAAATTTAAATTCCATATTATCGTTTCTGTCAGAAAAATGGGTGTCGGTATCTGACTTCCTTTTTGGCATTTTTGTGGCGAATGGGTGTAGGCTAAAGGCTAAATCCAATAAAGTTTAAAAAAAAAGAAAAAACGTACCGGTTATTATATCCTGTGTCGGCTAAATACTGTCGTATTAAGGTAAGTCTTTGAATAATTATAAATTTAAAACTCTAAATTTGTATATAATAAATAATAGACGCGACAAAAAGAAACGCAGCCATTTTCTCTTGGTTTATTTCCCAACTCCTTTGTTCTCCTCTTCTCCCTCTTACCCCTCGGGTCGTTGGTCAAAAAATTATATACAAGCATTGACTATTTACTCTTTGATTATAGATATTAAAATATTAGATAATAAAAGGCATATTTTGGATTTTATAAAAAATTTATTTTGCCAATATTTCGGCCGGCTGAACGCCAACCTTTATCGAGGCATTACATTTTTGTATACACAATCTTTATAAAATCCAAAATATGCCTTTTATTATCTAATGAATTAAATATGGATTGCTCTATTTTCAAAATATTAAAATATATGTCATAATTTGTACATAACTGGATGTAACCCCACCACAATATGTATGCAATGTATGTTTTAAAAGATTTTAATAAAAACAAGGCTTAGAATCGGGAGAAAGATTTAGAGAAAGGCCATCAAAGAGGAAGCAATCATTAGCAGGTTTTATTATCCCGGAACTCATAAAACTGGGTTCAAGAACCTAGTATTTCCTGGATCAGGTCAGAACAAGTCCAGAAACAAAAGGATAGCAAAGGCCCAATCAGAGAGTAGGGAATTAGCCAGGAACCAATAGAAAGCTCACACATCTAAAACACCAGCCAATCAGAACCCTGAATAGTTTTCTTGTTAAATGGCGTACCGAGTTTAGTCAGTTGGGACCTGGACAGTATCTAGTTAACACCTGGACCGACCAAGGAACTACCTGACGAGCCAACCCCATCTTCTCAACCCCTCAGATAAGTCAATCCTCAATCATGTGAACAGTTATAGTCAATAGCCAACTCAAACCAATAGCTTCAACTCCTTTTCTCCCTTGATTGCTAGCCTTTTCCAACCCAAATCCTGTGTTTTTTCGTTATTTTCCCCTGTTTGAATACCTTACAATCTCAGCCAACACGACTGCGCCCACCACAAACAATCAACTCAGCCAACTTCAAAAGGTAAATCGTAAAAATCCCACAGTGAGTCGACAGGATAAAATGGAAAACAGACGAGACCAAGTAGCAAAAAGTAGCGGTGACGAAATAGCGGAGAAAAGGAAAAAGACGACACGACGCACCCTAACGGCGATTCTGGTACAGTTGACGGCGATCCTCCAGGGAGTAAAGATGACCCGACCCACCGCCGGCGGGACATACGCCGCCCACAGCCTCCGCCGACCGACAGGCCTGAAGACGAACGGAGCCACCGCCGACACGTGGCCGAGCGATCTGACGCGCCACCCCAAAGAACCATCACCCACCATGCCGGATCCCTACACCAGTGTCCAGAAAAAAACAAGTAGGTGGACTGAACCATCCCAACAAGCTCGACACGCGAACGCAAGGGCAGTGCAAATGGCCCGAAATCTACACACGAGTGCACGGGCAGTGCAAATGGCCTCGACACAGCAGCACGCCAGGCGTCCCACGCCGTCACCCCATGCTGGAGACGCCCAAGCCGCGGAGGCCTTTCGGAACTGAGGTAGGAAGGCAACCTCAACTCTTTGGCGTCAAGAAATTGACGCTGAAACTGTTTCTGACCCCTGATCTACCATTCCCATTTTTAATTGACACAGGCGCAAGCTTGAATATAGTGCCATATAATCTGTATAAAATGTTAAAAAATCACCTCCTTAATTTAAATTTAAAAGAACAGTCTATAGATCTACGGACCCTAAATGGTCTTGCAACAACAATAGGTAAAATAGCACTCCCCCTAACAATAGGTAAAATAACTAGAAAAGAGAGTTTCCACGTGGTGGAAGCACCTCTACCATTTGGGATTATCAGCATAAATACCCTCCATCATTTTAAAATAACAATAGATTTCAACAACGGCACTATATTCCATCTCGGCGCCCCATTGTCTACCCCTACCTACCATTTTCACCATGTACCCAATGAATGCACGTATTGGGAGTGCCAAGCGATGTCGCAAAAAACCAACAATACATCCAAACCTTCCGCACATGGCACCCAATGCGCGCATTCAGTGGTCAAAAACCAATCACCCACCTGCCAATCTAGTCACGCGCCCGCACAACACAACTTTTTCACTAAGGCCGATTGCCTTTACTATATGCCCTCAACTCACAAGGCCACAACGGTTTCAAATCACAACGACAATGCACAAATTGCGTCCCCCCAACAGGACAACATTAAACACACGCGTGACCACACGTCACCACACGACCCTCACGCACGTGCACATCGCAACAAACACGATACTCACAACAACAATACACAGACATTATCCATCCAACAGGACGGCTTTCACCACACTAAACACACACGTGTCCATACGTCGTCACACAACAGTAACACGCACAACCAGCGCAACAAGCGCGACACTCACGCCAACAGGCGACAACGATACCACGCGAACACATGCATAATCACTGCCAACATAACCACCCCATATACACGAAACATAGAAACAATCCACGCCACCCAACAACCACACAATCGCAAAACATTGCGATCTTTCTTAAGCGCTGTGAACGCTTACAAAAAGTTCATTCCAGACCACGCCCGCTTGCGGACGCCACTTGTCAACCTTCTAAAAAGGGATGTCATGTGGGTCTGGGATGAAGAATGCCAGAAAGCGTTCACTAGCCTGAAAGAAAGCCTTACAACACACCCCACGTTACACCTTTACCAGGAAGGTCTGCCATGCCAGGTACTGTAACGCCTCAACACTCGGCATCGCAGGCGTCCTCAAACAGGTCTACCCTGATGGGAAGATCTATACAGTTCAGAATTTCAGTCGCGCTCTGCGGGCACACGAACGAAGTTATTCCATATCTGAACTACAATGCCTAGCAATTGTGGAGAGTGTGGATAGTTTCCGTGTCAGTCTGATGGACAGAAAATTTACAATATTTTCTGACCATCACGCATTGCAGTGGCTGAAAGAGATCAAAAACCCGTCAGGCAGACTATTTCGATAGAGATTAAGGCTATCGAGATACGAATATGAGGTCCGTAGCATAAATGGAGTACAAAAATATGAAACGGGCGCCATATTGCGTAACCCGCTCTGTGGCTTTTTAGACGCCTCCCTCATTAAGAGCCATCAGCCTTCCCCATCGGGAAAGTCTAACTTGACCATGGATCACAACGGACTGCATACCGTTTCCCGAAAAGGTGTAACTAAAATTATAGTTCCAAAATCACTCACAACCAAACTTCTTAAATCCGTCCACACCCAACACAACCATCCAGACATCTCAAAGATGACGCGACTCATCTATGCCCAATATTATTGGCAGAACATGATACAAGACATTGCAAAACAGGTAAAAACCTGTCCCACCTGCCAATTCGCAAGAAGTGTCGATGAATCCAACCAACCTCTACAAAGAGACACCGATACAGCCCACAGAAACAAACTAAATTCGTACACAAAACATACCACGCACACAATACAAACAATAACAAATTTACACCATCTAAGACAGAGAGACGATTGCACGTTTCCACTTAAAACACCTACACCCGACATTTCTTCAACAGAATCCTTGACCACCAAACTGACGGACAGCAAACCTGACAGTCAATTAGATCCTACCATTTTTTCCAAAAAACGAATAACGCAATTCGCCCACGGTAACAAGAAATGCGACATAGGCCAACCACAAACACACCCCGTTCCAAATCCACCACAAACAATAGAAGTCCAACCAGATATTCCAGAGCCACATTTCATGGAAAAAACATGGGAGAAGATGTGCCAATATCCCATTTTTCACCTAATCTCTGTTATTTGTCTGCTATTTCTACCCTATGGACTCGTCCCATGTGTATTCATAGTTCACATGCTAATCTATGCACTGCCATTCAATCGGCTTTTCCAGATACAGGAAGCACTCTTCCATGTAGGCCAAGCACTTGTAAAACTCCTAGATATTCTATGGGAGATTCTCGCGGAAAATTTAGAGAAATTCAAAGGCACTCGAACCAACTAAGAAGAAACAAAAACGATGCCCGGAGGGAGAAGCCCACCAATTCAATTAGGGCACCGTGCAAAGATCAATTAGGAGAGCGGATGTCGGTCATGGATGTCGAACTTGTTTGAGTGAGGCATTGTTTTCATAAACAGAAGGTCTAAGATACTCCGTCTGCATCTTTAGCTCAGACAGCGAAAAGAGATGGAAAGATTGATGGAGGTAAAAGGGGGAGGTAGAGGTAAGAGGGATCCCTGTTGTCCATAATGATTGTGCCCGGTTGATTTATGAAAAAAAAGTGAAAAGTTGAAAAATGGTGAATTGATATGATGAGTCGGGCGATGAGAAAAAAAAATAAAAAGATCGCGCTGGATATCCTGAACTCACTATCGGGAATGGTATAGTGAGGAAGGATTGTTCCAGTCGGATTAATCAATGAAAAAAAACAAAAATGTTCGGCGAACTGGAATCCCTTGGAAGGTTGGAGGTTTGAAGGATGCGGAAAAGGGGATGTGGGTGTAAGAGATTCATTGCTGTCAATTTTGATTGTGTCCGGCTTGTGTGGTGAAAAGAAAAAGTTGAAAAATGAAAAAAATGATGAGCCGGACGATGAGAGAAAAAAATAAAAATACTAACTGGGTCTCCTGAGCTCACTGTTGGGAAATGTACAGCGAGGAAGGGTCTTCTAGTTAGTTTAATCAATAAAAAAAAAAAAAAATGGCTGACGAACAATAATCTCTTGATGGATGTAAAAAGTTGGGAGGAAAGGTTCATGGGATAGAGTTAGAGGTTGTAAGGGAAGCGTCAAAAATAACGTTTTGAAAATCTATTAAGAAAATTGAAATGATAAATGTTTTATCTGTTTAAGAAATATTATAAATATTGTTAGGTGTAGGTTTTTTTAAATGGTGCCTAAAATAGTTGAAGTTGTAAAATGCTAAGTCTAAACATGATGAGAAAAAGAGAAAATAAAAATATTAAAGGTAATAATATATAAAGGGTTCATTGGTAGTTGAAGGCATTAATAAACAAAATGATATTATCGATTAATAGTGAAATGTTTTATCTACATCTGTAAGTTAAAAAACAAAGTCCAACACCACAAAACTAGTAAAACTGTAAGTCTGTTTACAAAATAAATGAGAGAAAAGTTAAAAGAAAACAAAAATATTCGTTCCTGAAAAAAGGGAACATATTTACACACAATGTCTAGTTGTAGGTGCAAGATTAATGATGTCTTTCTAATTTGTCTTACGGGGAGGCAATGTGGTCCTATAATTGATTGATTGACAGGCTGCTAATGGTGGGTACAAAGGTCATTCCACCCCTTTAGAAGTAGGTAAGGGAAGACGAAGTAGAAAAAAAAGCAAATTAGGGGGGAGTTCAGTGCGACCTTGAGTTGTTTATCATTGGGATGAAGATTGGAATATTGTCGTGGCGATGGACGCCATTTTCGGGATTTAATTGTCCTTTTCTCTTTGTCGTGCCTGTCATTTGTACGTTGTACTGATATTTCTCTACTTTCTATTATACTGGGATTTATATCATTACATAACTCGGGGAATTTTCAATTTTGGGATGTTATAGTATGGGGCGTGTCTTTATATTTATTAGTAACTATCTTGATTAACTTCTTCCATGAGGTTCTGGGATTCTCTAGGTGAAATAACCTTAGTTTCCCAGTAAGTTTTGCGTCAAGATGTTCAGACAAATAGTTAGATTGGAGATTAATAGCGATGATTAGGTTTAGAAAAATGATAAAATAATGAATTTACGAAATTTTTCTGAGAAAAGGTTATGGCATGGGTACAAAATTCGGTAGAGTTTCGTAAATGACAATTTAACACAGGTAGGAATGAAATGCAATGGGGTATGGAAATTTTATGGTATGTTATTTAGTTTTCGCCTTTTACAGTTATAGTTGTGTTTGTAATTGCGGGAAAAATGGGACGCACATTTTGAGATGAGATAATTTAAAATTGATATTTATAAAAATACAAATCTAGGACTAGTTTTTGAAACTTTTAAATATTGAGAAATATCAATTGGAATAGCAATAGGTCAAGTAAAATAAAGAGTGTAATAAATTTAATTATTAATACTATGGCCATAAATAAGGTATTAAAAAAAACACAAATAAGTTTAGAAAATATTATTCGAGTAATTAAAATACAATATGATTTTTTATGTAAAATTGAAGTTAATGAATTGAAATTTAAAAGTTGCTTAAAATAAAGTAAAAAATGATAAATGAGGGTGTACTAGATTTAATATTTGAATTGAAATGCTATAAAAATGGTAAAATAATGAACTTTATGGATTTATAATAATAATGTTATTGCTATTAAAATGGTATCGAATAATTAATTCAGAGCAAACGGAGATAGTGTTACATTAAATAGTTCTGTAGAGAAAATTCTCCTACCAGATGGATGTCTTGAATGGGTCTTGTGGAGTGGGTTGCGATGAGGCTTGGTGATCTTTTTTACGGTGGTTGCCATGGGACATCGTCGATGCTGGTTGGCGGGGCAATGCCAGGATTTCTCGATTAATCTTGTCTGCCTGTTCGAGCCGATGGAGGGAGATGTTCGTGGCGCAGGAGATGTCGATGGGGGCGATGATGACCTCCTCGGTGCGAGGCGCAGCTAGTCCTCGCATGGCGTCTTTTAGGCGGCTTACTAGGTCTTCGCAGTGGGGTTGCATGTTGGTGAGGGCATCCGCGACGTATGCGTCTTCGGCCTCCGTCATCCTCTGCATGCTGCTGTCCTCAGTTATCCTGTCGACTTTAACGGGTTCTGTAGTAATCCCGATGTGGAATGTACTGGGCAGTCGTGGTCGTGGGTGTGTGATGGGATTTCCGCACTGGGACAGCAAGAGACAGAGGCAGGTCTAGATGGTAACTCCAAGAAGGTAGAGGTAGACCACGGACGAAGGTAGTCAGACCATGGGCGTCACGGATGCCCTAAGTCTACATCGCGGATAGGGGTGAGAAATCTGACTGACCGTATAACGGCGTCACTCTGAAACAACTGAAACTGTCAACTCCCTTTGTCCCAATCTTGGGGGGCTTTTATATGAGACGCTCGCAGATGGCGGCGAGTTCTGATTGGCTCCCATAAAATCACGCCACCTGTCAGGCGCCGGGTTATTTATTATGTCTGGCCACCTGTTGACGGGGTAATTGAACTCATTATCATAAACACCTGTTCGTCTGGTCTTTGTCGTCGTCTGGACTACCTCTACTCCTTTTGTTTTATTTGTCACTTCTATTGTTACAAGTTTGATACATGTTTTTATATAGATATGGGGTTATAATAAATATTAGAAGAAGGTTGTGATTTATCTATGTCAAAATATACTACATATATATAATTGAATGTCTGTCTGTGTGTACTCTATAGATTCAAAAACCATACATCCAATCGCCGTGAAATTTTGCAATATTATTAGGTATATCCCCGGGAAGGTTTTTGAAAAATAATTTCTTGAATATCTTGAATATCCTTAGAGTTATTTGCAGATTTGTAGATTTTACTAAAAGATGATGATTATTTATCAAAAGTAAGATTTTCTACCTATTAATTGCGCACAAGTCAAAGTTAGTTTTATCATTTATCTACAACATATATATTGGAAGAATAGATAAAATGATGATTTTGTAATGTAGAAAATTAGGAATGGCAAAATTCAGGATGACACGGCAATTTATTTGAGACAAGAATAATGATACAATTCCAAGGCAAGATACTATTCCTTTAACTTCCAATTACCGAGGGAACCAATTAATATTGATTTTATTCAACTTATCGAGTATTTTTCAAGGGACCGGGAAAAAATGTTCACTTTATCGAGAGATTCAAATTTACGAGTTTCAAATTATCAAAATATATCTTTTTTTTTTAATAAGTTTATAGAGAATTGTTTTGACAAATGTTCGTTAGACAAACCTTTACTCGGGTAAAACCCGGGCGAAGCCGGGTACATCCGCTAGTAAATAAATAAAAATTAGAAAATATTGAATAAAAAAATATATTATCACTGAATAATTATTTTAAATATTCTGTGGTATATCATCATTAATATTTGCATAGTCATCACCCCTTACCATTCTTGTATATTATTACTTGTAAATAAATTCTTAGCGATAGTTTGCATTTTATAAATAAATTATTTTTACTTAAACTTTTGTTATACTCGTTATCACTACCGTGACAACTGGTGGAGAAGCTGGAATATTCCCTCGCCGCCCAAGCCGTTAGAAGAAGCCGAAGACTACAAGGACTAGAACCTCAAGAAAACATCGCTATGATCAAGCAAGAGACACAGACAAAAATGGGTGAGTACCATTTTCAACCTTTTAGAAACCCTTCTATTTTTACTGGAGAACGCAACCAGAATCCAGAAAAATGGTTGAAAGAATTCCATCGCGTCGCTCGCTACAACTGCTGGGATGATTCAATGTGCCTCGCAAATGTTTATTTTTTCCTACAAGGAACAGCGCACAGATGGTACGAAAATGTTGAAGAGAAAATTAATTCATGGGATATTTTTGTGAAAATGTTTTCTCAGAATTTCGGACATCATGTCACCCAAAAAGATCAACTCGCAGAGAACCTCAAAACTCGAGCTCAGGGGAAGGAGGAGACCAGTGATTCTTACATTCAAGATGTTCTCCATCTGTGCAGAGAAGTGAATCCGGCTATGATGGAAAATGAAATAGTTGCACACTTGACGAAAGGAATATCGGAGGAGATATATCAGTCAATCATCATTTTAGACATTGCAAGTATCGATGAGTTCATCAAATGGTGCCGAAAAATCGAGGCTTCAAATAAAAAACGTGTAAATAAACGTGTAGTATTCGACAGACTACCGAATGTTGCCGCCATCGATTCAGCAGACTCTGAATCAATGGAAGACTTAATCCGACGCATCGTGCGTGAAGAAGTTCATCGCGCACTAAATCCCGAGTCAACTACCCCTGAACCATCTTCTCTGAAAGAAATTATCCGAGAAGAGATTGAAAAAAACGTAGCTTCAATTTCGAAGCCTATTCAAAGGCCTCCGCCACGACAGTCGTACCCCAACCAAACACGTACATTCAACCAGGTTCCACGACGTCAGTACCCTACCCAAACACCCATATATAACCAGACGCCACCACAACGAAGAACGGATGAATGGAGGACGCATGACAACATCCCAATATGTTTTAATTGCGGCCGCCCAGGCCATGTTAAGCGATATTGTAGAGAACGACGACAATGGACGCAGAGACCCGAAGGACATGCACCAAGCACCCAAGAACCTCAAATTGGTAACCACCAAGCCATAAGAAGCCAAATCTACCGCAGACAATCGCCGTATCCAAACAGAGGAAGATCCCCAAGACGCCAGTCCATTTCCCCAGGCCGCCATACAAGCCAATCCCCACCCCGCTACAATCTAGAAAAAAACTAAGCGTCGCGTCTTCTTTCGAGGGGGAAGCCGCGGGTGTGAAAAACCCTCCATCGTCGACAGCCGCTAAATTACAACAAAATTATGTCGAAATCATCATTGATGACATTGCATTTTCTGCTCTGGTCGATTCAGGTTCCTCTTTTTCAGTTATCTCTGATGGATTAAGACGACAATTAAAAAAGACCATGTTCAAGGATAGCGGAATGACTCTGAAAGTTGCTGATGGCAAGAATGTTACATCGATCGGCCGATGCACAATCAGCTTGAGCATCAATGGATTGGAACAGCCGCTTGAGTTTATCGTCCTCCCTAATAGTAACCCAAGTATTATCCTCGGATGGGATTTCCTAGAGGCATCAAATGCCGTGATTGATTGTGGACGCGCCGAAATCAGATTGGAAGAGGCCAAAGATGTACTAAATTCACCTGCTTCCATGGGGAAGGTTGTGGCTAGCAGAAGCGTCGTAATCCCAGCCGAATCTACCAAACTAATAAATGTTATGAGTGAAGAGCTTAATGGGCAAAATCAGGTACTTTTTGAACCTTCGAAAAAGGTATTGATAGGAAAAGGGTTAACACTTCCCTGTGCATTATTCAGGCTTTCCCATAATAAAGGAAAACTTTGGATCATAAATTCTAGCACCACAGCTCAAATAGTCCCTAAGGGAATGTGCCTAGGAAAAATTCAAAGGGTTGAAGAAAATAACTTGACGGCTATTTCAGAATGTTCTGAATTTAATAAGGAGGTGAAAAATGCGAATCATGCCAGTCATGCTGATAAAAGTGACTTTAAATTTTTACAAAATTTAATTAGTGATGATTTATCAGAAGAGCAGCAGTCTCAAATCTTATCAATTTTAAAACGATATGAAAAAATATTTGATAAAAATAATGAACCTGTAAAGCAAACTTCAGTAACCAAACATAAAATTGAAACTGGAAACCATCAGCCTATTAAGCATAGACCATATCGAGTCTCCCCTACAGAACGCCAAGCAATCCAAACGGAAGTGGACAAAATGCTAGACGCCGGGATTATACGTCATTCAGAAAGTCCATGGTCATCGCCGGTTATTTTAGTGAAGAAGAAGGATGGTAACTGGCGTTTCTGTGTGGATTACAGACGACTAAACAAAGTTACTAAAAAAGACGTTTACCCACTACCCCGAATCGATGATACACTTGACTCCCTGAAAGGAGCCAAATTTTATTCATCAATGGACCTTCGTTCAGGATATTGGCAAATAGAAGTCGACGAAGCAGATAGAGAAAAAACTGCCTTTATTACCCCTGACGGACTCTACGAATTCCTAGTTATGCCCTTTGGCCTGTGCAATGCCCCTGCAACATTCGAGCGCATGATGGACAAGATATTGAAAGGCCTGAAATGGACGATGGCCCTCTGTTATTTAGACGACATCGTGGTGTATTCCAAATCGTTCAACGAACATTTACACCGGCTTGAAATCATACTACAATGTCTCGACAAAGCCGAGCTACGCCTCAACCCAAAAAAGTGCCTTTTCGGAACCAAAAGAATAAGAGTGTTTGGACACCTCGTCGATAGTAAAGGTATTTATCCCGATCCAGAAAAGATTGAAGCTATCACCAAGTTTCCTACCCCAAAATCTATAACAGATGTGAGAAGCTTCATTGGCCTATGTTCCTATTATCGTAGATTTATCGAAAATTTTGCTGAGAAAGCTGCTCCTTTACACGAAGTCCTCAAAAAAGATAATAAATTCACGTGGAACTCTGACCAACAGGATGCTTTTGATTCCTTGAAAAAAGCATTGATGTCTGAACCTGTTCTTGCCTATTTCGAAGAACAACTGCCAACCGAGCTTCATACTGACGCCAGCGGTTATGGAATTGGAGCTGTCCTCGTACAGATCAACGATGGGAAAGAGCGACCAGTTGGTTATGCTTCAAGAACTTTATCTAAGGCGGAGAAGAATTACTCAACAACGGAAAGAGAATGCTTGGCCGCAATATGGGCCATCAACAAATTTCGACCGTACCTTTTTGGTCGTGAGTTTGTCATCGTCACCGACCACCACGCTCTTTGTTGGTTATCTAACCTGAAGGACCCGACAGGAAGACTAACAAGATGGGCTTTAAAACTCCAAGAATACAATGTAACGGTTGTTTATAAAAGTGGACGCAAACACCAAGATGCCGACTGTCTTTCTCGAAATCCTCTCCAACTTGAATCGGAAGAAGCATACAATGATGAGGATGATGATATACCCTCAATAACTGCTCTAACGTGCTTCGAAGCTGAACAAAGAAAAGACCCAAAAATTAATAAATTTATAGATGAAACAGAAAGATTTGGTGCCGAATCAAAAGGATATGAAATGTTAAAAGGAACCTTATACAAAAAGAATTTCGACCCCCTGGGAAACCAACACCTTTTAGTTATTCCCAAGCACTTACGCTTAGAACTACTGAAAAGTTTACACGACGCTCCCACAGCAGGTCATCTTGGATTTTCGAAGACATATGAGAGAGTTAAAAACAAATATTTCTGGCCAGGACTTCTCCGGGACATACGGAAGTATGTCGCTCATTGTAAGGAGTGCCAAAGAAAGAAACAATCAACTCAAAAGCCACCCGGACTACTTAAGGCCATACCTCCTGCAACCTCCCCTTTTCAGAGAGTTGGAATGGACCTCCTTGGAAGATTTCCCAAGTCTGATACTGGTAATAAATGGATCATAGTCTGTACCGACTATCTTACTCGATTTGCCGTTACTAAAGCCTTACCCACAGGGGAAGCAAAAGAAGCAGCCAAGTTCTTAATGGAAGATGTTGTTCTTAAGCATGGAGCCCCCAGAGAAATCATCACGGACCGAGGACGAGTATTCCAATCCAAGTTGATTGCGGAACTCACCAATCAATGCTCGTCGATACATCGGTTCACGACAGCGTATCATCCCCAGACGAATGGACTGACGGAGAGGTTAAACAAAACCTTAGCCAACATGATTGCTATGTATGTAAGTGTTGAACAGAAGGACTGGGACGTAATCCTGCCCTACGTAACGTTCGCCTACAACACGGCAAAACAAGATACAACAGGTTTTACCCCTTTTAAACTGATTCATGGACGCGAAGCCGAAACAACTGTAGACACTCTTTTCCCAAATCCGCATGAAGATCTCCAAGATGATTACAGTCAGAAGATTGCCTCGCGAGTCGAAGAGACTAGGCAGCTAGCAAGATTAGAAACCTTGAAAGCCCAAGAGAAGGACAAGGCCAGATATGACTCAAAGCACGAGGCAATGGATTACAACGTTGGTGACCTGGTATGGATTTTCATCCCGATAAGAAAGGTGGGACTCTCAGAAAAACTGATGAAAAGGTACTTCGGGCCATACAGGGTTACTCGGAAACTCTCTGACGTGACCTTCGAAGTTGAACCTGTGGACCAACCAACCAGGAGACGCCAAACAAGAGACCTTGTCCATGTACTGAGAATGAAACCCTACCATGACCCTGAGGACCAAGCTGATCTGTTCAAGTGATAATTACAGCGGGACGCTGTTCATCTAGGAGGGGGGCAATATCACTGAATAATTATTTTAAATATTCTGTGGTATATCATCATTAATATTTGCATAGTCATCACCCCTTACCATTCTTGTATATTATTACTTGTAAATAAATTCTTAGCGATAGTTTGCATTTTATAAATAAATTATTTTTACTTAAACTTTTGTTATACTCGTTATCACTACCGTGACAATATAATTAATAATGTTGGATCTGGGCATCTTGGGGTCAGCTTGGGAAAGGTTCAGGGCTCGTGGTGGAGCTAGTGTTCTGCCTGAAGATGGTGACTTCAACACCCACCATGGGCTTGTGGCTTGCCCATAGGCATGCTGAAGTCTGGCTTGGTACTGGTGGAGTCAAGTCAAGTACCATAGGTCAGTGACTTGACTACAGGGAAGGGGCGTCTGAGTCCATCTTGGACTCTGGCTTGGGTTCAAGTCAGCCACAATGGGACATGTGGCTCCACCACCAGGAAGGGGTGTCTGAGTCCATCTCAGACCAGCTTGGTAGGGCCAGGTCATCCACCACAGGTCAGGTGGGTTGACCACAGGAAGGGGTGTCTGAGTCTGTCTTGAACTCTGGCTTGTTGTTGTCAAGGCTGAAAGTGGCCTCAGGCTCCATCTCTACACCTCAAAATCACTGAGGTTTTCAGCTTAGATGGACAAAGGTGGGACATGGTTAGGTTAGGTGGGGTTCTGGGTTATTTTGGCATACTATGGTCACGAGGTGTCCTAACACTTGACTTTTTTTTTATATATTCCTTATTTAGGAGCATTTAAAAACAATTATGACAACACAAAATATAATATTAAAATATTATCGTCTTATTTATACTAATTTTAAATGAATAGAGGCTGGTATTAATAGCAATATCAAAAGGAAAACAGGAAACTTTAATCAAGTTGGTATGCTTACAAGATGAAACTATGCAAAAGTATGTAAGTTACTGAACATCAATTATATTCTTCTATGCAAAATTATAAAAAAGAAGGCTAATTAAAATTAATAAAGAAAGGAGGTTTTAGACAGAAAAAAAATTATTAAGCGATTTATATTTTATTTTGAAAAGTACATACAAAATAATTCTAGTATAACTTTAAAAAAAAAATAAGAGATGATTTTGTTTGGCCAGATTTTCCACAAAAATAAGACCCAACAATGATGTAAACATTTACATCATATCTATACACAGTGTCTTGTCGAAAGTGTTTGGTGTCCAGATGGAGATCCCACCACGGTGGCCGACGGTGCTCTAAAGGTCGAGGCAGGGGAGGACGCCCAATCGGAGATGACTCTGGTGGTACCGTGACCGGGATACCGGCCGACCCTCCACAAAAGGACAACAACGAGGCGGATTGGAGAATGAAGACACCAAGCTGGAGATAACACCTATGCCTCTAAAGTCCAGAAGGCTGGAGATGACACCTATGCCTCTAAAGTCCAGAAAGCTGGAGATGACACCTATGCCTCTAAAGTCCAGAAGGCTGGAGATGACACCTATGCCTCTAAAGTCCAGAAAGCTGGAGATGACACCTATGCCTCTAAAGTCCAGAAAGCGGGAGATGACACCTATGCCTTAAGGTCCAGAAGGCTGGAGATGACACCTATGCCTTTAAAGTCCAGAAAGGTGGAGATGACACGGGTCCTGCCCAAGGATCCTGGAGCCCATTGTAGAGAGGTCCAGCGGAGGATCTACAAACTATGTACATATGTGCATATGTTATCTAATCCCAATCACCTTTTCTTTTTATGCAATATGAAACACCCAAAAGGGTTATATTACCATTTCAAAAATTCCCTAAATTTATTTTCTTTATTCTAAAAATGAATAAAAGCCAATTACTGGCACATCCAGATAGATTGGACATATTCCTTATTTTAAAATTTCTTAAAGAAGAAATTATTATGTAAATTTCTCAAAGGGGCAAACAGGCTAGATTTTATTAATTTTATTACTAATCCAAATTATCTCTTGATAAGAAAGATGGAATAATTTTACCTTTATTATTTATTTTCTTTTATTCTAAAATGAATAAAATCGATCACACACATATCTAGATAAAATGGGTGTGTCTAGTTATTTAAATTTCTTGAAGAAGAAATTATTATTAAATTCTCTCAAAGGATTAAGCATCTATATTTATTATTTCAAAATTTTCTCTTTTAAAAAAAATAATAATATTTTATTATTTTATTACTCTTTAATTAATTTTTTATTACTCTTCAATTAATTTTTTATTACTCTGTAAGAAGATTTTTTTACCTCAGGGCACTGTTTTGAAAATAACGGCAGTTCTTATCGAGTTTTATCGGGGGAAGGACGGACAAAACGGGACGTCCTGGGGCCGTGAAGTTTATCAAGACAAACTTGAGAATGGTATGTAGAGAAGATATTTGGTAAGTCCAACTACATTAATATCTTAATGTATAGACCTAAAGAGGTCCGTGTAGAAAGAATGGTTATAGCCATGATAGATAGTAAATTTTTTTTTGGTAGATTCGACTATTTAAGATATATATAGTGAATTGAGGTGTGGTCCTTTTTTTTTTCCTTCTTAAATATTAGTCATTTGATTGATCATTTTATCCAGATGGAGTAACTTGGTTGAATTACCAAATTATAGGTTCTCAGTCAAATTTTTATAGTAATTTTATAATTTACAAAAAGAAATAAGAAAATTTTTAAGCCTACTTCTGCTGCCTACAATAAAGAAAAAATTTTCTTGTGTAATTTCCATAGAGATGAATAAAATCTAATGTTTCAATATTTAACAAGGTGTGTTGGTATTATTCTATCCATAATTAACTACAAATCACATGTAAATCCCTGGTGTGTATTACATTTTCTGTGTGTATGTGTTAAAATTTAATCCACTGAGCTAGTCCGGATTAGAATAGAGATGTTCTCAAATGGGACGTAAGAAGAGATCTTACATTTGGCGCCCGCCGCGGGGCGAGTTACTGTTGAAAATTGCAAAGCAACTTTGCAAGAAGTAAACCCTACGACCTGAGATAAAAATCCATGACTCTGCCACATATTACGATAGGCTTAAAATAAAAAAAAAAAACGCACGCCACATCTAGGCACTTCCTTATGTGTTTTGCTGGAGAATTGTCAGCATATAAAATTTACGTTAGGCTTAAATAAAAAAACCGCCATATCTATGCAATTTTTATGTACTTTTGCTGGGTAATTGCTAGTATGTAAAAAAAATACGTTATGCTTAAAATAAAAAACGGTTGTAAGCTAAATTTTTTTATTGCGTTAGGCTTAAATAGAAATTCACAAAGAAGTTTAGTGTTTGATTTGCCCATTTTAGTGTAATTTTTTTCCTCCATGTTTTAAAGCAGGCCTTGTTTAATATCCAGAAAATGCGTTACAATGGCGTACGACCGTTGTAAGTTAAAAATTTTTATCATTTCACTATGTATTCAGAATCACCGTTATCTGTTCGCGTGTGTCATTTTCTTTCTTTTATTCAAAAAGAAGTTTATTGCCTAAAATTTAGTTCACTTTAGTATATTTTTTATGTTTTAGAGCGAACTTTGCAAATATACGTTACAATGACGCACAACCATGATAAGTTAAAATTTTTATTTTTAAGAAAGTCACTGGCCTTTCAATGCAACATTAAAGTTTTACATCTATTTACCGCTAAGACCAAATTTTTAAGTTTTTATTATTTCTCTATGTATTCATAATCACCGTTATCTGTTCGCGTGTGTCATTTTTCTTTCTTTTATTCGAAAGGATGTTTATTGCCAAAAATTTAGTTCACTTTAGTGTATTTTTTTTGTTTTGTTTCAAAGCGAGGATTAGATCGAAAACAATGTTTTACGCGTGAGAAACTCATGCTGTAGTCTATTTTTTGAATATTATTTTTTAAAAAGATATGTAGGACGCGAACTTAGATCTAAAAACAATGCCTTTCTCAAAACCTGAGAATTTCCCACAAGCTCCAAATTTAGAACTTTCCCCCCTTCGGGGACACATGTGAGGGAAGGAACACGTGTGTTAGTGGGGGTGGAAATAGAGGTATTCTTGGGTGGCCACACATGTGTGAAACATGTGTTGACAATAGCTGGGAAGGAGAAAACAACGAGGAGTTCAGTTGACTCCCAGCATCTGATTGAAAAGGTCGGTTCTTGCTACCTCTTCCCACAATTGTGGGAAGGCTTCCCCTCTTGAATATTCCATCTTCTTTTAGTTTCTCACCATTATCTTTTAAATTATTAGATCAATACGACTTATTTTCAAGGTTTAATAATTTTATTTTTCAATTATTTTTTTTCCAACAAAATGATTCCACTTGATAAGTCTGAAGATATTTTGAATTTTGTTAATGCGATTGTACGCTTAGTTCTCTCTTATCTTTACGATATTGAGCGTTATCAATATAAATATAAAGATTTGAAGCCTTTTGTTTTCTTATCTAATTTAAAAGAAAAATGTGCATATGTCACGCGATTTAGTTAATTTCATATATGTTCCCAATTATTTTTTATTTTTACTAAGTTATTTCATACTGATTTTCTTTCTTTATTTAATAGTTCAATTGTTTATATTTTTATTTTTGTTTTGTCCTTATACGAACGTAAGGTTCAGACTTAAGTATCCGCTCCAATTTTCAATTGTAGACGCGCTTAGTCATGCTTTCACATAAACTCTTTCTTAGTTCTTTATATGTCATGAGCATTTTTATATGTAACAGTCAATATAAATTCCCGGTAGTGTACACGAAATAAAACAGTATTTTGGTTTTTTCTTATTTTTGCTAACTTTATATGAATGTGCATTTTCTTTTAAAGATTTAACCCCGATATTTCAGACAAGCGTATAGTTTTGCTTGCTTCTTTAAGTCGTTGAATTTCGCCATCCTTTTTATCCCAATATGGTATAATTTACAATAGTTGCTTACATGTCGGTATATCCATGGTAAAATTTCAACATGGCGGATCAAGGACGCGCTCAGTCATGCTTTCCCATAAACCTCTATATTGATTTGTTCTTTTTTTTATGTAACGATCATTTTTATATGTAACAGCCAATATAAATTCCCGGTAGTGTACACGAAATAAAACAGTATTTTGATTTTTTTTTAATTTTTGCTAACTTTATATGAATGTGCATTTTCTTTTTAAGATTTAACCCCGATATTTCAGACAAGCGTATAGTTTTGCTTGCTTCTTTAAGTCGTTGAATTTCGCCATCCTTTTTATCCCAATATGGAATCCACAATAGTTGCTTACATGTCGGTATATCCATGGTAAAATTTCAACATGGCGGATCAAGGACGCGCTCAGTCATGCTTTCCAATAAACCTCTATATTGATTTGTTTTTTATGTAACGATCATTTTTATATGTAACAGCAAATATAAATTCCCGGTAGTGTACACGAAATAAAACACTATTTTAATTTTTGCTAACTTTATATGAATGTGCATTTTCTTTTTAAGATTTAACCCCGATATTTTAGACAAGCGTATAGTTTTGCTTGCTTCTTTAAGTCGTTGAATTTCGCCATCCTTTTTATCCCAATATGGTATAATTTACAATAGTTGCTTACATGTCGGTATATCCATGGTAAAATTTCAACATGGCGGATCAAGGACGCGCTCAGTCATGCTTTCCCATAAACCTCTATATTGATTTGTTTTTTTATGTAACGATCATTTTTATATGTAACAGTCAATATAAATTCCCGGTAGTGTACACGAAATAAAACAGTATTTTGTTTTTTCTTATTTTTGCCAACTTTATATGAATGTGCATTTTCTTTTTAAGATTTAACCCCGATATTTTAGACAAGCGTATAGTTTTGCTTGCTTCTTTAATGTTACATCCAACTTTATGGCTAATAATTATATTTATTTAGTCTTATTTACCACAAATCTAATCATCAAAGTGATAAAGCAGTATAAATTTATTTTCACATTTTACCAGCCTTTTAAAGTTTATGCATTAGCTTTTTTTTTAACTTAGCCCCTTCACAATTAGACTAGCATATTTCGATTTTATATTGTACGGATATGATATGCATAGGGACGGCGCCATATTTAGTATATCCTTTTAGTTTTAAACGCTAGAATGTTTCATAAATAACATTTTTTGTATGAAGTTATTGAATATTATACAAATGATCCACATGTCATCTTTAAGATAATTCTATTATTTTTTTTTGGTAGCACAAATCGTGATTCTTTCTATCTAGTTATCGCAAATATTTACTTATCGCGCTTTAGATTATTATGAAAAACGACATGTTTATCTCTAAGATTTTCTTGTTGATTCGAAGGGCGTATACCCCCCAGGACAAAAGGTTTAATTTCATCGCCTCCCTCTTAAAATATTTAGATTATAAAGAAACTGGTCGACTGAATTAATAATATTTACTGGATCTTTATCCCTTTGGTACTTGTAAGCAAATTCCGTCTAATATTAATTATATATCTAGTTTATAGCAACATTTTATTGCAAACATTTGAGTACCAGTACCACGATAACCCGAGTTGTTTTCCTAGTTAATATAATCCTTCGAGTGTAGAATTCCGACACCTTTCCACATTTTTGGTACAACCTACGATATAGGCATTTGCGTGGTGGTACAGTCACGATAAAATTCAACATGTCATAATTAAGATTTACCTTTTTCCTTTTTATGAAATTTCCAACTATTCTGTCCACTTCCCTGAAGCACCTTTCCTAGAATGAGGACGAATAAAGACATCATTGTCTGCATCTAATTATATTAAATAATCACCAGCAGAGGGTCTGCTCAGATACGAATTTAAGCCCGTGTATATTTAGCTTTTTCTTTCTTTACTAACGGGAGAAGGATTGCTTTGTCAGGGCAAATGTAAGAGAATGTATATCAACAAAAGTCATGGTATTCTGATGGTATGGGTTTGAGCATCTCCTTTCAATTAAGACCCACTTCCCTTAGAGAAAACGAGAAAGATATTCCAATAGTGTTGATTCAATATATAAAATGTCAGATTTCTTATAATTATCGTGTTTTATAGAGGCAAGCTCCGATTACGCTCACGAATCAGATATGTGGTTCCTTTCAATGATATAGTGTTTAGATATAGTTTTTCTTTTTTTTTTCATAAAAGATCTGGACAGTCTAGATCCTGGAGTTAGAGTGGAAATCTAGATAAGGTGGCTTAATTCGCTCAACGCAGATAGCTCCAGTGATTAATTAAGACAATTCTAACTAACGGGGTGTTCAAAAAGGCAGAACTTTAAGGAATTAGTCACGTCAAAGACAATGTTTGCGCGGGGGTCTAGGAGTAATGATGAAGAAGGATTACAGCGATCCAACTAATAACAGTTGAATAAATAAAATAAATGGATAACATATTGAATAATAATGCCAGTGGGAGCAGATACCACTGTAGTATATGTAAGCTTTCCTTTTTTTTTGGAACCATACATGAGTTTAACAAGAAACTGACGCCTTAAATAGGCCTTCTCATTGGGACAGATTGAAATTGCTACTGATTAGGAGAAGTGTAGAGTGTCAGGCCAGTGTATTAAGAAGAAATTGAGAAGACAGTGAACTAATAAAATTAACTAAGATACAAGATTAAGATTCCTACTTGGTTCCAATTGATTTCAATTACCGCGATGAGACGGTATTATAAGTCGGGGGAAAGTTGATTTAGTCGCAAAAGGGATGGCCTCCTGGACGTGACAAAGATCACCATTGATATCTTATTGAATGCCGGACGGGATTCGCGTGTAACAGCCAATAAACCAAGTTTCACCCTAAAGTACCTGGGTGGCAATGATAGAGACGGCATAGTCTATATTCAACGATATACACTGGTCAAATGTACGATTCTTCCACATCAATGTTTTGACAACCACTTCATTCTGAAAGGAGCAACGAGTTCTAACCCTAATGTTAAGGTCCTTTGGAGCGGCATCTCCTGTTGCATAAAGACGCAAGACAACAAATTTACCTAGATCATCTGTTACCAGATAAACGCTTATGACCTACTAGAGGGACTCCATGCATCAGCATGAACATGTCTTAGATGAACGACTTAATTCTATAAGCTACTACCCTGTGAGTTAAGAGTTGTCAGCAATGTTAAGAACTTACCTTTTTGGGACGTGAGGAACTGTATAGTCTGATTCAACCAGAGCACAATATTTATAAGATCATACCAAGTCATAGTTAGCATCTAGAAACTTCAATTCTGTGAAAGGCTTGCATAATTTCTTGAAGGGGATATTGTCCAGCAAAGTGTAGGACAGCCGACTTTTGTACATATATATCTCTGCTATTCCATGATAAAGTTGCCCTATCTCGCATGGAGAGAGACAATACTAAAGAAGAAGTGACTTGTCAAATTCCCAACAACTACAGTAATGTTTACTGACCGGTCTAGACAGGATCTCTAAGACAGCCGAGATAAGCTTATCTCCTGAAAAGGGGGAGACCAGGAGGAGACAGAATTAGGAGGAAATTTCATGCTTGTAAATAGGAGGGTAGGTCGTCAGCTTTGATAAGAAGTGACAGGGGAGGAGCAGATTCCCAGAAAGGACTCCCGAGATATCAAAGTAGACTAGGGTAATATTGGGATTTGTTCCCGATGACGGGTTTCGGGGAAACACCAGAGGGATAAAAAGGAGTTGAATGTTGGAAGAAAGATATATTAGAAAGGTATCGAAGCATGTCGAGAATCGGCAAAGGGGGATTGTAGAAAGGTGGTAGAGAGGTGATATAGAAAGTGAGCTGAATGGCGTTGAAGGACTCCTGCGATGTCAATCAGAGTAGAGTAATAATTGGGATTGGTTCCCGATGACGGGTTTCGGGGAAACACCAGAGGAGACTTCAGAGGGATGAAAAAGATGTTGAGTGGCGTTAAGAAGTATGTTGTAAGATGTTGAAAGGTGTTGTAAGAAATGAAAGGGGATGTAAAGTCTTAAGGGCGATGAAAGAGAATTGAATGGCGTTAAGAGATAGGATGAAAAGGCATTGAAGTGCGTTAAAAGCGATGAAAGAGTGTTGAGAGGTGTTGAAAGATATGAGAAATGTTGAGAGGGATAAAAAGCGATGAATAGAAAGGCAAATAATGATGAAATAGGGATGAAAAGAAGGAGAGAGATGGAAATCGACAGTGAAAGGTGTTATAAAGTGTAATGGAGATATGTTAGAAAGGTGTCGGAGCATGTCGAAAATCGACAGAGAGGATTGTAGGAAGATGCGGAGGGATGTTGAAAGAGAAGGAATTGAGGAAAGTTGATAAAGGGTTTGTAAATAGAAGATAAAAGTTGGTAGGAAGATGGTGGGAAGATGATAGGAGAAGGTGCGCTCAATGTTTAAAAGGTAGTTGTTGACTGCACTACTGCCAAGATAGAACAATTTTGACCCTTCACCATGTAGTGTTAATGGATCATTCGTTCTAGTCTAGTGGCCAATATTTGTAAATAGTACATAATATGCACTGAGAGTTTGTATAAGCTGATTTACCTAAATTTCAGCAACAGTATACACTAATTTATATACATAGGTCTATATTGGTTATAATGTTAGGTTATATTAAATAACAAATATGTATTCTCCTTTTTGAGAAGCCAGAATTTCCTTAAAGGGTTTTCAATTTTTTTTTTCTGGCTACAACTTTTGTTTTAGTGTTGGTATATGATTTTAAAGAGTTACTCAGTTTTTTTTTGCAACGCTTTGTTCTTAGTGATAGGCTGTGATTTAAAGAGTTTTCAGCTTCCTTTTATTTTTAAGCTACGAGTTTGTTTTAGTGTTGTAATGAATCTTAAAGTTTCAGTTTTTCTTTTTACTTAAGCTACATATTTGACTTAAGTGTTAGGATGAATTTTAAGGAGTTTTCAGTTTTTCTTTTAATTTTAAGCCACAATATGTGCTTTAGTGCTAAAAGATCATTATAAAGAGTTTCACAATCTTGTTTTAATGTTTGTATGTCATCTTCAAAAGGTTGTCACAACCTGTTTTAATGTTAGTATGTCATCTTTAAAGAGTTCTCACAACCCGTTTTAGTGTTTGTATGTCATCTTTAAAAAGTTGTCACAACCTTGTCTTTGTGTAGTACATCATTTTTTAAGAATTTCACAACCGTGCTTTAATGTTAGTTCATCGTTGAAAGGGGTTTTCACCACCTTATTTTAGTGTTAGTATATCATTTTCAAAGGGTTGTCACAACCTTGTCTTTGTGTTGTATATCATTTAAAGAGCTTCACAACCTTATCTTTAGTGTTAGGATGTCATCAATGATGAAGATCACTGGGTACATCCAACGTATCCTATATATTCCCAAAGACCTGTAGAACCAGAGGAACCACAAGAGATGACAATCTTAAGAAATCCACTAGGGATAGTGAATGGGGTAATTGAGGACAATGTAGGCGGCCTTGAAATACGCCGTTCAACCAGGGTCAAGAAGCCCACGGGGTGTAAATCATGCCCAGGCTGCCAATGAGTAAATCTATAGAATGTGTACTAAAGTTTAGTTAAATTTTGATCATGATGAAGTGTTAGAAAGTGATTTAAAGGTCTTAGGATATGGTCTTAAAGAGTTTTCAGGTTTTTTTTAACTACAACCTTGGTTTTAGATTCTAAGTGTCACTGTAAAGGGGTTTTTTTTTTAGTTTTTTTTTGTTTTTTTTTTCTTTTGCTACATTGAGCTTTAATTTTAGGAAGTGAATCTAAGAGTTTTTTTTTGTTTGTTGTGTGTCAATAATAGCACAATGTGGTTTAAGATTGAACTAAGTTCAACAGTTTATTTTATTTTTGTTTAGGGTTATGAACTTTGGTTCAACTTTAAAATTAGATAAAGGGACTTAGACGCACTAGTTAACTGCTGTGCTTGTAACCTATTCACTTTGGGCGAGCTCGGAATATGCGTTGGGTTAAAACTTGACACCCTGTAATTCCTTATGTCCAGGATGCAGCCCAAAGAGAATTTCTAATGAGGGTGTGTAAGGCAGTTGTGGTCTAAGAGTTGATATGATAGGATAACAAGTGTTGGCTTCCGTAGGCGTTTCTTACTGGGAAAAAGAAAGAGAGGATCCAATGAAATAATTTAGTAGCGTTTATTAAAACAAAATCATAATTATGAACAACACATATAACAGAGAGTACCGTCGTCTTCCGGGTATTCCTTCTACTGGGGAGCTCGGATTCTATATTCTGTGCGTTTATAATCTGTTTATCTGTGGCTCTCTGGTCGGGATGGCGCCTACATTCGGCCATTCCTGGATTTCAATCGTCCTCGATTGAACCTTGCGTTGCAGGAACGTCGTGGGTTGCGTCGGGGGGTATCTTCTACTTCTGGCTCCTCGTCCGGACTTTCTTCTGTAGCTGAATCATCTTCTTCACTGTGCCAAGACTTCAGTTGACTGATATGGGCCGTTGTCGTGTAGAACCGTCCACTGGTTCTTTCGCTTAACTGAGTCACTCTATACGTGTCGCTTGGCAGAACCTCGGTAATTATCAAAGGTCCTCGATATTTGGGTTGTGCCTTGGTTGGTTCACCCGTCATTTTGGGTACATGCCTCATCACTACAATTTCTCCTACTTCGAATTGGATTGTACGGCACTTCTTCTTATCGTAGTATGTCTTCATAATTTCTTGTTTATTCTCAATTTGGGTTCTCACACTCTCTTGAATTCTATCCGGCTCGGTCCATGGGTCCACGTCTTCGTCGGCTAATCTTCTAAGTATCCCATCGTGGAATCGAGGGGAATAGCCGTGGAGTGTTTCGAACGGTGTTTTAATTGTCGTCTTGTTCACCGCATTGTTCAGGTCTCGCTCTACCTCCTTGATCTTCAGGTCCCAATCCTTCCGTCGCGGATCCTCGATACTGGTTGCTATAGTGGACAATACTGTTCGGTTCACTCTTTCGACCATCCCGTTCCCTTGCGGATGTTTCGTAGAGTTCAGAGTATGATGTATTCCATTTCCTCGACAGAATTCTTCAAATTGCCTTGAGGTAAAACATGACCCTCTGTCGCTGATGATCTTGTCGGGTAGTCCGAAATCATTCACAAAACTTTTCATTACCTTCAGGACGTTCTGCGTCGATGTATTCCTTACAGGGCTTAATCGGACAAATCTTGTCAGATTATCGACAATCACTAAAAGTTCCTGGTTACCTTTTGTACTTCTCACGAAGGGGCCTACGTGGTCCATGTGTACGATGGAAAACGGTCTCTTGCCTGACTTAATGGGATGTAGGAAGCCTTGTTGTTTTCCACCGGGAACTTTGTTAAATAGACACTCGAGACACATAGCCACATGGCGTCGAACGTACCTCTTCATTGAAGGAAACCAGTACAATTCCTTAATTTTGTTGACAGTCCTATCAGTCGCAAAATGTCCCATTAGATCATGGAATTTGACAACTAAGCTTTTCCTCATACTTTTGGGTATAACATACAGGGCTCGTTCCTCTTCTCCATTTTTCACCATGCGGAAAAGTCTGCCTCCTTTGTAGCTGTAGTCGTTAATTCTATTTTGTTCTCCTACTGTCCTATCACACGGGTCCTTTCGAAAGATCTGGATCAGGTCTCTCAATTCAGGGTCGGAATGCTGAATCATCAAGATTTGTTCTTCCAGTGTGATTGTGAAGCACACTTCAAGGTTTTTCTCCACGATTTCCTCCATCGTGTCTCTAGGGTCGTCGACTGGAGCTCTACTCATTCCGTCTACGTGGGCCATCTTCTCCCCTGGTTTATGTTGAATTTCGAAATCGTATTCCTGAATCAGATTGTACCATCGCGCTATCTGAGGATTTGTAGTCTTCTTCGCGTTCATGTAGACCAGTGCTTGGCAATCTGTAACCACTGTAAACTTGATTCCTACGAGGAACTGACGTAGTCGATCCAAGGTCCACACTATCGCCATCAGCACCAATTTGCTTGAGTGGTACATCTTCTCGGCCTCTGTTGTCTTCTTGCTCACACAGTAGACCAAGCGCCATTTGCAGTCTTCGTCCATCTGTAGCACCATTCCTGCTAATCCCTCAGCACTCGCATCGCAATGTACTTCTGTCTTGAGTTCAGGGTTGTAATGAGCTAGTACCGGATATTCGACCAGATCCTTTCGTAGTCCTCCAAATGACCTTCGCTGTTCTTCCTTCCATTCAAATTGTGAACCTTTCTTCGTAAGTCTGCTTAGCGGTTCTGCTTTCCTCGCGAAGTCCTTTACAAATCGTCTGAAGAAGTTCGTCAGTCCCAGAAAGCGTCGTATGTCGTGGACATTCTTGGGTTCTGGAAATTCTTCTATCGCCTTGATCTTTCTTGGGCCTGGCTTAAGTCCGCCTGTACTGATGACATACCCTAAGAACTCAACTTCCCTCCTTCCGAACTCACATTTGGAGGGTTTCAGTGTCAACTTCGCTGATCTTATGCTTTCGAGGACTTCCCTCAACCTTTCGATCATCTCCCGCCAATCCTTTGCCGGGATAATCACGTCGTCGAGATAGCAGAATGCCTTCTTGTTCAGCAGCGGACCTAGGACAGTGTGCATCAGTCTTTGGAATTCAGCTGGTGCGTTGGCGAGTCCAAAAATCATCCTTTCGAATTGACCTGTATCATCTGGGGTGATGAATGCTGTCTTTAATTTTGCCTTATCGGTCAGTGGTATCTGCAGATATCCATGCGCCAGATCCAGAGTGGTGAAGAATTTCGCATTCCTTAGGCCTTCCAGAAGGTCGTCTATCCTTGGTAATGGGAACTTGTCCTTAACTGTTTGAATGTTGAGTTTCCTATAATCTACCACCAGACGATGATCTCCAGTTTTCTTCCTCACAAGTAGGACGGGACTAGCGTAGGGTGATCTAGTTTCCGTGACTATTCCATTGTCCTTCCACTCTCTGACAATCTCCCTGATTGCTTCACGTTCACTTGCAGTCGTCTTATACGGTCTCAGACAGACTGGCTTGCTTCCATCAACCTCCTTAATGTCCATCTTGGTGACATCGGTGCACCCTAATTCCTCCATGCCAAGAGCAAAACAGTCTCTATACTCGTTTACTACATCTAGGATTTCTTGTCTCTCTTTCGAAGTCAGAGAATGATTGACGTTGATGTCCTCAGGCAGTATGGGGCGCTTACGTTTCATTTGGTCTTGTCCTTCCCTCTTCTATTCATTTTTAGTCTGAAACGAATCCTCTGCGACGTCCAGGTTAACAACAATATCATCAAGGTTCAGTAGTTCAACTCGCCCTACACATTGGTTCTTCCTTACTCTCAACTTGCCCTTGCCAGCTGAGATGATGGGTACGGTCGTCTTTCCATCGACCACTTCCAATAGGGAATCGACACAGGCGTCATCTACTCCTGTGAACAATACATATCCGTCCTTTACCTCGTCTGTGATTGCACTTGTAAAGTTAATGGAGTCGCTCTCCAACTGAACAGTTTCGGTTGCTCTCAGTTCGATGCGACGCGACTTGATTTCTTCTTGCAGATTAGCAAACGGAAATTCGGATGAATAGCCAATATGCAAGTTTTTACCAATTCTGGCGAAGGATACGTAGGGCAGATCTGTCCATGTTCTTCCAATTAATAGGTCATAGGGTTGGGCATCATCGTTGACAATGAATACAGTGATTTCCCTTCCGACGATGCCATCAATCTCCAGGTCGACTGTCGTCTTCCCAACGGTCCTGGCAGCTGGTGCAGTCTGGTTACCGATGCCGTACAGACTAGTCGAGTCTGGTTCGATGTCGACGCTGATCCTCCTTGCGACCGATTCTCTCATTAGACAACTGCTGCTCCCGGTGTCTATCATTGCCTTCACGGTTTCCTTGTTGTCGATCTTGACATCCTTCAAATATACATCTGGCGGGACAGTCTCCAGTCCTTCGACTTCCAGGTTGGCTACTTTTAGTCCTTCTTTGGGTCTTGTGCAATTCCTTTCCTTGTGTCCCGTTTGACCGCATCCTCGGCATGTCAACGTAGTCCTGGGTGCTGGGCAGTCTCTGGCAATGTGTCCAAACTGATTGCAGTTGAAGCACTTCGGTTCTCCCTTGTCGTTTCTGATCGTACGGTTGACCATTCTCCTCAAGGTGTTAGGGTACGTTTCACTGATTTCGTTCCTTGCAGCGTCTTGACCCGAAACATTCGTTCCTTGTTTAGTCTCTTTAACTTCGCTTTGGTTGGGGAATCTCGCAGATTTCTGCTGAAACGACGGTGGTATGAGGTGTTTCGCATTCCAATGCGGAGGTCCCATCTCGGTGCGAACATTTTCGTACTCGTCCAGTTTATCCGCCAACTCATCTGGGTTGTTTAACTTGGTCCAATCGTCAATGAGATGATTACGCAGCACATTTGGAACTTTTTTCTTTAGCTGGTTAGTGACGGACAAATCCTTTAGGGCGTCGAAATTTTCCACGTTCATTCCTTCGATCCATTCGTTGAAATATCCTCGCAATTCGAAAGCGAAGTCTCTCCAGGAACCCTTTTGAGATCTCTCGTGCTTCTCGAATTTTTGTCTGAATTGTTCGGGGCTCAACTTGTACCGTTTTAGGAGCAACCTTTTCACGAACCTATAATCGCCGCTTTGTTCTTCTGTCTCCCGAGCGATTAATTGAGTCATTTCGTAAGGTAGCAATCCTAGGAGGCTGAACGCCCATTGGTCTTCATCCGATCCTAGTCGCTTTGCCTGTCTTTCGAAAAGAATTAGGTAAAAACTCAAATCATTGTCCTTCGACTCGTACTTGGGCATCAGTTTACGTATCTCGTAATGTGCGTCATTGCTGGTACTTCGAGACGTATCGTTGTTTCCGCGTGTAGTCTGGATGCGCAGCTTCTCAAGCTCGAATTCCATTACCATTTGTTCTTTTCGTTCCCGTTCGATTCGTTCCCGATCCTCGATTCGTTTCCGATCCTCGATTCGTTCCCGCTCCTCGATTCGTTCCCGATCCTCGATCAGAGTCTCCAACAGTTGCTTTGCGAATTCTTCTTCGTAAGATTGGCTATTCAAAATAAGGTGTTTTAAGTCGACGATCCTGCTCTCTGGCGGTACTACCTCGCCGAGTTCATACGCCAACTTGCTCAAATCGCATTTCCTTACTTTCGCTAAATAAGTCATGTTTTTCAAAAGGAAAAATAAACAAAGCAAAAAATTTTAAAATAAACAAATAAAACTGACTAAACCAGATACGTACTGTTTCAATTATTTCTTTAAACGAAATCAACTTTTCTTTAGTAATTTTGAGACAATACTTTTTTTTTCTTTTTACCGCGATACTTTGCGATAATACTTTTTATCGAGATGATTTTGCAATAATACTTTTACCGCGATACTTTGCGATAATACTTTTATCGAGATGACTTGCAATAATACTTTTACCGCGATACTTTGCGATAATACTTTTGTCGAGGTGACTTGTAATAATACTTTTACCGCGATACTTTGCGATAATACTTTTGTCGAGGTGACTTGTAATAATACTTTTACCGCGATACTTTGCGATAATACTTTTAGGAATAGGTAATTAAATTTCGTACATACCATGCAACTCCTCTTACGTTGATCGGTCACCGCGCCACGTCCTTCTCGTTTCCAAATTATTCCAGTGAATCTTCAATTTTCTTCAGGACCATCCCACTTCTGAATTTCTGTTGGCTTCCGTAGGCGTTTCTTACTGGGAAAAAGAAAGAGAGGATCCAATGAAATAATTTAGTAGCGTTTATTAAAACAAAATCATAATTATGAACAACACATATAACAGAGAGTACCGTCGTCTTCCGGGTATTCCTTCTACTGGGGAGCTCGGATTCTATATTCTGTGCGTTTATAATCTGTTTATCTGTGGCTCTCTTGTCGGGATGGCGCCTACACAAGTAACCTCTGTTGTTAAACTCCAGAACGGGTTGGGTACTGAAAGCCCTATGATTCCAAAGAAAGAGTTTAGCTGAATAGCGGGGAAAGAAAGATGCCAATACCCTTGAATAGGAAGTAGGGTTGGCAAACACTTGTAGATCTATCATGATTGGCAATGAGGTAAATGCTCGAAGTTCAATTCGCTCCAATTTAAGTGCTAGTTTTGATGATTCGCTTGTTTAGACACCAAGTGTCAAGATAAGAAGAAGATTTTCAAACTGTTAGACGCACAGTTTTAATGATAGGTTAGATTTCAGATTTGATTGTTGACAATCAACATATTTTGGCTTATTTATCTGCTTAAATGTAGATAATTTATATTAGAGTTTACAAGAGGTACTTTATTTGAGTAAATAGGGCATTAGTCCCCAATTTGTTTTAATTAGGTATATTTTATTTGATTTCACATTTGTCCTGGAAGATTTGTTATTATTAGGGTCTATTGATGAGAATAATAATAGTACTTTGGCCTGTATAGCAGCTTCTAACTTTAGTTTGTATGCGTACCGCGAATGATAGGGGGGAGGGTGTATGAATGAATTGGTGGAACGATAGCCTCACAGGACTGTACAACTCTATTGTTAGGAAGGTATTCGCTCTCTTTGTTATGCCTCCTTCTAAAGGAATATAAGTATGATTTCTTTTATTAGTGTAATTATTTACTCCATTTCATCATATCAACTTGGATTCTAAGGGTCGTAGATAATGACCATGTCTCGAACCTCAGACTGGGGGATTGTGGAGGTCTCGGTCAGACCAAAGGCCTACAAATCCTCTCCTCATTAGGGGGAACGGAGAGGTATCAGGTGAACTTTGTGCTAGGTGGGGGATTTAGTTGCCGATGTCGCAAGCTAAGTGTACAGCGACAAACCTCGGATAACCGATCTGACATCGTAGTTTACGACGCTTTAAGCGTGGCTGAGATGAAGGTGACTCAGACGGGAGGTTGGGAAGGATCGGCACGTTGGATGCTCTTCTATATATTGCGCAGCCTGGAACCAATCCTCTATGGACAAACTTGGAACATGTGGTGGGTAAAGAAATCGAATTCCCTATAACTCCTTGCTTCTAAGTCAAAGTCTAAAGGGGGTTTCTAATGAGGGTTAACAATTGAGCATGTAAGAGACAAGCTACGATTAGACGAGGTGATTCCGTCTACAGATTTTAGGTACCAGTGAGCAAAGTGGCAGATGGACTGTCCAGATTCTTTGTGTTTTATATCGCCCCAGGCTAGCAAAAGTTAATCACCTAATTAAAGACTATAGTCTACCATACGTTTAGTTAGAATGAGTTCAAGTCTAAATACCTATTAGTAAGTAGAATTTTTTTTTAACGAGAGTAACTCATTATAAGATAAGATAAATTTTAAATTAGTAGGACACCTAAATGAGCTTTTGGAGCAGATTGCCAGAACAAGCCAGGCCAGTATTCCAGATTTGAAGAAAAAGGAAGTTTTAAGGGGGGATTGAATATCAAATTTTTGTTTTGGCTATGAAATGGCCCAGAGCAATAAGTTTATTTTATTTTTTTTAAGACAAAGAGTCAAAATTACAGAGAGATATTAAGAACTCAAGTAGGAAGATATATCGTAAGGTATAAGTTAGACCTAGGTTGTTAGTCATCATCATTTATTCTTTCGAGGTTAATTTATATATTTTATTAATGTGAATTTATTGATTAAAAATATGAGTACACATTCTATAGATAAGCTAAACGGGCTAACAGGTTAACAATAATGTTCAGCTAAAGGCAAAGATAGATAAGATTGTCATCACGATAAGGTAATTTTTTTTTTAAATAATCTGAATCAAAGATTTTCTAACTACTAAGATTTCCTTTTATATATTTTTTCCCATCATGGCTAAAAGGGGCGGAGAACACGCCAGACAAACACTCCCAGTGACGAGTTGGTTAGAACAAGCTTTTAAGGTAGTGCATATAAATTTTGAAATACTAGCGAAATGACCTAGATCCTCAGAACATATCTATTCGTTTATTATTATATACTCATTATTACCATATACCATGTATCATTCCTTTTATTATATTCATGTATATTTGTATATATAGAAAGCACGATTCGGATTATAGATGTGTGACATTTTGGTAGCAGCGTTGTTACCATCTTCAGACAAAATGCACTAAATAAGTTTAACCACAGCATATATATATAATTTGTTTATTTATCATAGTATATTCCCCATATCAATGTTATTTCCTTCCCATACATCATATTCTTCCAAAATTTTGGCATATTTATTATCAAGAGGTAATATTTACTCATTTATTGTACCGTCCACCATGTTTACCCCTTTTATAATTATCTTCATGTATATTCATATATATATATAGAGAGATAAGGCACAATTCGAACTATAGACTACAAAAACAAGATAACGAGACCGATCCCAGAATAAATAATTAGTATGTGTGACATTTTGGTAACAGCATTGTTACCATCTTCGGACAAATGTACCGAATGAAGAATTTAATCACAGTTTATATATTCATTTGTTTATCATTATATATCCTATATATATCAAGTCATTCCCTTTCTACTTGTAGTATGTATCCATTTAAAAATTTTTATTTATCATTGCGTATATCTACATTGCTTCATTTTGGCATACATCGTATCCGTGCAACTTTGATATGTATATTCACTCCCCACGTTTCCGCCTGCCCTATTATTGATGTTAATTGATAGGAGATGCAATTTTTAAATTATGTGACCATGTATAGTCATTCCTTTGCTATCGTATGTATCTCATCATATAGAGTTAATAAAGTTTTTTTTTTAGATGTGTTTTAGGAATTGGGCATATCTACATTTACACGCACAATTCCTTGGCGCCCCTAATGATTATGTTTATCCAGGAAGGTCTAAGGATCTGTTTGTACAGAATCTGTGTATAGACCACCCCCATCTCCACCCATAGGGACTACAGCTGGGAACGTGTGGATTAGCCTCACATCTGGGCCAAGACCCCCTGGCATACAGACAGCGAAAGGATGGGCTTAGTAACTTGCCCATTAAATGGTAGGATAAGATTTCCTTCAGTAATCACGATGAGTTAACCTGTCCTAGGATCCATGGCCCGTCTGTTTCACCTTTGCCTGAGTGTCGGTGATTGCATATACTGCATATCGTAAAAAATGCATTTCTTCCAAAACAATATTTATCAAAGAGCATGAACAGATATGAATTGGAATAAACACATTTTTTCACTCAGGCAGGGGAGGAATTGTTGGGCCAGATTTTCCACAAAAATAAGACCCAACAATGGTGTAAACATTTACATCATATATATACACAGTGTCTTGTCGAAAGTGTTTGGTGTCCAGATGGAGATCCCACCACGGTGGCCGACGGTGCTCTAAAGGTCGAGGCAGGGGAGGACGCCCAATCGGAGATGACTCTGGTGGTACCGTGACCGAGATACCGGCTGACCCTCCACAAAAGGACAACAACGAGGCGGATTGGAGAATGAAGACACCAAGCTGGAGATGACACCTATGCCTCTAAAGTCCAGAAGGCTGGAGATGACACCTATGCCTCTAAAGTCCAGAAGGCTGGAGATGACACCTATGCCTCTAAAGTCCAGAAGGCTGGAGATGACACCTATGCCTCTAAAGTCCAGAAAGCTGGAGATGACACCTATGCCTCTAAAGTCCAGAAATCGGGAGATGACACCTATGCCTTAAGGTCCAGAAGGCTGGAGATGACACCTATGCCTTTAAAGTCCAGAAAGGTGGAGATGACACGGGTCCTGCCCAAGGATCCTGGAGCCCATTGCAGAGAGGTCCAGCGGAGGATCTACAAACTATGTACATATGTGCATATGTTATCTAATCCCAATCACCTTTTCTTTTTATGCAATATGAAACACCCAAAAGGGTTATATTACCATTTCAAAAATTCCCTAAATTTATTTTCTTTATTCTAAAAATGAATAAAAGCCAATTACTGGCACATCCAGATAGATTGGACATATTCCTTATTTTAAAATTTCTTAAAGAAGAAATTATTATGTAAATTTCTCAAAGGGGCAAACAGGCTAGATTTTATTAATTTTATTACTAATCCAAATTATCTCTTGATAAGAAAGATAGAATAATTTTACCTTTATTATTTATTTTCTTTTATTCTAAAATGAATAAAATCGATCACACACATATCTAGATAAAATGGGTGTGTCTAGTTATTTAAATTTCTTGAAGAAGAAATTATTATTAAATTCTCTCAAAGGATTAAGCCTCTATATTTATTATTTCAAATTTTTCTCTTTTAAAAAAAAAAATAATATTTTATTATTTTATTACTCTTTAATTAATTTTTTATTACTCTTTAATTAATTTTTTATTACTCTGTAAGAAGATTTTTTTTTACCTCGGGGCACTGTTTTGAAAATAACGGCAGTTCTTATCGAGTTTTTATTGGGGAAAGGACGGACAAAACGGGACGTCCTGGGGCCATGAAGTTTATCAAGACAAACTTGAGAATGGTATGTAGAGAAGATATTTGGTAAGTCCAACTACATTAATATCTTAATGTATAGACCTAAAGAGGTCCGTGTAGAAAGAATGGTTATAGCCATGATAGATAGTAAATTTTTTTTTGGTAGATTCGACTATTTAAGATATATATAGTGAATTGAGGTGTGGTCCTTTTTTTTTTTCCTTCTTAAATATTAGTCATTTGATTGATCATTTTATCCAGATGGAGTAACTTGGTTGAATTACCAAATTATAGGTTCTCAGTCAAATTTTTATAGTAATTTTATAATTTACAAAAAGAAATAAGAAAATTTTTAAGCCTACTTATGCTGCCTACAATAAAGAACAAATTTTCTTGTGTAATTTCCATAGAGATGAATAAAATCTAATGTTTCAATATTTAACAAGGTGTGTTGGTATTATTCTATCCATAATTAACTACAAATCACATGTAAATCCCTGGTGTGTATTACATTTTCTGTGTGTATGTGTTTAAATTTAATCCACTGAGCTAGTCCGGATTAGAATAGAGATGTCCTCAAATGGGACGTAAGAAGAGATCTTACAATTTTAAAAATATTTTAAATATAGAAGTGTCGCAAACAACAATAATCAATGCAATAAAAGTTTTAAATACCTTGAAAAGTCATCTATTGAGTTGATCGACATAAAATCAGATGGAACAAAGCGAAAAAAAAAAGAATATGCGGAATTGTTTATTAATAATTCATCTGATTTAAAAATGATGTCAAACATCTCTATTTCCATTTCAAAAAAGCTCTTCTTTCTTATAATAAAACTATATTCAATATTTTTAGTTGTTTAAAATGCTCCTGAATGAGGAGTGAATAGAAAAGTCAATGTGTCTAAATTAAAAAGAAAAATGTCTAAATTCAAATTGAAAATGTCTAAATGAAAATTAAAGTTTTTAAATTAAAATGAAAAATGTCTAAATATAAATTAAAAATATCTAATTAAAATTTAAAATCCTATATATCTACTTATATAATTGCCTTATTCTGTCTGTGTGAAGTTCACTGTGTGAAGTTCACGGATAGATTTTGGTCAGAATGGATAAAATAAAAAAAGTGTCAAGGGATGGGAATCGAACCCACGACCTTCCGCTTACCGGGCAGATGCCATGACCACTAGGCTACCCTGGACATATTTTTCCGTTCATAAAGTTAATATATGATGCCAATATATATAATAATTGTATAAATGAATGCAAGACAAAATCACCGCGAATGTTTCTTTTTTTTTAAGGCAATTTCTTTTTAAGGCAATTATCGTTTTGCACAATTACCTAATCTTTTAAAATAAATAACAATACTTAAATGAAAATATGTTTCTTTAAATAAAATAAAATAAACTTTAGGTACTAAAGGTAACTAAAGGTATATTTAGTCAATATACCTAAGTTCATGTTGCAAATGTAATTATCTCTATCGATTTAGTAGGTGAAATGCAAAAAAAAATCGACATGATGAAATCTTTATGAAAATTCACATTTTCATTTTTATATTTTCAAGACACACACAGTTTGGGGCGGGACGTTTCACAAGAGAGACATCCACGGCGCCAATTTATAATTGTAACGAATAGTATTTTAATTAAAACATTTTAAAAACACACAGTTTGGAACGGGACGTTTCACAAGAGTGACATCCATGGCGCCAATTTATAATTGTAACGAATAGTATTTGAATTAAAACGTTTTTAAAATATATACGCACTCGGGTAAAACCCGGGCGTTGCCCGGGCCATTCGTCTAGTACATTTATAATTAAATTATATGTTGAGGGTTCAGGCGAGAATCCTCACGCCACTTCGCGCCTGGCGGCGGGAACTGGCCGAGACTGGAACCTGGGGGGGGGGGGTTGGTTTCGGTGTTGGCTGCGAGCGGAGGAGTATCTCCGCGTCTGGCTGTGTGTGGTGTTCTCCTTATGTTCTGGCACTGGTTATAAATAAAACCGGTACCAAGGGAGCTCCGACAGCTCAGAGTGGACTATTGACAAAACAACGGGCACAACACAACATTATATATAAGTAGTTAGAACGCTCCAGGGGTATCCAGGTTACCTCAAGAGATATATAAGTAAAAAATTATACAAAAAATAAAAATAAAAACCCAAATTCCAAAATAAAATATTTTAGAATTATTATATCTAAATTTAGGGGGATGCTATAATGATTTATCTATGCTATAATGAACTAAAAAAATCAATTAAGGGTCATTGTCTTTCTATCCCAATTTTATAATTCTTAATAGAGATTATACAAATGTGCAGAATTTTCTCTAAGTTGGGCTGCTGGATGTTCTTCAGGCTACAGGATGAGTCAGCAGGTCACTGGACGCTTCTTCAGGCTACAGGATCAGTCAGCAGGTCACTGAACGCTCCTTCAGGCTACAGGATGTGTCTTTCAGGCTAAAAGATGTTCTTTAGGCTACAGGATCAGTCAGATGGTCACTGGGCGCTCCTTCAGGCTACAGGATGTGTCTTTCAGGCTACAGTATGTTCTTTAGGCTACAGGATCAGTCAGCAGGTCACTGAACACTCCTTCAGGCTACAGGATGTGTCTTTCAGATACAGGATATTCTTTAGGCTACAGGATCAGTTAGATGGTCACTGAACGCTCCTTCAGGCTACAGGATGTGTCTTTCAGGCTAAAAGATGTTCTTTAGGCTACAGGATCAGTCAGATGGTCACTGAACACTCCTTCAGGCTACAGGATGTGTCGTTCAGATACAGGATATTCTTTAGGCTACAGGATCAGTTAGATGGTCACTGAACGCTCCTTCAGGCTACAGGATGTGTCTTTCAGATACAGGATATTCTTTAGGCTACAGGATTAGTCAGCAGGTCTCTGGACGCTCCTTCAGGCTACAGGATGTGTCTTTAGATACAGGATGTTCTTTAGGCTACAAGATCAGTCAGCAAGTCCCTGGACGCTCCTTCAGGCTACAGGATGTGTCTTTCAGGCTACAGGATGTTCTTTAGGATACAGGATCAGTCAGTAGGTCACTGGACGCTCCTTCAGGCTACAGGACGTGTCTTTCAGGCTACAGGATGTTCTTTAGGATACAGGATCAGTCAGTAGGTCACTGGATGCTCCTTCAGGCTACATGATGAGTCAGCATGATGTGCAATAGTAGTCTGCGGGATCCGGCCAAAGGCTATCCTGCACATCCATCATCTCGCCTAGAAACTTGTTTTATCATATTTACACTGTTATTGGGTCCAGTCCAAAACAGACCCTACTCATTGAATGGTTTGGCCAGCTTTATTTAAACCTGAGTAAATCAAATTACTCATGTAGCTGCTCTCATGCAAGGACTGGGGGGGGCACCTCTACTTCAACAACTCGCTATGTGTAAAAAGCCAGGACAAGGTGACTCGCGAGCTGTGCTCGAATGTAACACCTTCAAACTGAGACGAAATAAATAAAGTACTCATGTAGAATTTAACCTACATATGAAAAATATTTTAAAGAGCGCAAAAAATACAAAAATAACTCTAGCCAGTTCACTCAACTATAAAAACAATTTATGATCCTAACAAAAGTGTATCTTCTGAAAAAGTATGCATACTGCCCATAATCACATATGCACTTTCAGTTTGGTGCAAATTTATCAATTAATCTATCCCATAAATAAAAATATAATTGACACCTTTATATCTGGATCTGTTAAGAACATACATAGTGTGATCAATAATTTCTAGGAGGGCTAAATATTTAAAGAAACACAAATAAAGTTTTATCTCGGGATCAAGTCAGGAGAATAGGGTGGCTGGGGTAGTAAAGCACTTCCTTGATTAGCCAATTAGAGTTGTACAGTGACGTCATATGTGCGTGCGTTGTCATGATGCAAGAGCCAATTTTTCTGATGCCATTTTCGGGTCGTTTCTGAAGCACAGCCTCCCTTAAACATCGCGATACATCAAGATAGTAATGTTGATTAATGGTATGACCCTCGGGGCACGAATTCATAGTGTAACAATTCCCTCACATTAAAGAAAGTGATAAGACACTTAAGCTTCAATCTGATCATTCTTGCTTTCTTGAATCTTGGTTCCCCAGGCTCTAGCCACTGGCTTGATTGGCTCTTAGTCTTGTAAGATTTTATTCTTACGTCTCATTTTAGAACATCTATATTCTAATCCTGACTAGTTCAGGGGTTAAACCCAGGTACATATATTTTCCTTTTTGTTGATTATACATAGTAATACCAATACGCCTTTTTGAATATTGTTGCACCAAGTTGCGGCTTGGCAGCCTCTTCAGCCTTGATTCTCTCCTGTGCTGGGTCTTGCATCTTACCAGAGCGTGTTTCAACCATCCTACAACTTTATAAAAGGGAATAACGAGATAAGTCTTCTTTAAGTAGCCTTCAGAATCCTTTATTTATTTTCTCACATCAAAGAGAGCAGTGAAGTCACACGTGTACCTAAATACAAATGATGATAATCTAAATAATCTGTTTTAAATAAATATCATAGAATATAAAACTAAATAAATATATAATTTAAATTTCAAATATATTAAAAATAATATAAGAAATACGCCATTAATCATGATGTAACACTTCCCCCTCTCCAGAGGTCGTCACGTCCTCGTGAGTTACCTCATCAATTCTCTCAAAATAGGGTTTGAGTCTTGAGACATGCACAATCAATGGGTCTTGGCCAGGATTATCTTTCGGCTCGATTAAGTAATTTACGTTAGACAGCTTCTTTAATATTCGATATGGGCCAAAATATTTTCTCAATAGTTTTTCACATTTTCCGATTTTCCTGACTGGTGTCCAAACTGCCACTAAATGTCCTGGTTCATAGATTCTCTCGTTGTGTTTTTTGTCATAGTTTCTCTTCATTCTTTCCTGAGTCTTCTCTGTGTTGCTAATGACTACCTGTCTCGTCCTTGCTATTTTATCTAAGTAATTTTCTATATATTCGTCATAATCGTTCATGTTACTGTCAATTGGGATATTATCGTTGTCTAAGAGGGACATGGGTTCCCTCCCAAATAACAGGAAAAATGGAGAGTAGCCTGTGGTTTCTTGAATCGTGGTATTGTACGCGTGGGTGACGAAAGGGAGGATTTCGTCCCAGTTCTTCTGGTCTGTATTTACATACATGCTTATCATGTTGATTAGAGTTCTATTTAGCCGTTCCGTTAGTCTGGGGATGGTAGCTCGTCGTGAAGCAGTGTTTAACTTTGCACATTTTCATAACCTCCTTCATCAAATTGCTAGTGAACTGTGAACCTCTGTCACTAATAAGAAACCTTGGGGCCCCGTGACGTAAAAAAATTTGTTCGATTAAAAATGTAGAGACTTCTTTCACTGTTGCTTCTGAGACTGCCTTTGTTTCAGCGTACCTGGTATAATAATCAGTCAACACAATTATCCACTTCCTTCTTCTTTTCGTTGATGGCAAGGGACCAACAAAGTCAATCCCGATTCTTTCAAAAGGGTAGTTAGCTGGGGGAATGGGTTGCAAAAGTTCAGAGGGCGACTGATTTGAACCTTTCCGACTTTGGCAAAGATGGCACGTCTTTACAAATTCTGAAACATCTTTCAGCATGGAAGGCCAATGATATTTATTCTTCAAGCGGTATGTGGTTCTGGCGACGCCTAAATGGCCATTCAGCATATGGTTGTGGAATTCACTCATGATTTCTTTCCTTCTCTTCTTCGGCACTACCAGCAACCATGCTCTGCCTTCAGGGTTTGGGTTCTTCTTATATAGACATCCATTTTCCTCTTTAAAATTCTGTGTGATTGCTCGTTTGCTTCCTTTAAGGCTTTTCTTAACATTTTCTATGAATTCATCCTCTTCATTTATTATCTGATTCACAAATAGTCGTTCATAATCCTCGACCCAATCCGTTTCAGGTAGGGGTCCTCTAGATAAGCCATCAGCATCCATATGTTTTTTACCCGATTTGTGTATTATGTCAAAATCGTATTCCTGAATTTTCAGTGCCCACCTTGCAAGTCTACCTGTTGGATCTTTAAGATTTTTCAGCCAGCACAATGCGTGATGGTCTGTAATTATCTTGAAGTGTCTTCCATATAGGTAGGGTCGTTGTTTTGATATCGCCCACACCACAGCCAAACATTCCTTTTCGGTGGTTGAGTAATTTTGCTCAGCTTTACTTAGAGTTCGACTCAAATATGATATCACCTTCTCTTCCCCACAGATAATTTGGACCAGTGTTGCACCTAAGCCGATGTTAGAGGCGTCTGTGTGAATGTAGGTGGCTGCATTTGGATCAAAGTGACCTAAAATTGGCGGATTTATCAGAGCTTTTTTAAGGTTTTGAAATGCTTCCTCTTGTTTTTCTGTCCAGGTAAATTGCGCATTTTTCCTGATGAGTCCTGTCAATGGGTCAGCAATTAATGAGAAATCTTTAATGAATTTTCTATAATAGGAACACATTCCTAGGAACGATTGTACTTCTTTGACCTTCTTGGGCTGAGGAAAATCCCTAACGGCTTTGATATTATATTCGGCCGGTTTTATACCCTGTTGGTTGGTTATATGACCAAGGATCTCAAGTTCTTCAAAAGAAAATCTGCATTTCTTGTCGTTCAGTTTCAAATTAGATTCACTAAAACATTTTAAGACAGCTTCAAGTCTTTTAAGGTGGGTTGGAAAGTCTGAGCTGTATATAATAACGTCGACCAGATAACAAAGGCAAATCTGCCATCTTAGATTTCCAAGCACATTGTCCATATTCCTCTCAAAAGTAGCAGGGGCGTTGCATAGTCCAAAGGGCATGACGTTGAATTCATATAAACCGTGGGTCGTAGTGAAAGCTGTCTTCTCCTTGTCTTTCTCTTCAATTTCGACTTGCCAATATCCCGATCTAAGGTCTATTGCTGAGAAGTACTTCGATCCTTGGAGAGTATCCATTACGTCATCAATTCTTGGGATTGGATAAACATCCTTTACTGTTACCTCATTCAATTTTCTATAGTCTACACAAAATCTGAACTTACCATCTCTCTTCTTGACCAGTATTACAGGGAAAGACCAGGGACTTGAAGATGGTCTAATTATGCCTTCTTTGAGCATTTCATCAATTTGATCTTTTATAAGCTCGATAAAGACTAACTCTCGACTGCCGTCCCTTTCCTACAGCGCCCTCAATCTCAATCATTTCTTACAGAGTAATAAAACTTGAATATACAAAAATTCTCGGAATATTAAAAATAATAATATTATTATATTTAAAAAAAAGGAATTGAGGAATAAAAATAATATTTTTATTTTTTTTTTTTTTATTTTAAAGGAAAAATTATGAAATAATAAATATACTTGCTCAACTAATGAGAAATCAATTTAGAATAAAATAAATATTAACGAAAATTTAAAATTTATCTTTCTTATTGAGAGATAATTTAGATTAACAATGAAATCAAATAAAATTTAAGATGCCTGCCCCTCTGAGAAATTTATATACTAATTTCTTCTTTAAGAAATCCAAAAAAAAAATTACTAAATATGCCCCATCTATCAAAAAATGTGATGTCATAAGTTATATACAAATTAAAAGAAGGAAGAAAGGAAAGGAAAAAAGGAGGTGAAGAGATGGTTTGGTTTAACAAAGACGAATGCTCGTGTCATCTCCACCTTCTGGTGTAGATCCTGCGCTGGACCTCTCTGCAATGTGTTCCAGGATCCTTGGGCAGGGCTCGTGTCATCTCCACCTCCTGGTGTAGATCCTGCGCTGGACCTCTTTGCAATGTGTTCCAGGATCCTTGGGCAGGGCTCGTGTCATCTCCACCTTCTGGTGTAGATTCTGCGTTGGACCTCCCTGCAATGTGTTCCAGGATCCTTGGGCAGGGCTCGTGTCATCTCCACCTTCTGGTGTAGATCCTGCGCTGGACCTCTCTGCAATGTGTTCCAGGATCCTTGGGCAGGGCTCGTGTCATCTCCACCTCCTGGTGTAGATCCTGCGCTGGACCTCTTTGCAATGTGTTCCAGGATCCTTGGGCAGGGTTCGTGTCATCTCCACCTTCTGGTGTAGATCGTGCGCTGGACCTCTTTGCAATGTGTTCCAGGATCCTTGGGCAGGGCTCGTGTCATCTCCACATTCTGGACACCAAACACTTCCGGCGAGCCACTGTATATATATATGATGTAAATGTTTACATCTTTGTTGGGTCTTGTTTGGTGGAAAATCTGGCCCAACAATTCCTCCCCTGCCAGAGTAAAACAAAATGTGTTTATTCCAATTCATATCTGTTCTTACTCTATGAGAAATATGAAATTGGGAGAAATGCATTTTTTTTTATGATACCAGTATGTAATCACCGACACTCAGGCAAAGGGGAAACAAACGGGCCATGGAACCTAGAACATGTTAGCTCATCGTAATATTGAGGGAAATCTCATCCTACCATTTAGTGGGCAAAGTACTAGCCCATCTTTCACTGTTTGTACGTCAGAGGGTCTTGACCCAGGTGTGAGGTGAGTCCACATGTTCCCAGCCATAGTCCCTATGGGTGGAGATGTGGGGTGGTCTAAGCACAGATTCTATACAAACAGATTCGTAGTACCTCCTAGGTAAACATAATTATTAAGGGCGCCAAGGAATTGTGCGTGTTAACATAGATATGTACAATTCCTAAAACATATCTTAAAAAATTCTTTATTTAGCTATAGATAACGGGGTGCATGAGGTAATTTTATAATACAAAAGCAAAAGAATGATTATATAAGGTTATATAGGGCAAAAGAAATTAAAAGTGATATATAAGATTAAATAATAACAACAATATGGTAAATAACGAGGGGAAAGACATATACCAAAAAAAATGTATGAACATGATATATATACATAGAAGAGAAATAGCGTTGATATAGAAGATATAAATGATAAACAAAAATATATATGCTGTGGTTAAATTTCTCATTCAGTATATTTGGCTGAAGATGGTAACAATGCTGCTACCGAAATGTCACACACCACTTGATTATTAGGACTTGGTCCCGTTATCTTGTGTCTATAATCCATAATCCAAATTGATTGTGCCTTATATATATATATATATATATATAGATATACATGAATATAATAAGGAATGGTGTATGATAATAACGAGTATATACAGTAACAACAATATAGTAAATAACGAGGGGCATGACATATACCAAAAAAAAATTTGAATGAATCTATATATATATAAATGAATGTATGTGTGTCTGTTTGTTTGTCCTTTATGCCTGACCAAACCACTCATTCGATCGCCATGAAACTTTGGGAAGTTATTTAGTATAGTACTGGGAAGGTTTCTAGCAAATAAAATTTTTGAAATAACTTTTCGCCTAGAAATAATCAAGATAAATATTCTAATTTATCTGTTATAATTCAACAATCTGCTCTAAATATTATCATGATGATACGATGATTTTGTAATGTAGAAAATTAGGAAAGACAAAATTCAGGATGACACGGCAATTTATTTGAGACAAGAATAATGATACAATTCAAAGGCAAGATACTATTCCTTTAACTTCCAATTACCGAGGGAACCAATTAATATTGATTTTATTCAACTTATCGAGTATTTTTCAAGGGACCGGGAAAAAAATGTTCACTTTATCGAGAGATTCGTTAGACAAACTTTTACTCGGGTAAAACCCGGGCGAAGCCGGGTACGTCCGCTAGTATGATATAAATATATAGAGAAGAAATGGCGTTGATATAGAGGATAAAAATAATAAACAAAATATATATGCTGGGGTGAGATTTCTCATTCAGTATATTTGGTTGAAGATGGTAACAACGCTGCAACCGAAATGTCACACGCCACCTGCTTATTAGGACTTGGTCCCGTTATCTTGTGTCTATAATCTATAATCCAAATTGATTGTGCTTTACATATATATATATATAGATATACATGAATATAATAGGGAATGATATATGATATATGATAATAATGAGTATATATAATAATAATAAGCGCGTATATAGGCACTGAGGGTCTAGGTCATTTCACTAGTATTTCAATTCTATATGTAATATCTAAAAAAAGAAAAACTTATTCTAACTAACTTGTCACTGGGAGTGTTTGTCTGGCGTGTTCCCCGCCTCTCTTAATTCAAAGGAAACATATAAGAGAGGAAATCCTGGACGTTAGTACATTTCAAAACCAGATTACTTCCAAATTACCTTACCTGTGGTTGCAATCTCTCCTATCTTTGTTTTTAGCTGAACGTTGACTGCTAACCCCTATTATACATTGTTTAGCTTATCCATAGAATGTGTACTCATATTTTTGACCGATAAATCCACTTTAATAAAAATACTCAAACTAACCCTGAAAATGAATTATGATGAATAACAAACTAGATCTAACTCATATCTTGTGATATATCTTCCCACTTGAGTTCTTAATACCTCTCTAAAATTTGACTCTTTGTCCAAAAAAAAAAAATAAAATAAGCCCATTACTCTAGGCTATTTTACTGTCAAAATCGATCTTCCCTTAAAAAAAATTCTTCCCTTTTAAATCTGGAACGCTATATTGGCTTGTTCTGGCAATCTGCTTCAAAAGTTCATTTAGGTGTCCTACTAATTTAAAAATTTATCTTATCTTATAATGAGTTACTCTCGTTAAAAAAAAAATTCTACTTACTAACTGATATTTAGACTTGAATTCGTTCTAACTAAACATACGGTAGACTATAGTCTTTAATTAGGTGATTAACTTTTGTAAGCCTGGGGCGATATAAAACGCAAAGAATCTGGACAGTCCATCTGTAACTTTGCTAATTGGTACCTAAAATCTGTAGACGGAATCGCCTCGTCTAATCGTAACTTTGTCTCTTGCATGCTCAATTGTTAACCCTCATTAGAAAACCCCTTTAGACTTTGACTTAGAGACAAGGAGTTATAGGGAATTCGATTTCTTTACCCACCACATGTTCCAAATCTGTCCATTGAGGATTGGTTCCAGGCTGCGCAATATATAGGAGAGCCTTCAACGTGCCGAATCTTCCCAACCTCCCGACTGAATCACCCTCATCTCAGCCACGCTTAACGCGTCGTAAACTACGATGTCAGATCGGTTATCCGAGGTTTGTCGCTGTACACTTAGCTTGCGACGTCGGCAATTAAATCCCCCCACCTAGCACAAAGTTCACCTGATACCTCTCCGTTCCCTCTAATGAGGAGAAGTTTTGTGGGCTTTCTGGTCTGATCATAACCTCCCACAATCTTCCAGTCTGAGAATCAAGACATGATCATTATCTACGACTCTTAGAATTCAAATTGATATAATGAAATGGAGTAATTGATTACCCTAATAAAAAATCATATATATACTCCCTCAGAAGGAGACCTAACAAAATGGAGCGAATACCTTCCTATTAATAGAGTTGTACAGTCCTGTGAGGCCATCGATCCTAACAAATAAAGAAATCAAAATTAAAATCGAGCCTATTAAGTTCCCTGACCCTATTCTAAAGTTCCTTAGGTCTAATAGTATAATTGTTTTTAACCTTCTTCTACATTCATTGCACCAATTCATTCATACACCCTCCCCCCTATCATTCGCAGTACGCATACAAACTAAAGTTAGAAGCTGCTATACAGGCCAAAGTACTGCTATTATCTCTATCAAATAAACCCTAACAATAATAAAGTCTTTTAGGACCAGATGAGAAATCAAATAAAGTTACTAAATTAAAACAAAGTGGGAACTAAAGCCCTATTTACTTAAAAGAATTGACTCATACAAACTCTATATATCAATTATCTATACGTAGATAAACATTATTTATACTTAAACAAATTAATAAAATTGATTGTTAACAATCAAAAGCTGAAATCTAACCTATCTTTTAAAGTATGCGTCTAACAGTTTGAAAACCTTCTTCTTATCTAGACACGTGGTGTCTTAAATAAAACGAATCATCAAACTAGCACTTAAATTGGAGCGAATTGAACTTCAAGCATTTACCTCATTGCCAAACATGATAGACCTACAAGTGTTCGCCAACCCTACTTCCCATATAAGATCATTGGCATTCTTCTTTCCCTGCTATTCAGTCAAACCCCTCCTTTGAAATCTTGGGCTTTCAATACCCAAAATGCTCTGGAGTTTAACAACAGAGGTCACTTGTTATCTCTTATCATATCAATTCTTAGACTGCAACTGCCTATTAATACAGAATAGCCTCTTCAATAAAAAAAAAACTGAAAATTCCTTACAATGAACATTTAACACAAACACAAGGTTGTAGCTTAAAAAAAACTGAAATTCTTTAAAACCACAGTCTAGGGCCTTTAACTCACGTTCTAACACTTCATACTATGATCAAAATTTAACTAAACTCTAGTACACATTCTATAGGTTTAATCATTGGCAACCTGGACACGATCTGCACTCAGTGGGCTTCTTGACCCTGGTCGAACGGCGTATTTCAGGGCCGCCAACATTGCCACCAATTGCTCTATTAACTACCTCTAGCCTGTTTCTCAAGATTGTCGTCTCTTGTGGTTCCTCTGGTCCTATAGTTGGACGAAATTGTAGCATAAAAATAAGAAAGAAAAAAAAGGAAAACTAAAATTTTCCTAAATCATATCCTGACAAGGTTGTGAAAGCTCTTCAAAACGACGTATTACATTTAAACAAGGTTGAGACAACTCTTAAAATGACACACTACGTTAAAACAGGTTGTGAAGACTCTTTACAACTATGTACCACACTAAAACGAGGTTGTGACAATTCTACACTAGGAGAAGACGAAAAACCCAAGATATCGTCCATGTAGTGAGAATGAAGCCCTACCACGACCCCGAAGTACAAGAACAAATTGCCCAGGGTCATGTGACCGACTAGTAAACAGCGGGACGCTGTTTCTCTTGTGGAGGGAGTGATGTCAGGAGGACAGTGTTTCCTGGTATTCCCTCTTATCTGGACCGACCGGTCGAGGTAAACAGTGGCGTCACGTGGAAGGAGGAAATATCTGAGTTCCCCCCTCTTTGCTCTAACTGCTGGTTCGATTTGGCTCATGTAAATAGTAACTCTTATTTTATATCAAAAATCTCTCATATAACTCATTAAATAAAACGGTGTAAAAAACGGTGTACTATACAAGGATAAGGTTGTGACAACTTTTTCTAATTGACACACTAACATTAAAACAAATTGTGAAAACCTTTAAAGATGACAACAAACACTACAACAAGGTTGTGAGACGATATACTGCACAAAGACAAGGTTGAGACAAATAACACACTAACACTGAAACAGGGTGTTAAAACTCCTTTCAACGGTCACTTAACACTAGAACACACGTTATAGTTTAAAAATAAAAGAAAAACTGCAAACTATTTAAAGTTCACCATAACACTAAGACAAAATTGTTAACATAAAAATAAAGTAGGAAAAACTGTGTAAATTCTTTAAGGTTCATCATCACACTAGGATAAGATGTAGCTTAAAATAAAAACTAAAAACACTTTAAATCACTTCTTATCATTAAGAACAAAGTGTTGTTTGAAAAAAATCAATTGAGTAACCCTTCAAAATCATATACCAACAATAAACAAATACACTGGATATATATACTGGACTTATTCATATAGCTTAGTACATACAGTTAGTGAAATTTAGGGAAAACTAGGCCGTACTAACTCTCAGTACATGTTTTGTACTATCTACAACTACTCTTTAACGTTGAGCGCACCTTCTCCTATCAATCTTTATCTTCTATTTACAAACTCTTTATCACTTTCCTCGATTCTTTCTCTTTCAACACTTTCTACAATTTTCTCTGTCGATTTTCGATATGCTTCGACACCTTTCTAACACATCTTTCCTTCAATCACTTTCAGCACATTCCAACGCTTTTTCTTCGCCTTTCTATACTTTACAACACCTCTCAACATACTTAATCGCCTTTTTTTATCACTCCTTTCTACGCTTTACAACACCTCTCAATAGTTCAGCGCCTTTTTATCCTGTCTCTAAACACTATTAAATCTTCTTTCATCGTTTTTCAACACTATCAACATCTTTCAATGTCTTCCTACACTTTACTACACCTCTCAACATATTTCATCACCTTTTCACCACCTTTCTCGCATCTCTCTTCCATCGCTTTCAACACATTTCACTGCCTTTTCATCACCTCTCCCGCATCTCTCTTCCATAGCTTTCAACACATTTCACTGCCTTTTCATCACCTCTCCCGCATCTCTCTTCCATCGCTTTTAACACATTTCACTGCCTTTTCATCCCTCTGGTGTTTCCCTGAAACCCGTCATCGGGAATTGGATCCCGATCTATTATCATTCTTCATTTTGAACTACTCTAGTATACTATCCCTCCCCTGCCAGCTCTATACTAAAGTCTGACATTCGTTCAGGGCGAGAGCTACCGAAAAAATCACGAGGAGAATTCCTGAAAACCCGTTTCCACCCCTTTAATCTCCCCTTCGAGGAGATAAGCTCTTTCTGGGTGTATTGAAACTAACTAGCTATGATAGCCTACTGATAGAGGCGCTGTTCTCACTGCCTTTACTGTATATCAGAATGAACTATTAATTATTACTAGTATAATATTATTCAGACAGCCTATGACCTTTAAGCCTTTATACCTCCATATACACTCGGCGAGGTAGTCACCCTGTTAAAAAAATCTATAATGCCATAGATCCGTTTGAGAAAGAACATAACAAAATTGTGCGAATAGTTTGCTTCAACTATTACTTGTAAGCCTATTAAACTCGTTCTCTTTGGGTTGGCTCGCTCATTAGTCTTTGATTTTCGTTCAATAGTCATATTGAGTTCACATAGATGCTAGACGTAAACTGCATCAAAATAGTGTAGTTTTCTAGTTTTTCGAATTATATGACAGTTAAAAAGAAAAGAAAAAAAATCTGGAAATATCTCGCACCGGCTACTATTAAAAAAAATTGAATGGGGTACAGCTCCGATTTTACAGGATACCTCATGGCTCATAGAATTGAATCGCTCATTTCTCTCTAAAATATTCACACAGGGTATGGAGGTTTCCAGCGGTTCTATAGCTATTGGTCTACTAAATTAATGGCAGGAATTGAAGTTAGTTTAAAGGCTTATGTGCTGTTTTGTCATGCGTCTTTATGTCATCTGCAAAGGGAAGTGTCGCCTCAAAGGACTTAACTCTGGGACCAACACCCGCTGCACATTTCAGGAAGAAGTGGCTGTCCATACAATAGCAAGATATCATTTTGCTGCCAATGTACTATTTTGAGCATTTCTCATGTCGTCATTTTGTCGATCCCCAATCCTCTAGGGTGTTTCTTTAATCATTTCTTGATGTCATTTAATGCTTCATGCGATCCCGCCCGGCATTCAATAAGTAATATTTGATCGTACCACCTCCAGGAAACCATCCCATTGCGGCCGAATCATTTTCACCCTACTTATAACGCCGTCCATATCGCATAATTGAAATTAGTATAAAACTCAAAGAATAAGATCTTAATTTCTTAATTCTTCACTAATTTCAGTTGGCTCAACGTAAACCTTCTTAAATATATCTTGGTACACTGGTGTGACATGTTACACTTCTCCTAGTTCTTTGCAAGCTCGTTTAATCCCAATGAAAGCCAGTTCAGGCGTCAATCCCGTGCTAAACTCGTCATGCATGACTTCAAATTTGAAAATTATTAGATTGAATATTTGCAGTGGCATCTGCTTCCACTGAAAGTACTTAAAACATAAGACTGCCTCTTATCTTGTTCAAATAGCTGCTTTTACCCCCCATATGCCTGTGTAAACATTAACCATGACCTTATCAATTCTTGAAATTCTGCCTATCGAATATCCTGAGAATCAAAGTTCTTCTTGTCTACAGCGGACTAACACAATAATTGTTCACTAGAGTTATCTGCGTCGAGTGGTCAGTCTGTACTACTAATCGTCCACTCTAACTCCAGGATTTTTTTTATCTACTCAAGCAGTTCAAATTTTTTTTTTTCAAGACAGTTGTCCAAATCCCCAAAGATAATTTGCTAAATTTCGATAATTATTGGAATTCTCATTAAACAGAATAACTACACCTTTCTGACACAGAAAATATCCAGCATCAAGATATAGCGTACTGTCCATTTTCTTTATTTTATGACGGTGTCAAATTATAACTAAAGAAACAGGCTAAACATATGACTGGCTTAAATTTCATGTAATCTCATCATGCCTTCTGCTGGCAAATATTTACTGTAATTTAATACTATCGAGATGTTTTTATTCGTCCTCATCCGAGGGAAAAAATGTTTCAGAAGAAAAGAATCTTTGAAATTTTACCTAAGTTATTTTTGTGAAAAAAAATTGCACGTTTATAACACTTCAAGGTGACCTCATGCCAGTGTGTATACAGGATATTTAGGATCATATATAGTTGGAGGCAACATGGAATGAAAGTCGGTTGCCTGGCGCGTCCTTTTAGCCGCCATTTTGAAATTCTACCGTGGTTGCATCGACATGTAAGCAAGTCTTGTAAAATACACCATATTGGGATAAGGAGGATGGCGAAATTCAACGATTTAAAGAAGCAAGCAAACTATACGCTTATCTAAAATATCGGGGTTAAATCTTAAGAGAAATGAACATTCATATAAAGTTACCAAAATGAAAGAATATCAAATACTGTTTTATCTCGTGTACACTACCGGGAATTTATATTGATCGTTCTATATAAAAGAAAAATGATCGTTACATAAAACAAATTAACATGGAGGTGTACGGAAAAGCATGACTAAACGCGTCCTCGATCCGCCATGCTGGAAATCTATCGTGGTTGTATTGTCGCACGACTATTTATATTAAATACTATGTAGGATGGTTGTTGCGTGATGTGTTTGGTGTGGCTTGTGGAAAGGCTGCTGATAAAATTATAATTAAAATTAATTTATTTAAAGCAAGTAATTATAAAGAGAAAAGAAGCAACGGTTGAAATAACGGCCGTCGGCTTTTAGCCTTCTTGTTTACCGCGTCGGTGGCCAGAGTGCTTGATGACGTCCCGCGCGCATGCGTAGTCAGGTTGACGCCCGCGGATGCCCAGGCCGTCTTAGTTCGGCTCGCTGAAGCAAAGTGTAGTCGCCACACTACTCCCCCTCCAGTAGGATCTTTCCAGCGATCCTATGCAATCTTATTGGCTTGCCAAGTTCGGGTCTTGGGAAAACATCGGTCCTTCTGATGTGAAAGCAGGCTTGAGGCGGTCGATTGACACCCACGTGGATCTCTTTTTAATTTTCAGTTTGTAAATTTTGGGTTTCCTAAAAAGGACTTCAAATGGACCGTCGTATGGGGGAGCTAGCGGTGGCAATATCAGGTCCCGACGTAGATAGACATGGAAACATGTCTCGAGTGGTTTGGGCACGTAAACGTGGCGGTTCCCATGTGGTTTGCTTGGTGCAGGTTTCAGAGATGCCATGGCGCGCTTGAAGTCCTCCAGCCACGGTTCGGTAGGCGAGCTTGCAGAGGGGGGGTCCTCGAAAAATGTTCCTGGAAGGGGTAGGGGCTTCCCATAGACCAGCTCAGCGGTTGTGGTGTTGAGATCTTCCCTTAGCGACGAACGAATCCCTAGGAGCACCAGGGGAAGTTTCAAGGACCAGCTCGTGGAATCGTGGCAGCGAAGGGAGTCTTTCAGCTGTCTGTGGAATCTTTCTACCAGGCCGTTTGCTGCTGGGTGGTAGGGTGATGTCCTTATTCTGTTGATTCCCAGAAGCCGTGTCAACTCACCGAAAAGTGCTGATTCAAACTGCCTGCCTTGGTCTGTAGTCACTTTTGCTGGCACGCCAAAACGAGATATCCAGACCGATAGGAAAGCATTTGCTACTGTTTTGGCGGTGATGTCCTGTATGGGTAGGGCTTCGGGCCACCTAGTGAATCGGTCGACGCAGGTGAATATGTACCGATAGTTTTCACTCGGTGGTAATGGTCCGACCAGGTCAATGTGAACATGACTGAACCTTCCGTCTGGGGAACTAAACGACTGAAGGGGCGTTCTTGTGTGTCTAGCGGTTTTAGAGACTTGGCAGCGGTGGCAGGCGCGAGTCCAAAGTGCGCAATCCTTCTTGACGGCCGGCCAGACGTAATAGGCGGTGACCATCCTTGTAGTAGCTCGTACTCCGGGGTGAGACAAGTTGTGGTATGCAGAAAAAATTATGCGGCGACAGGGTGCAGGTACGAATGGTCTGGGTTTTGCTGTGGAAATGTCACAGTACAGGGAAATGTTCGTTTCTGGGATTTGTACTTTTTCCAGTTGTAGTGAGCTGCGGGTTTCCGATGTCAAGAGAGCTTGTAGCTCCTGGTCTACTGCTTGCGCTTCGGCGAGGGATTTCGGGTCATAAGGTTGGTAATGGGAGATGGGTTCCACGCGTGACAGGAAATCTGCAGGTACATTTTCACAGCCCGCGATGTGGCGGAGGTCTGTTGTGAATTGCCCGATGAAATCGAGGTGTCGACATTGGCGCGGGGAGGCCTTGTCCAGATTTTGTTGAAAGGCGTATGTGAGAGGTTTGTGGTCCGTATAGACCGGAAATTGTCGCCCTTCCAATAAATGCCTGAAATGCTTGATAGCCAAGTATACCGCCAGGATTTCTCTGTCGTATGCGCTGTATTTTCTTTGTGCAGCGTCTAGTTTCCTTGAGAAAAACGCTATTGGTTGGAAATTGTTGCCAACTTGCTGGTGAAGCGCGGCGCCCACAGCAAAATTCGAGGCATCTACCGTAAGGCAGAGAGGCGCTTCTGGAAAAGGGTGGTGCAAGAGGGCAGCGTTGGCTAGTTGAAATTTGCACTGGTCGAAAGCCTGGAGTGCTGTTGGGGTCCATTGGCAGGATGCGTTCTTGCGCCCTTCGACCATGGCGTGGAGTGGTGCCTGAGTACTAGCGGCATTGGGGAGGCAGCGCCGATAGAAATTTAACATACCCAGAAAACGTCGAAGTTTTCCGACAGTGTCAGGGATTGGGATGTCTTTAATTGCTTGTACTCGCTGAGGGTCCGGCGAGATTCCAGCGTTAGTGATGATAAACCCCAAGAATTTGACTGAAGGTTGGCCGAAGGTGCATTTGGATTCGTTGATCGTCAGGCCGTAGTCTCGAAGGCGACCAAAAAGTTGTTGAAGATGGGATACATGTTGATTTTCTGAATCGGATGCGATAAGCACGTCGTCAATGTAGGCATATGCAAAATCCAAACCTTGGAGTACTTCGTTGATGAGCCTTTGAAAGGTTTGGGCGGCGTTACATAGGCCAAAGGACATGCGGGGAAACTCGAAAAGGCCGAAAGGCGTAATAACGGCAGTCTTAGGGATATCTCTAGATTCCACGGGCACATGGTGGTACGCTCTAACCAGATCGATAGTAGAAAATATTTTCTTACCATGCAGATGCGATGCAAAGTCCATAATGTTAGGGACTGGATATCGGTCGGGGACGGTAGCGGCATTCAGTTTCCTGTAGTCTCCACATGGTCGTAGCGAGCCGTCTTTTTTGGGTACAAGGTGGAGAGGGCTGGCCCACGGTGATTTGGATGGACGACAGATGCCTTTCTCCATCATGAAGGCGAATTCTTTCTTTGCCGAGGCGAGTTTGTCCGTGGGGAGTCGTCGCGGTTTTGCTGCAATCGGGGGGCCCTTTGTGACGATATGATGAGTCACTGAGTGACGGGGAGGGCTTTTTACAAGATTCTGACTAGTGAGCTCTGGGAATTGTCTGAGTATTCTGGAGTAAGGCGAATTGGCGATTGTAAGGTGAATGCTAACAGCGGGGGAAGGGGAAACTTGTCCAATGGAGTGAAGGGAAGATACTGGGTCGCTCAGCCGGTGATTACGCAGGTCTACTGTCAGCCCGTAATGTCGGAGAAAGTCTGCGCCGATGATGGACACGCCGACGTCGGCTATGATGAAAGGCCAACGGAATAATCGTCCGAGACCGAGGTCAAGCTCAAGATGTCGTTCCCCGTAAGTGTGGATGATAGATCCGTTAGCTGCGAAAAGCTGCCTGTGCGAGGGCCTAGCGTTTTTTACTGGTGGTGGAATCACTGAGACTTCGGCTCCAGTGTCGACCAAAAACAAATAGGCGCTGCGTCGGTCCGTAATGAAGAGCCGGCGAGTAAGGCCTGCGCCGTCGGTGGCTCCTACTGACGGCGGGCGTATTCGTTTCCCTGGACCTTGAAGTTGCATGGTTGAAGGCACTTCCTAGCTTGCGCTCCAAACTTCATATGGTACCAGCAAGTTCCTGCGTTTCCTTTTTTGTTGTGGGTCGGGTACCTAGCATTCGGATAGCGATTGTGTGGGGTGTCCATGGATGACTTCAAAGCTTCGATTTGCGTATGCAGGTCTTGGATTTGCGTCATCAGCTTTTGGTGGGCTTCCGCGCTATGACCTGTGCTTGGTTGGTCCACTGCTGAGACCGTTGGCAGTATGGCTTCGTGTATGTTGTCTGCCATTTCCGCCAGCTTACTCAAACTTGTTTCAGAGGATGCTGCGAGAGCGGCCCTTATGTCCTGAGGAAGGCGTCGAGTCCACAGCATTTTCAGTGCTGTATCGGAGAAATTTCTTCCTGCCTAATGTTGCATCGCGGCTAGGACTGTTGATGGCTTCTGATCTCCCATGGGACGCCCATCCAGAACCTGTAAGATTTTAGTTTGTTTTGATTGACCGAGTCGTTGGAGAAGGCCTGCTTTCAGCGCATCGTATTTACCAGAGGGTGGGGGGCCGTTACGATGTCCGCGACGTAAGTAAGGGTTGGCTGGTCTAGGCTCGTTACCGTTGCTTGGAATTTAGTTTCGTCGCGGGAGATCTCGGCTAGACCGAAAGCGGCTTCTAGCTGGCTTATCCACAGTTCAACGTTGTTGGGCCAGAATGGTGGTGCACGGAAAGCCAATCTTGATATTTGGGAGGGTGCCGTGGATGTTGGCCCTTCCGGATGTTCCGTAGTTGCGTCTTGCATTCTGGGGCTGTTGAAAGTTTCGTGGATGAAAATATATATGTTATATAAAGGTATTATTTAAAAAATGTTATGGTAAGATATTATTTAAAATGTTATAGTAAGATATTATTCAAAATGTTATATTAAGATTATTGTTTTATTTAAAAATATATTTCATTGATAAAAATATTATATTAAATCGACCGCCAGAGGTCACGCCTTCTTTATAAATAATCATTGTTGTTGTTTTTCCCTGTGGGCCGACCCAAAACATTTGTACATTATGTAAATATTCTTTTGTTTTCTTTGATCACTCGCCTTAAGACAGGCATTACTTTTTACCAAATTATGTTTTTATATATTCCTTTAGCACAATAAAAGCAATTACTGATCAAAACCATTTTTATTATTATTATAGCCCACTACAATCAACAATTTGCATCTACAATCAACAATAGACATCAACAAACAAAGCTTATTTTCAATTATACAGGTCCTTCAACCAAAAATAGTTTTCCCAATCAAAAATAGTTCATTTCAATCAAAAATCATTTCATCATATTTTCCTTTTTCAATATGTTCCGAATTTCCTATTGTTTACCCTATGACCACTGTACCCTATAGCTTCACATTTCTATCCAATTTTAAAATCCCTAACTTTTGTAATTTTGATATTTTCTTATTTAATATCTTTCCACGTTATTATCAAAATTTGCATTTTTACCCCCATTGCTTATTTCCTGTGTTAATATCTGAAAGCGTACCTAGCCAATATGTAAATTTAGCGAGACCAACATATGTAAATTTTAACTTTTGTTTTTGTCCACCTTGATTCTTTTTCTTTAAATGATCATTCTTTTGCCCTACCATTTTTTTTAAAATCTTTACATTTTCATAACTTGTTTTCACATTTGCCTTTTGTACATAAACTTTCTCTTTTATTGCTTTTTCACAAATGCCTTATTTTCTTATCATCAAATGTTTCCACCTATCTTTTACAAATGCAATTATTTTTTCATATTGTTTTCAATGTTATTAATCATTTTTCATTTATATACTTTTGTAAATATCATGCATTTTTCTTATTTCTAAGAATGTCATTTTCTTATTTTTTTCCCAATCTATTGGCTCACAACAAGCCAATATGATCAAGGGACATCACCCTTTTATTTCTCACTTTTTTAATATGCATTCATTTTATTTTTCTTCTTCATTAATATTATATGTGTATTTTTTTGTCTATTTCCAATCTATTGGTTCACAACAAGCCAATACGATTATGGAAAACCATCTTTTAATTTCACTTTTGTTATAATCATTCATTTTATTTTCCTTCCTCATTTTTGATATTACATATTTCTTTTGTCTATCCAATCTATTGGTTCACAATAAGCCAATACGATTATGGAATTTTTCTCTCTTTACATTTTCATTCTTTACCACATTTTTATCATTATTCACATCATGTATTACTTTGTACTTTCCTGTCTATTGGTTACCATATTTAAAACCAATATGATAAGTGAATATCACCTCACGTTATTTTCGTTCCATCAATCCTTTTATCTTTTTTTTAAAGCTATATTTTAATTACTTTACTCTTAATCTACCCATATTATTTTCTTCACAGGGGGGAAATGTTATATAAAGGTATTATTTTAAAAATGTTATAGTAAGATATTATTTAAAATGTTATAGTAAGATATTATTCAAAATGTTATATTAAGATTATTGTTTTATTTAAAAATATATTTCATTGATAAAAATATTATATTAAATCGACCGCCAGAGGTCACGCCTTCTTTATAAATAATCATTGTTGTTGTTTTTCCCTGCTAATAATTCAATAATTTCATCCCTGGCCACCCATCCCCAGGCCCCCCAACTATGCTTTGTATATATTCCGCTTTATGCGTCCATCGGGGCTCAAAAATCATTCATTTTGGTTAGCAGCCCCGTAAAATAAAGATATTTTCTCTCTCTCTCTGTTTTTCCCTGTGGGCCGACCCAAAACATTTGTACATTATGTAAATATTCTTTTGTTTTCTTTGATCACTCGCCTTAAGACAGGCATTACTTTTTACCAAATTATGTTTTTATATATTCCTTTAGCACAATAAAAGCAATTACTGATCAAAACCATTTTTATTATTATTATAGCCACGACTGCACCACCATTACAATAATCCTCAACATGATCCAAAACAACAGTAATCTTATCTTTTTTAATTTTAAATATAATATATATATATATTGTTACATCATGATTAATGGCGTATTTCTTATATTATTTTTAATATATTTGAAATTTAAATTATATATTTATTTATTTTTATATTCTATGATATTTATTTAAAACACAGATTATTTAGATTGTCATCATTTGTATTTAGGTACACGTGTGACTTCACTGCTCTCTTTGATGTGAGAAAATAAAAAAAGGATTCTGGTGGCTACTTAAAGAAGACTTATCTCATTATTCCCTTTTATAAATTTGCAGGATGGTTGAAACACGCTCTGGTAAGATGCAAGACCCAGCACAGGAGAGAATCCAGGCTGAAGAGTCTGCCAAGCCGCAACCTGGTGCAACAATTGGTAGAGATGCTAGTTCCGACCCAGTTGTCCTGAATCCCAACATCGACATCCCCAAGTATGATGGAACGGAAGACCCTCGCCCATGGATTGAATCTCTTGAAGAAATTGGCTTCTTGTACCATTGGGCAGACTACATTATCTCTCGTTATGCCGCCATGAACATGACGGGAAGCGATAAAACCTGGTTGAATTTACACAAGGCTAGTTTCACGAGCTGGGAAAATATTAAAATCCGCCTCATTCAGGATTTTTCTTTGGACGCGAATAAAGAAGAACTTAGAATGAAGCTCAACAGAATGCAACACTGGAATGAACCAGCAATCAGGTTCGCGGAAGACATTCTAGTGTTGTGCAACAAGGTTGACCCCGCAATGGGAGAAGAAACAAAAATTGAACATGTTATTGGAGGACTGAAAAAAGAGTACTCATTCGCGCTCTACCTGAACCCTCCTAAAACGACCGATGACCTTCTTGTCGTGTGCAAGAAAATGGATTATTTTGAAAAGAAGTATCGGGAACGTGTGGAGAAATCCAGAAACCTATATAACGGTCCACGCTATTCTAGACCCCAACAACAATCGAGGTACGTGCCGCCGACTGCCGCACGAAACTACCAGACCACTTCCAGGCCCCAAGCCCCTGTTTCCAATAATTACAAGAACGACTCCCCTCCTACCCCCAGACAGTATCGAAACAACTTTCCCCAGCCCTCTACCCCTAGACGTCCTTATAATCCTAACTTTGTGCCGAAACCAAACCTTCAGAGAAACACTTACAATAAAAGCCAAGAAGTGAGCAAAAATAGGACGGAAGATGGAAGACCAATCTGCTTTAAATGTAACAAGCCAGGGCACGTGGCCCGTTATTGTAGGGTCAAGTTTATAAGAATCCTAGAAGAGGATCCAGCAGATACCCAAGAGAAGGTCGAAGAAAAATGCCAAATGAATGAAATATCAGAGAAATCAGGACCTCGGCTTTATGCTGATGTATGTCATAGCACACAGACAAATATTCCTACCCGGAATAGATATTCCGTGTTGGAAGATTTAAACTAAGCGTCGCGCCTGAATCTGTCAATCAAAGCAAGTCGACCATAAACGGAATCAAGAAGTTGGACCCTAAATACAAATTAAAAATTAATGTGGACAAGATAGGGACTTTTGAAGCTTTGGTTGATACAGGTGCTGACCTCTCAGTGGTCGACCTCAGAACGGCCCTCGATACAGGCCATGGTATAAGTAAACTCGCAAAAATTTGTGCAGGCCCTGATGGAAAAAAATTGGACATGGTAGGAAGTATATTTTTAAATATAAAAATTGATGACGAAACATTATCACACAACTTTGTGATATTGAAAACGCATTTACGGACATTAATTCTTGGGAGAGATTCCTTAAGAAAATGAACGCAAAAATAGATTGTAAGCAAGAAACTATAAAATATGATTTGACGAATAATCATGACGAAATCAATTTTGAAATGTTGAAAATAAAGAGTGCCAAGGATTCCATTGTACCGGAATGTTCCATGAAATTGATCAAGGCATTGGTAGAAACAGAGGATTGAGAATATATTATCGAGGAGAGCAGCAAAATGTTTCAAACAAATGGACTTCGTCTAGCAAGGAGCTTGATCAATGTTATAAATAGGGAAACACTCATCTGGATAACTAATCCGTATCCTCGACCGTTAAAAATAATGAAAAACCAAACATTGGCTTTTGGAAGTAGTCCAGCGAAAATAAATGTGAGTCGAGAAAGAGAGGTAGAAAAGAACGAAGAACCTAGATTCCAAATAAACGAAAATCTTTCACCAAAGGAACAGAAGGAGTTAAAACAAGTTTTAGAAAGGTATGGAGATCTTTTTTCATCGAGATTAGGGAGAACCAATTTGGCAAAACATCGGATAGACACAGAAGACGCGAAGCCAATTAAACACAAGCCTTACCGGGTAAGTGCTAAAGAACGAGATATTATAAAAGAGCAAATTGACGAGATGCTTACAGAAGGCATAATTAGGCCATCTTCTAGCCCCTGGTCTTTTCCAGTAATATTGGTCAAGAAGCGAGATGGTAAATACAGATTTTGTGTGGACTACAGAAAACTGAATAATGTGACAGTAAAAGATGTCTATCCGATCCCTAGAATAGACGAAGTTATGGATACTCTCCAAGGATCTACACACTTCTCAGCAATAGACCTCAGATCTGGATATTGGCAAGTTGAAGTCGAAGAAAGAGACAAAGAGAAAACAGCTTTCACTACAGCGCATGGATTATATGAATTCAACGTGATGCCTTTTGGACTTTGTAACGCGCCTGCTACCTTTGAGAGAAATATGGAGAATATGCTTGGAAATCTGAGATGGCAAATTTGTTTGTGTTATCTGGATGATGTTATCATATATAGCCCGGATTTTCCAACGCACCTCAAAAGACTTGAAGCTGTTTTTAGATGTTTTCGTGAATCTAATTTAAGGTTAAACGACAAAAAATGCCGATTTGCTTTTGAAGAATTGGAGATTCTCGGCTATATAACGAGCAAACATGGTATAAAACCCGCGGAACATAACATCAAAGCTGTCAGAAATTTTCCTCGGCCCAAAAAGGTCAAAGAAGTACAATCCTTTTTGGGAATGTGTTCATATTATAGAAAATTTATCAAAGACTTTTCAAAAATTGCTGACCCTTTGACCAACCTTATAAAAAAAGTGTATCATTTACCTGGACAGAAAGACAAGAGGAAGCGTTTCAAACCCTAAAAACAGCACTATTAAGTCCACCAATTTTAGGTCACTTCAATCCAAATGCACCTACCTATGTTCATACTGATGCGTCCAACATCGGCATAGGTGCAACACTTGTCCAAGACATCGGTGGTGAAGAGAAGGTGATCTCATATTTGAGTCGTACCCTAAGTAAAGCGGAGCAAAATTATTCAACCACTGAAAAAGAATGTCTGGCCGTTGTCTGGTCAATGTCAAAATTACGACCCTACCTTTATGGAAGACACTTTAAAATAGTAACAGACCATCACGCCTTATGCTGGCTCAAAAACTTGAAGGATCCAACAGGTCGATTGGCAAGATGGGCATTGAAAATTCAAGAATATGACTTCGATATAATACATAAATCGGGAAAGAAGCATCTGGACGCCGATGGCTTATCTAGGGGGCCCTTACCAGAAACTGATTGGGATGAGGATTTTGAAAGGCTATTTTTAAATCAAATAACAGACGAAGAGGATAAATTTATCGAAAGTGTTAAGAAAAACCTTAATGGAAGCAGGCGATCAATTGCGCAAAACTTTAAAGAAGAAGATGGATGCCTCTTTAAGAAAAACCCGAACCCTGAAGGCAGGGCGTGGTTGCTTGTGGTTCCAGAGAATAAAAAGAGAGAAATTATGAAAGAATATCACAATCATATGTCGAATGGCCATCTGGGCGTCGCCAGAACCATGTACCGAATAAAGAGTAAATACTTTTGGCCATCCATGCTAAAGGATGTCTCAGAATTCGTTAAGACGTGTCACCTTTGCCAAAGTAGGAAAGGCTCAAACCAATTACCTTCTGGACTACTACAGCCCATCCCCCCAGCCAACTTTCCTTTCGAAAGAATTGGAATTGACTTTGTTGGTCCACTACCATCTACGAAAAACAGGAAAAAATGGATAATCGTGCTGACGGACTACTACACTAGATATGCAGAAACAAGAGCAGTCTCGGAAGCAACAGTGAAAGAAGTTTCTAAATTTCTAGTAGAGGATATTTTTCTTCGGCACGGAGCCCCACAATATCTTATTAGTGACAGAGGCTCTCAATTTACCAGTAATTTAATGAAAGAGGTGATGAAAACGTGCAAGATTAAACATTGCTTCACAACGAGCTATCATCCCCAGACTAATGGATTGACAGAGCGGTTAAATAGAACATTGATCAATATGCTCAGTATGTATGTGAACACTGATCAGAAAAATTGGGACGAAATACTCCCATTCATCACTCACGCTTACAATACTACAATTCAGGAAACCACAGGATATTCTCCCTTTTTCCTGATGTTTGGAAGAGAACCCACGTCTCTTTTGGACGACAGGAATATCTCGGTGGACATTGACAAAGATGATTATGATGAATACATAAAACATCACTTAGACAAAATAAACAGAACAAGAAAATTAGTTATTAACAACACAATAAAGACTCAAGAAAGAATGAAAAAGAACTATGACAAGAAACACATGGAAAGAAGCTACGAACCAGGAGAATTAGTAGCAGTTTGGACACCAATTAGGAAAATAGGAAAGTGTGAGAAACTACTGAGAAAATATTTTGGCCCATATAGAATATTAAAGAAGCTGTCTAACGTAAATTACTTAATTGAGCCAAAAGATAATCCTGGCCAAGACCCATTGATTGTCCATGTCTCAAGACTCAAACCCTATTTTGAGAGAATTGATGAGGTAACTCACGAGGACGTGACGACCTCTGGAGAGGGGGAAGTGTTACATCATGATTAATGACGTATTTCTTATATTATTTTTAATATATTTGAAATTTAAATTATATATTTATTTATTTTCATATTCTATGATATTTATTTAAAACACAGATTATTTAGATTGTCATCATTTGTATTTAGGTACACGTGTGACTTCACTGCTCTCTTTGATGTGAGAAAATAAAAAAAGGATTCTGGTGGCTACTTAAAGAAGACTTATCTCGTTATTCCCTTTTATAAATTTGCAGGATGGTTGAAACACGCTCTGGTAAGATGCAAGACCCAGCACAGGAGAGAATCCAGGCTGAAGAGTCTGCCAAGCCGCAACCTGGTGCAACAATATATATAGAAGTGTGATTAAAATAACTTTTGCATCACGTCCGGCTCACCAATTTTGTAGGATGGTTGTTGCGTGATGTGTTTGGTGTGGCTTGTGGAAAGGCTGCTGATAAAATTATAATTAAAATTAATTTATTTAAAGCAAGTAATTATAAAGAGAAAAGAAGCAACGGTTGAAATAACGGCCGTCGGCTTTTAGCCTTCTTGTTTACCGCGTCGGTGGCCAGAGTGCTTGATGACGTCCCGCGCGCATGCGTAGTCAGGTTGACGCCCGCGGATGCCCAGGCCGTCTTAGTTCGGCTCGCTGAAGCAAAGTGTAGTCGCCACAACTATATAACAAACTAACATGGGGTATCACGACGCATGAAATGCCAAAAAAGGAAAATATTTGTAATAAAAAAAAACGTTGCAATAATCCAAAATATATATAATTACAAATTATGCTGATTACAAATGTTGAATACAAAAAGCCAGTAAATAGATATAAATTAAATTAATAATTCTAAATACCAAAGAGAAAGTAGAGTTGATAATCGGGATTATCTCTTGAACCCATGATACGCAAATATTTGTGAGATCTAGATAGATAAGTAAACAAAAAGATAAATTGCGAGATGGATAGCTGAAATATAAAATTAAAACTATATAAAGTAGTAAGTGAATAATACACACAGTATTTAATTGTTTAGTAAAATCAAACTACTAAAGTCATAAAGGCGTTTCGCCTTCCCATAACCAAGAGATTGAAATAAAATATGGAGATTGTCTCTGGATACATCATATTTATCCAATACCTGCTTTTGAAGAGAAGAAAAAAAATCGGTGAGTATGCATGTCTAAGTGCGGAAGAAAATTAAAATAAATAATGCAGACTCACCAAAAATTGCTAAATATAATCATATACATGGTACCAATAAATATTTCTGTATCACTTAACAATTAAAAAAGGGCATGACTGAGGGGAATTATTCCTTGGCTAAATATAATGTATTCCAAAAAAAATAAAATTTCAGACCCATTCTAGAAGGCGAGACCTACAAGATATATTAAGAAATACATGGATTACAAGAAAATGAAATAATTAAAATCCTGTGGATAGGTGGACGTTAAATGAATCTAATTGTCAATCCAAAATGCATGATATGCTAAAATTTTGTAATAAAACTTAACGTTGCAATAATCTGAAATATATAGTTGAGTATCATGCGGATTTTACACATAAACGTTAAAAAATAAAATCCCAGTAAATAAATATAAATTCAGTTGTCCTATCTCATGGGCACTACCCGAAAATTTATATTAACTGTCCCATATAAAGTGATCATTATCGAATAAAAATAATTGAAAACACTCATAAATTAAATAAACCGCATGACATATGCACTTTAGATAAGAAAATAGATGCTTTGGATTATCATATTGATAAATGTTAAACACTATAAGGATAAGAGGTAACTGGAGAACAATTTGACAAATTCAAAAGAAATATCTTCAGACTTATCGAGCGGAAAATTTTGTTGAAAAAAAAATAATTGAAAAAATAAAGTTATTAAACCTTAAAAATAAATTGAAAATTAAAATATTAAACCTTGATAATAAATCGCATTTGATCTAACAAGTTTAAAGGATAATGGTCAGAAAAAATTAAAAGAAGATGGAATATTCAAGAGGGGGATCCCTTCCGCAGGAGCGGAGAGGATAGCAAAACTGACCTTTCTAGCTCAGGAGCTGGCAGTGAAATGACTTCTAGTTGTTTTTCTTCTTCCCGTCTATAGTGGAGACATGTGTTTGACACATCTCCACCCCAAAATACCTCCATTCCCCATAGCTTACCTCCCCCTTCGAAAACATCTTGCACGCACATCTGTTGTTTTTCACGCCCATCATTCCACCCCTCTACAGATGTGGTCCCTGCCCCAGCGTGTCAATCAAAGATGTCCCTAGAGGTTCTAAATTTGGAGCTTGTGGGAAATTCTCAGGTTTTGAAAAAGGCATTGTTTTTAGGCCTATCTTGAATACATAGAGAAAAAAAATCAAAAAATTTTTAGTCTTAGCGGTAAATAGTTGTAAAATTTTAACGTTGTATTGAAAGACCAGTGACCCTTTTTTTTTAAATAAAAAATGCTATCCTATAACCGTCTGTATGCTGTTGTAACGTATATTTTTGGATGTTAAAATAAAGTTCACTTCAAAACGTGAAGTACTCACAAAAAAAAATACAAGTTAAACATTAAAACGTCTCTTTGAAAAAAAAACCAGCGATCTTCTAAAAAAAATAATAAAAATTTTATCTTATAACCGTCTGTACGCTGTTGTAACGCATATTTTTGGGTGTTAAAATAAAGTTCACTAATACAAATTAGACATTAAAGCGTCTCTTTGAAAAATTATACAGAAAACTGAACAAAAGTCATAAAATTGGCACGCTCATAAAATATGCAACGGCGTTCTAAAAATAAAAAAATTTTACTCGAAAAAAATTGTTCTTCATTACTATGCATTTTTATATATTAAAATAAAGCTCTTGTGTTAAACAAGAAAGTACATTAAGAAGGGTGTACCAAACGTTAAACATTTCTTTGAAATTATGCAGAGATTGAACAAAAGTCATAAAATTGGCACGCTCGTAAAATATGCAACGGCGTTCTAAAAAAAATAAAAAAATTTTACTCGAAAGAAAAAAAAAATTCTTCATTAGTATGCATTTTTATATATTAAGATAAAGCTCTTGTTAAACAAGAAAGTACATTAAGACGGGTGTACCAAACGTTAAACATTTCTTTGAAATTATGCAGAAATTGAACAAAAGTAATAAAATTGGCACGCTCGTAAAATATGCAACGGCGTTCTAAAAAATAAAAAAATTTTACTCGAAAGAAAAAAATTATTCTTCATTACTATGCATTTTTATATATTAAAATAAAGCTCTTGTGTGTTAAACAAGAAAGTACATTAAGACGGGTGTACCAAACGTTAAACATTTCTTTGAAATTATGCAGAAATTGAACAAAAGTCATAAAATTGGCACGCTCGTAAAATATGCAACGGCGTTCTAAAAAAATAAAAAATTTTACTCGAAAGAAAAAAATTATTCTTTATTACTATGCATTTTTATATATTAAAATAAAGCTCTTGTTAAACAAGAAAGTACATTAAGAAGGGTGTACCAAACGTTGAACATTTCTTTGAAATTATATAGAAATTGAACAAAGTCATTAAAATTGGGATTGTTCATCATTATTATGCATTTTTACTTTAGGCTTAAATGCGAATCGTGGTAGAGCATGAGATTTCTTTCATTTCGGGTCGTAGAGATCCTGCGCTGGACCTCTTTGCAATGTGTTCCAGGATCCTTGGGCAGGGCTCGTGTCATCTCCACCTTCTGGTGTAGATCCTGCGTTGGACCTCCCTGCAATGTGTTCCAGGATCCTTGGGCAGGGCTCGTGTCATCTCCACCTTCTGGTGTAGATCCTGCGCTGGACCTCTCTGCAATGTGTTCCAGGATCCTTGGGCAGGGCTCGTGTCATCTCCACCTCCTGGTGTAGATCCTGCGCTGGACCTCTTTGCAATGTGTTCCAGGATCCTTGGGCAGGACTCGTGTCATTTCCACCTTCTGGTGTAGATCCTGCGCTGGACCTCTTTGCAATGTGTTCCAGGATCCTTGGGCAGGGCTCGTGTGATCTCCACCTTCAGGACACCAAACACTTCCGGCGAGCCACTGTATATATATATGATGTAAATGTTTACATCTTTGTTGGGTCTTGTTTGGTGGAAAATCTGGCCCAACAATTCCTCCCCTGCCAGAGTAAAACAAAATGTGTTTATTCCAATTCAGATCTGTTCTTACTCTATGAGAAATATGAAATTGGGAGAAATGCATTTTTTTTATGATACCAGTATGTAATCACCGACACTCAGGCAAAGGGGAAACAAACGGGCCATGGAACCTAACACATGTTAGCTCATCGTAATATTGAGGGAAATCTCATCCTACCATTTAGTGGGCAAAGTACTAGCCCATCTTTCACTGTTTGTACGTCAGAGGGTCTTGACCCAGGTGTGAGGTGAGTCCACATGTTCCCAGCCAGAGTCCCTATGGGTGGAGATGTGAGGTGGTCTAAGCACAGATTCTATACAAACAGATTCTTAGTACCTCCTAGGTAAACATAATTATTAAGGGCGCCAAGGAATTGTGCGTGTTAACATAGATATGTACAATTCCTAAAACATATCTTTAAAAATTCTTTATTTAGCTATAGATAATGTGGTGCATGAGGTAATTTTATAATACAAAAGCAAAAGAATGATTATATAAGGTTATATAGGGCAAAAGAAATTAAAAGTGATATATAAGATTAAATAATAACAACAATATGGTAAATAACGAGGGGAAAGACATATACCAAAAAATATATATGAACATGATATATATACATAGAAGAGAAATAGCGTTGATATAGAAGATATAAATGATAAACAAAAATATATGTAATATGATGATGCAATTGTTATTACACTATAATATTTGATGTATTACACTGTTGTAGAATCCTGTCGACTTAACTGTTCTGTGGCAATATCGTTGTGGGGTTTCTTGTTGTTGGATGCGAATGGTGAGATTTGGTTGAAGCGCAGTCGTTGAGTGGTAAGTGAAGCACACAGTTAGGAATAATCAGGACACATGATGAGGTTTGAAAATAAAAGGCAACTGGGTTGGAGGGAAGAAAGCTTGAGAAGAGTTGAGCGATTTGACTTATTAATTAGTTGATCACATGGCGATGATGGGATTTAGATGAAATGAGCGGAGAGAGAGAGATCTCTAGAGTAGATGTTACCTTGTTGGAAGCGAAGGAGCCACTGTCCGAACTCGGCGAGAGCCACTGAACAACTGTAGGTGTTGTTCCTATGAGAGCGAAAACGTAACTGACCATTCTTGCTTTTCGATTTAACACCAAGACTCAGTTTCTCTCTGATTGGTTGAGAGATGATCACATGATCTTTCCCTATTGGTTGACCTATTTAGATGCTATCTTCTGATTGGCCGGCGGTTTCCTTTGGTGTTAGTTACGCCCGGCCTGGGTCAGGAAGTGTCGGGTAGCTTGACGCTTATAACTTCGACGGATATTAGATACGTCCTGTCTTTGCCGGAAATATTGGGTGTTAGCTTTAACATTTATAACTTCTGGTCACTAGATACGTCCTGTTTTTCCAGGAAGTGTTGGGTTAAACTTAGCTCGCAGGGACCTGGGGTCAGAAGGTTAACTGCGTCGTTATCAATAAATATGCTCTCCTCTAGATCTACTTTCTATGTCTTTTGTTACTTTCTTTCCTCCAGTTACCTTATTCTTTTATTAAATCTTTGAAAATCATACATGGTACATACATAGTGGGTCGGGGTTGCATTTAATTATATACAAATTATGACAGATGCGCCCCCTACATGTGAAGAATTCAAGAAGGGGTTAGCCTGAGAGAATTCTGTAAAGTGAAAAATAATTTTGTGGGAAAATTAGTTGTGGGTATTGAGGGGCTATATACAAGCATTGCTGGTGACATAAAAGTAAGATAGAATGGTGTTGATGATATAGGTTGAGTATAATTAATAGAAATCAAAAATTTTTAATTGTAAGAAATCAATGAATGCTATGGTACATAGTGGGCTAAAAAAGGAAAATGTGCCTAAACGAATTCTACTCGATATAAGAAAGAAGATCGAGGGAGTTCTATTAAGGTTTTTGAAATCAAAATAAAAACAATATAAAAATAGTTGAATGAAATCAAAATTGAATGTTTTTGGTTGAAAAAGAAAAATTATTTTGTTGCATGGTGATAAGGGAAAATGCCTAGTTACTTTTTTGTTCGAATTTGGAAAAGAATTCGAGGGAATTTCATAAGGTCTTTTGAAATCAAAATAAAATAAAATAAAAGTTTTTTGAGCGAAATCAAAGTTGAGTGCTTGGTTGAATGGTGAAAAAAAAAAGGAAAAATGCCTAACCATATTCTATTCGAGATTGGGAATGAAATCGAAGGAATTCTATTAGGTCTTTTGAGAAATCAAAAATAAAAATAAAATAAAAGTTTTTTGAGCGAAATCAAAGTTGAGTGCTTGGTTGAGTGGTGAGAAAAAAAAAGAAAGGAAAAATGCCTAACCATTATTCTAGCTCGAGATTGGGAATGGAAACCGAGGGAATTTTATTAGGGCTTGTGAGAAATCAAAATAAAAATAAAATAAAAATAAGGGTTGAACGAAATCAAAGTTGAGTGCTTGGAAAAAAAAAGAAAAATGAAAAATAAAAAGGTTTCAACAACAAAGGGTGATTTAATGTTTTTAGTTTAATCGAAAACCAATGAGTTTTCGTTGATAATTGAGTTGTGGCAGTATAAGCTAAGTGGTAAATAGAATGATAATTGATAAATAAAAATGATAATATAAACTAATTGAAAAAAAAATGATAATTAATGATTAAAAATGGTAATAAGTTGAATAAATTGATAAATTGATTAAATATTTAAATTTTAATTGAGAAAAAATAATGAAAATGATTGATATGAAAAATAAGGTGTATTGGTTGGAACCCTTTGGTATCTACATGCCCTGATCTACATGTATTGGTTGCTCCATTTTGCCCTATAAATGTTTTACTTGCTCAATTATGCCCTATAAATTTTTTGTCTCATCTGTAGCGACACTTAGGTGAAAAACGTGATTCTAGCCCTCAAGTGCGTTTATGCTGTGTGTACAGGAGACATGGAAATCTATATAACCTTTATGTGTAATTTTTGTCTTTGTGTGTGTGTTGTGAAAAAATGTTAGAAGTCTGTTGTGTAAGAAATGTGTGAGCTAGTTCTATGTGTTGTCTCGTGGATGTGTAATTGGGTGGTAAAAATCGATATGTAGACTCGAACTGGAATCAAAAATCGGTGGCATAGCGAGGTTCCCAGTTGACCTCAATAGGGGATCTTCTCATTGTAATTAGAGATACGGAAGTGGGGTGTGTCGGGCAAACGAGAGGGAATGAAATTGGAGATCGGACGAAGGCGCTCCGCTTTGTTTACAGAGGTCGAATTTAACCGCCGCGGACTACACTTCCTGTCGTGGTGTTTCAAATTCTCATTTCCTGCCGTCTATTTATTTTGGGGTGTGGCTCGGGGCTTGTTTTTGGAGCGTGATTTCTCCGACATTGTTTGGTCATCTTTTCAGTTACTGCTATCTCTTCGGAGTTTATTTAGATTTTCTGCGAAGATGGTTCCTAAAATTATGAGAAGTTTTATAAATGTTTGTCCACAATGAAGAACTGCTTGTCCACAATGAAAAATTGTTTGTCCAAAATTAAAAACTGTCTGTCCAAAATTAAAAACTGCCTCTTGTAGTTCGAAGATTTTCTGCGCGGGCATGGCATAGATAAACAAGTAATTAATGAATAAAATTGGAATACAGTTGTATGGTAGAACTAACAAACAAAGGATAAAAATCAGATGAAATATAGGATATTGCCCCATGTTCGTCCACATTTTTGTAACTGGGGACTCTGAAATATTTGCTTGAACCTTATTAATTGTAGAATTTGAATGATTGGTAGGTTCGTAGTTCTCCTGTTTGATATCTTTAGGGAGTGGTGTGATATGATTGAGCTGGTTGTCAGGTTTACAGTTCTCCTGTTTGATCGTCAATGGTTTTATTAGAGATATGTCGGCGGTAATTGGTTTAGGTTGAGATGTGTGATCGTTTCTCTGACGTGGATGTGGTAATTTTGGCATTGTTTGTGTGGTGTGTACGCTGTGTTTTATGTACGAATCTTGTTTTGCTTTGGTGCCTGTGTCGGTATTTTTACGTGAAGGTTGGTTGTATTCATCGATTCTTCTAGCGAATCGGCAGGTGGGGCAGGTTTTTACCTGTTTTGCGATGTCTTGTGTCATGTTCTGCCAATAATATTGTGACGAGATGAGTCTCGTCATCTTGGAGATGTTTGGATGGTGGTGTTGAGTGTGTACGGATTTAAGAAGTCTGGTTGTAAGTGAACTTGGGACTATAGTTTTAAGTACTCCTTTTCGGGAGACGGTGCGCAGTTTATTGTGATCTATAGTCACGCGAGATTTTCTCGGTGGAGAAGACTGTTGGCTCTGTATGAGTGGCGCATCTAGAAAGCCACAAAATGGGATACGAGTTCCAACGCCCGTTTCATATTGTTGTACTCCATTTATGTTACGGACCTCATATTCGTATCTTGACAATCTTAACCTCCATCGAAACAATCTGCCTGACGGAGCTTTGATCTCTTTCAACCACTGCAATGCGGGATGGTCAGAAAATATTGTAAACTTTCTGCCCATTAGACAGGTGCGGAAATTATCCACACTTTCCACAATGGCTAGGCATGGTAGTTCCAAGTCTGAATAATTTCGCTCGTGACTACGCAGAGATCGGCTGAAATGTTGAACGGTGTATGTCTTCCCATCAGGGTAGACTTGTTTAAGAACGCCTGTAATGCTGAATGTTGAGGTGTTACAGTACACCTGGCATGGCAGACCTTCCTGGTAAAGGTGTAATGTGGGGTGTGTGGTAAGGTTTTCCTTCAGGTTAGTGAACGCTTTCTGGCATTCGTCATCCCAGACCCACATGACATCCTTTTTTAGAAGGTTGACAAGTGGCGTCCGCAAGCGGGCGTGGTCTGGAATGAACTCTTTATAGGCGTTCACAGCTTTTAGGAAAGATCGCAATGTTTTTCGATTGTGTGGTTGTTTGGTGGCGTGAATTTTTTCTATGTTTTGTGTAGACGGGATGATTGTATTATCCTTAACGGTTGTGCATGCGCTTGTTTGTTGTTGTTGTCTTTTGGCGTGCGTGTTGCGTTTGTTGTGCGGGTTGTGCGTGTTTGTTGCGAGGTGGCGTATGGGTGCGTGTATGTTGTGAGGTACATTTGCGTGTTTATGGCGTTGCGAAGTATGGTCATGTGTGGATTTTGTGTGGTAAGTGGGTGAGCTGTGTCGGTGTACGGACACTTTTTTGGGCATTATTGGAATTGTAGGTTGGAGTCGTGGTGGCTTTATATGTGGTGGGCATAAAGTATTGGTAATTGGGTTGAGTGAAAAGTTGTGTGGTGTGAGATTAGAATGGTGGCATGTAAATATTTGGGGTTTGGGCAATGAATGCAGGCAAGGGTTTCCATGTGTGAAAGCTTTGGGTGCTGTGCGAGTCCTTTGGGACAGGTTTTGGCCTAGCCCGTGCTTGCATTCATTTGACACATGTTTAAAGTGGTAGATAGTATTAGACAATGGGACGCCGAGTTGGAAAATAGTGCCGCGATTATAATTTAGTTTTAATTTATACTGATAAAGGGTTTTTAAGGTAAGAACTCCAAATGGCAAGGATGCATTTACCACGTGGAAGTTCTCTCTACGGGTTATTTGGCCTATTGTCAGAGGGAAAGTTAAATGTCCTATTATTTTCGTAAAGCTATTTAGGGTGGATAGATCAAGGGAAGGTTTTTTAATACTTAAGTTGGGAAGTTGTGCTTTTAATCTATTGTATAAATGATACGGCAATATGTTCGAACCTGCGTCTGGTTCAATTAGAAAGGTACATGGTAGGTCCTGGGTCAGATACAAGTCCAAAGTCAATTTGATGGTGTCATTGGGTGGATTGCCTACCTTAGTCTCGAAAAGTCTCCACTGTGGCGTCTTCGGCTTGGGATGGCTGGCTTGGAATATCTGTTGGACCGGGTCGGGACTGCTTGCACTGTCCGCGCAATTGAAAGGGAAATTTAGTCATTTGTACTGCTTCCATTCGAGTGGACCGCGTTGTCGGTACACTGGGCCCGTGTCGCGTGGCTTGCTTCCGGGTGCACGGGTACGGCATGGCGGGTGGCGACTCTTCGGTGGGCGTCAGGTTGTTCGGACACGTACCGGCGGTGCGGGCGTCGGCTGTCCCGAGGGTTGCGCTCCGGAAGACCGCTTCCAGTTGCGGGGATCTTGCCCCTTGTAGCGCGGCGGTCAGTTCTAAAATTACCGTCGCCAGGGTGTGTCTTGTCGCTTCGTTCGTTGTCAGTTTCTTTCCGCTCGTTGCCAGTTTGTTCTCTCTTGGTTTGTCATTGCCTTTTGTTTTGCTGGCGCCTGGGCTAATTTCCATAATCTTTATCCTGATTAAGCTCTATAATCTTTATCCTGTCGACTCTGTGTAATATGATGATGCAATTGTTATTACACTATAATATTTGATGTATTACACTGTTGTAGAATCCTGTCGACTTAACTGTTCTGTGGCAATATCGTTGTGGGGTTTCTTGTTGTTGGATGCGAATGGTGAGATTTGGTTGAAGCGCAGTCGTTGAGTGGTAAGTGAAGCACACAGTTAGGAATAATCAGGACACATGATGAGGTTTGAAAATAAAAGGCAACTGGGTTGGAGGGAAGAAAGCTTGAGAAGAGTTGAGCGATTTGACTTATTAATTAGTTGATCACATGGCAATGATGGGATTTAGATGAAATGAGCGGAGAGAGAGAGATCTCTAGAGTAGATGTTACCTTGTTGGAAGCGAAGGAGCCACTGTCCGAACTCGGCGAGAGCCACTGAACAACTGTAGGTGTTGTTCCTATGAGAGCGAAAACGTAACTGACCATTCTTGCTTTTCGATTTAACACCAAGACTCAGTTTCTCTCTGATTGGTTGAGAGATGATCACATGATCTTTCCCTATTGGTTGACCTATTTAGATGCTATCTTCTGATTGGCCGGCGGTTTCCTTTGGTGTTAGTTACGCCCGGCCTGGGTCAGGAAGTGTCGGGTAGCTTGACGCTTATAACTTCGACGGATATTAGATACGTCCTGTCTTTGCCGGAAATATTGGGTGTTAGCTTTAACATTTATAACTTCTGGTCACTAGATACGTCCTGTTTTTCCAGGAAGTGTTGGTTTAAACTTAGCTCGCAGGGACCTGGGGTCAGAAGGTTAACTGCGTCGTTATCAATAAATATGCTCTCCTCTAGATCTACTTTCTATGTCTTTTGTTACTTTCTTTCCTCCAGTTACCTTATTCTTTTATTAAATCTTTGAAAATCATACATGGTACATACATAGTGGGTCGGGGTTGCATTTAATTATATACAAATTATGACATATATATGCTGTGGTTAAATTTCTCATTCAGTATATTTGGCTGAAGATGGTAACAATGCTGCTACCGAAATGTCACACACCACTTGATTATTAGGACTTGGTCCCGTTATCTTGTGTCTATAATCCATAATCCAAATTGATTGTGCCTTATATATATATAGATATACATGAATATAATAAGGAATGGTGTATGATAATAACGAGTATATACAGTAACAACAATATAGTAAATAACGAGGGGCATGACATATACCAAAAAAAAATTGAATGAATATGATATAAATATATAGAGAAGAAATGGCGTTGATATAGAGGATAAAAATAATAAACAAAATATATATGCTGTGGTGAGATTTCTCATTCAGTATATTTGGTTGAAGATGGTAACAACGCTGCTACCGAAATGTCACACGCCACCTGCTTATTAGGACTTGGTCCCGTTATCTTGTGTCTATAATCTATAATCCAAATTGATTGTGCTTTACATATATATATATGAAAAAAGGAAAGAAAAAAATAAAAGATAAAAAGATCAGGTGTTGAAATCAATATTAAAAATGGCATATCCTGACCAGGAGCACAAGTGCTTTATATATATATATAGATATACATGAATATAATAGGGAATGATATATGATATATGATAATAATGAGTATATATAATAATAATAAGCGCGTAGATAGGCACTGAGGGTCTAGGTCATTTCACTAGTATTTCAATTCTATATGTAATATCTAACAAAAGAAAAACTTATTCTAACTAACTTGTCACTGGGAGTGTTTGTCTGGCGTGTTCCCCGCCTCTCTTAATTCAAAGGAAACATATAAGAGAGAAAATCCTGGTCGTTAGTACATTTCAAAACCAGATTACTTCCAAATTACCTTACCTGTGGTTGCAATCTCTCCTATCTTTGTTTTTAGCTGAACGTTGACTGCTAACCCCTATTATACATTGTTTAGCTTATCCATAAAATGTGTACTCATATTTTTGACCGATAAATCCACTTTAATAAAAATACTCAAACTAACCCTGAAAATGAATTATGATGAATAACAAACTAGATCTAACTCATATCTTGTGATATATCTTCCCACTTGAGTTCTTAATACCTCTCTAAAATTTGACTCTTTGTCCAAAAAAATAAAAAATAAAATAAGCCCATTACTCTAGGCTATTTTACTGTCAAAATCGATCTTCCCTTAAAAAAAAAATTCTTCCCTTTTAAATCTGGAACGCTATATTGGCTTGTTCTGGCAATCTGCTTCAAAAGTTCATTTAGGTGTCCTACTAATTTAAAAATTTATCTTATAATGAGTTACTCTCGTTAAAAAAAAATTCTACTTACTAACTGATATTTAGACTTGAATTCGTTCTAACTAAGCATACGGTAGACTATAGTCTTTAATTAGGTGATTAACTTTTGCTAGCCTGGGGCGATATAAAACGCAAAGAATCTGGACAGTCCATCTGTCACTTTGCTAATTGGTACCTAAAATCTGTAGACGGAATCGCCTCGTCTAATCGTAACTTTGTCTCTTGCATGCTCAATTGTTAACCCTCATTAGAAAACCCCTTTAGACTTTGACTTAGAGACAAGGAGTTATAGGGAATTCGATTTCTTTACCCACCACATGTTCCAAATCTGTCCATAGAGGATTGGTTCCAGGCTGCGCAATATATAGGAGAGCCTTCAACGTGCCGAATCTTCCCAACCTCCCGACTGAATCACCCTCATCTCAGCCACGCTTAACGCGTCATAAACTACGATGTCAGATCGGTTATCCGAGGTTTGTCGCTGTACACTTAGCTTGCGACATCGGCAATTAAATCCCCCCACCTAGCACAAAATTCACCTGATACCTCTCCGTTCCCTCTAATGAGGAGAAGTTTTGTGGGCTTTCTGGTCTGATCATAACCTCCCACAATCTTCCAGTCTGAGAATCAAGACATGATCATTATCTACGACTCTTAGAATTCAAGTTGATATAATGAAATGTAATAATTGATTACCCTAATAAAAAATCATATATATATTCCTTTAGAAGGAGACCTAACAAAATGGAGCGAATACCTTCCTATTAATAGAGTTGTACAGTCCTGTGAGGCCATCGATCCTAACAAATAAAGAAATCAAAATTAAAATCGAGCCTATTAAGTTCCCTGACCCTATTCTAAAGTACCTTTGGTCTAATAGTATAATTGTTTTTAACCTTCTTCTACATTCATTGCACCAATTCATTCATACACCCTCCCCCCTATCATTCGCAGTACGCATACAAACTATAGTTAGAAGCTGCTATACAGGCCAAAGTACTGCTATTATCTCTATCAAATAAACCCTAACAATAATAAAGTCTTTTAGGACCAGATGAGAAATCAAATAAAGTTACTAAATTAAAACAAAGTGGGAACTAAAGCCCTATTTACTTAAAATAATTGCCTCATACAAACTCTATATATCAATTATCTATACGTAGATAAACATTATTTATACTTAAACAAATTAATAAAATTGATTGTTAACAATCAAAAGCTGAAATCTAACCTATCTTTTAAAGTATGCGTCTAACAGTTTGAAAACCTTCTTCTTATCTAGACACGTGGTGTCTTAAATAAAACGAATCATCAAACTAGCACTTAAATTGGAGCGAATTGAACTTCAAGCATTTACCTCATTGCCAAACATGATAGACCTACAAGTGTTCGCCAACCCTACTTCCCATATAAGATCATTGGCATTCTTCTTTCCCTGCTATTCAGTCAAACCCCTCCTTTGAAATCTTGGGCTTTCAATACTCAAAATGCTCTGGAGTTTAACAACAGAGGTCACTTGTTATCTTATCATATCAATTCTTAGACTGCAACTGCCTATTAATACAGAATAGCCTCTTCAATAAAAAAAAACTGAAAATTCCTTACAATGAACATTTAACACAAACACAAGGTTGTAGCTTAAAAAAAACTGAAATTCTTTAAAACCACAGTCTAGGGCCTTTAACTCACGTTCTAACACTTCATACTATGATCAAAATTTAACTAAACTCTAGTACACATTCTATAGGTTTAATCATTGGCAACCTGGACACGATCTGCACTCAGTGGGCTTCTTGACCCTGGTCGAACGGCGTATTTCAGGGCCGCCAACATTGCCACCAATTGCTCTATTAACTACCTCTAGCCTGTTTCTCAAGATTGTCGTCTCTTGTGGTTCCTCTGGTCCTATAGTTGGACGAAATTGTAGCATAAAAATAAGAAAGAAAAAAAAGGAAAACTAAAATTTTCCTAAATCATATCCTGACAAGGTTGTGAAAGCTCTTCAAAACGACGTATTACATTTAAACAAGGTTGAGACAACTCTTAAAATGACACACTACGTTAAAACAGGTTGTGAAGACTCTTTACAACTATGTACCACACTAAAACGAGGTTGTGACAATTCTACACTTGGAGAAGACGAAAAACCCAAGATATCGTCCATGTAGTGAGAATGAAGCCCTACCACGACCCCGAAGTACAAGAACAAATTGCCCAGGGTCATGTGACCGACTAGTAAACAGCGGGACGCTGTTTCTCTTGTGGAGGGAGTGATGTCAGGAGGACAGAGTTTCCTGGTATTCCCTCTTATCTGGACCGACCGGTCGGGGTAAACAGTGGTGTCACGTGGAAGGAGGAAATATCTGAGTTCCCCCCTCTTTGCTCTAACTGCTGGGTCGATTTGGCTCATGTAAATAGTAACTCTTATTTTATATCAAAAATCTCTCATATAACTCATTAAATAAAACGGTGTAAAAAACGGTGTACTATACAAGGATAAGGTTGTGACAACTTTTTCTAAATGACACACTAACATTAAAACAAATTGTGAAAACCTTTAAAGATGACAACAAACACTACAACAAAGTTGTGAGACGATATACTGCACAAAGACAAGGTTGAGACAAATAACACACTAACACTGAAACAGGGTGTTAAAACTCCTTTCAACGGTCACTTAACACTAGAACACACGTTATAGTTTAAAAATAAAAGAAAAACTGCAAACTATTTAAAGTTCACCATAACACTAAGACAAAATTGTTAACATAAAAATAAAGTAGGAAAAACTGGAAATTCTTTAAGGTTCATCATCACACTAGGATAAGATGTAGCTTAAAATAAAAACTAAAAACACTTTAAATCACTTCTTATCATTAAGAACAAAGTGTTGTTTAAAAAAAATCAATTGAGCAACCCTTCAAAATCATATACCAACAATAAACAAATACACTGGATATATATACTGGGCTTATTCATATAGCTTAGTACATACAGTTAGTGAAATTTAGGGAAAACTAGGCCGTACTAACTCTCAGTACATGTTTTGTACTATCTACAACTACTCTTTAACGTTGAGCGTACCTTCTCCTATCAATCTTTATCTTCTATTTACAAACTATTTATCACTTTCCTCGATTCTTTCTCTTTCAACACTTTCTACAATTTTCTCTGTCGATTTTCGATATGCTTCGACACCTTTCTAACACATCTTTCCTTCAATCACTTTCAGCACATTCCAACGCTTTTTCTTCGCCTTTCTATACTTTACAACACCTCTCAACATACTTAATCGCCTTTTTTTATCACTCCTTTCTACGCTTTACAACACCTCTCAATAGTTCAGCGCCTTTTTATCCTGTCTCTAAACACTATTAAATCTTCTTTCATCGTTTTTCAACACTATCAACATCTTTCAATGTCTTCCTACACTTTACTACACCTCTCAACATATTTCATCACCTTTTCACCACCTTTCTCGCATCTCTCTTCCATCGCTTTCAACACATTTCACTGCCTTTTCATCACCTCTCCCGCATCTCTCTTCCATAGCTTTCAACACATTTCACTGCCTTTTCATCACCTCTCCCGCATCTCTCTTCCATCGCTTTTAACACATTTCACTGCCTTTTCATCCCTCTGGTGTTTCCCTGAAACCCGTCATCGGGAATTGGATCCCGATCTATTATCATTCTTCATTTTGAACTACTCTAGTATACTATCCCTCCCCTGCCAGCTCTATACTAAAGTCTGACATTCGTTCAGGGCGAGAGCTACCGAAAAAATCACGAGGAGAATTCCTGAAAACCCGTTTCCACCCCTTTAATCTCCCCTTCGAGGAGATAAGCTCTTTCTGGGTGTATTGAAACTAACTAGCTATGATAGCCTACTGATAGAGGCGCTGTTCTCACTGCCTTTACTGTATATCAGAATGAACTATTAATTATTACTAGTGTAATATTATTCCGACAGCCTAGGACCTTTAAGCCTTTATACCTCCATATACACTCGGCGAGGTAGTCACCCTGTTAAAAAAAAATCTATAATGCCATAGATCTGTTAGAGAGAGAACATAACAAAATTGTGCGAATAGTTTGCTTCAACTACTACTTGTAAGCCTATTAAACTCGTTCTCTTTGGGTTGGCTCGCTCATTAGTCTTCGATTTTTGTTCAATAGTCATATTGAGTTCACATAGATGCTAGACGTAAACTGCATCAAAATAGTGTAGTTTTCTAGTTTTTCGAATTATATGACAGTTAAAAAGAAAAGAAAAAAATCTGGAAATATCTCGCACCGGCTACTATTAAAAAAAAATTGAATGGGGTACAGCTCCGATTTTACAGGATACCTCATGGCTCATAGAATTGAATCGCTCATTTCTCTCTAAAATATTCACACAGGGTATGGAGGTTTCCAGCGGTTCTATAGCTATTGGTCTACTAAATTAATGGCAGGAATTGAAGTTAGTTTAAAGGCTTATGTGCTGTTTTGTCATGCGTCTTTATGTCATCTGCAAAGGGAAGTGTCGCCTCAAAGGACTTAACTCTGGGACCAACACCCGCTGCACATTTCAGGAAGAAGTGGCTGTCCATACAATAGCAAGATATCATTTTGCTGCCAATGTACTATTTTGAGCATTTCTCATGTCGTCATTTTGTCGATCCCCAATCCTCTAGGGTGTTTCTTTAATCATTTCTTGATGTCATTTAATGCTTCATGCGATCCCGCCCGGCATTCAATAAGTAATATTTGATCGTACCACCTCCAGGAAACCATCCCATTGCGGCCGAATCATTTTCACCCTACTTATAACGCCGTCCATATCGCATAATTGAAATTAGTATAAAACTCAAAGAATAAGATCTTAATTTCTTAATTCTTCACTAATTTCAGTTGGCTCAACGTAAACCTTCTTAAATATATCTTGGTACACTGGTGTGACATGTTACACTTCTCCTAGTTCTTTGCAAGCTCGTTTAATCCCAATGAAAGCCAGTTCAGGCGTCAATCCCGTGCTAAACTCGTCATGCATGACTTCAAATTTGAAAATTATTAGACTGAATATTTGCAGTGGCATCTGCTTCCACTGAAAGTACTTAAAACATAAGACTGCCTCTTATCTTGTTTAAATAGCTGCTTTTACCCCCATATGCCTGTGTAAACATTAACCATGACCTTATCAATTCTTGAAATTCTGCCTATCGAATATCCTGAGAATCAAAGTTCTTCTTGTCTACAGCGGACTAACACAATAATTGTTCACTAGAGTTATCTGCGTCGAGTGGTCAGTCTGTACTACTAATCGTCCACTCTAACTCCAGGATTTTTTTATCTACTCAAGCAGTTCAAATTTTTTTTTCAAGACAGTTGTCCAAATCCCCAAAGATAATTTGCTAAATTTCGATAATTATTGGAATTCTCATTAAACAGAATAACTACACCTTTCTGACACAGAAAATATCCAGCATCAAGATATAGCGTACTGTCAATTTTCTTTATTTTATGACGGTGTCAAATTATAACTAAAGAAACAGGCTAAACATATGACTGGCTTAAATTTCATGTAATCTCATCATGCCTTCTGCTGGCAAATATTTACTGTAATTTAATACTATCGAGATGTTTTTATTCGTCCTCATCCGAGGGAAAAAATGTTTCAGAAGAAAAGAATCTTTGAAATTTTACCTAAGTTATTTTTGTGAAAAAAAAAATTGCACGTTTATAGCGTCTGTGTGATCAATTTTTTTCTACTTGTCAATAAATGTTTTATCTATAAGCTCCTTTTAAAATATCATTATTTCAAAATTTCATTATTTTGAATATTTTATGTGATCCAGTCTCATTCCTGGAAATTATAAATCACACGTTGTATATTTGAACACCTTTCAAATTATCTAACAAAATCTTCAGAGAAGACTTAAATCAACCCAACCTTGAATAGACATACCAAAATTGATTTTCTAATTTTCAGCTCATCAAATTTAGCTGTCCAATAAATTATACAAAATCAATGATAAGTCAATTCAAGATTGGTCCTGATGCTGGATCAATGAGAAGAGGGGGTGAGGAGGGAAGAGGATGACACTTCTACTCACAAAATTCATAATATATTGTGATGGTTCGTTTGATTTTTAAAAAATCATTCAATTATTCATTTGTGGTATTTTAATTTATTTAGGATAAAATATAAATATTAATAAAATGTTATAAATTAATTATCTAGTAAAAAGAAGTTAAAAAATGTTTGATTTAAATGGATGGATGAGAATGAATGTCTGCTTCTGATCGCCGTCGATTTCGAATGTCCCCGCCGCCGCGCATGCGCGCCAATTTGGCTTCCCCGCCGCCGCCGCGCAGGCGCGCCGACTTGGCGTCACCGCCGGCAGAGGTGGTTGAAAGGCCGTTCAAACTTGGCGGTGGGTCAAAACACCGTCACCCCCCCCCCCCCCCCCCTCCCCTGGCTCCCAAGGACTCCCTGTCCTTGAAGGATCGAAGTTGAGAAGCATGAGCCCGGTACACTCGTCCTTCGGTGTCTTGGATGTCCAAATGTAACGACTATGGTGATCTGTGATGACCTGGAGATACTTATGTCTGGTGTTCTTGGCTTCATTTCCCAAAACAATTGTATCGAGTCCAATGAGGTCAAATGGTTGGAGGTCGCTGTCCGGTATTTGGTAATGGCCAATTGTCGGTTGGTTTGACTGTTTGCTGAGCTGACAAACTTTACATGAGGAAACATACTCTTTTATGGTCCTGAGCATTTGTGGCCACCAGTAATATGTGGAAATCAGCTTCAATGTTTTGTTTTTTCCAGGATGTCCAAAGTCATCATGAAAGTGGTGAAGACATTTTGCCCGTAGGGAATCAGGTACAACTGCTTTGGAATGGCCTTGAATTCGTATAGTGACAATGCCACTTTTAATTTGAGGGTTCTTTACAAATCGCAAGTCTGCCTGTTGTTGAGCAATCTTCATCTTATCTTCGGTTATGAATGTGCACACTGGATTCCTGGAAAGTGCGTCAACATGTGTTGAGTTGCTTGTAGATGGCAAAGAATCTTCATTAAATAGAGAAGTAGCCTCAACATTCTCCAGATTTGAAAATTCCTCAGATGCTGGTTGACATTTCTTCTTTTCTTGATATGATCCAGTTTCTAGTAAGATTTCAGTCATCTTTCTTTGTGTATGTTCTTGTAATATTTTGTCAAGGGTTTGATTTGTTTCTGGTCTCAAATGATTCGCCTGAAATTTACAATTATACAAAGATGGTCCTTTAGTAGTCACAACACCATTCTTGATGTCGACATGAAGATTGAACAGAGTTCCCACGTCAAGACCTAGTAGGAGGGGGTACATGAAGTTTCTGAGGATGTGAAAATCTATCTGATGGGTGATGTGACTGATGGTAAGGTTGACTTTAACGCGACCAAAGCTTCTTGTTCTGGAATTAGCCTGATTGATGTAAATGGATGATGATGGTTCCATTTGTAGGTTCAAATTTTTGAATTGGGAATAGGACATTATACTGATGGTTGAACCTGTATCAATGAATGCTTGTATGGGGGTGGAGTTGACTAATGTGTTGATGTTGATGAACTTGAAGATTGGCCGCTCTATTAGTTTAAATAAATTAACTGTTGGTAAATCAGTTGAGTTTGAAGATGAAGGGTCGGAAGTAGCATACAAATTTGAGGGTTGTTCGTTTGCTGCACTTTCTTTAGGGAATGTTTTGGGTCTATATGGGCATTCATTATGCCAATGAAAATTATTTAAATTTCGCATTTTGCAAAATCCGCATGGGTATGATGGCTTCGGAGGTGAAGCGACGTAAGAGGTAGGATCTTTAAATTTATTAACGCTAAAGGCTGGTTTGGAGTTCTTCTGTATGGAGCCAAATGCAGCCTCTAATTTTAAGGTTGCACTTACCCAAGTCTCTGTGTATTGGGACTAAGCTTATCTTCCATTGTGCTGGTAATCCTTCCGTCAACATCTGGATCTGTTCAACTTTGGATAAGGAAGTTTGTTTTAGAAGCCGGATTTTGGACTGAAAGTAGTCATTGACGGATTCATCGCGGCGTAGATACCTTCGTTGTGCATCAATTAATGGTGTTGCTGTTGATGATCCAAATCTTGTAATATATTTTTGTTTGATGGTTTCCCATTGCTTAATATTTGTTCCTGCAATTTCATCAGCATACCATTCTAAGGTTCTTCCTTCTAGATAGTAAAAGAACAACTTTCCTTTATCTTCATCTGTAACATGTAATTCAAAAAGTTTTACCCAGCTCTGGGCACGAATATCCTTCTGATCCCCGCTGTATTTTTGCAATTTTAAAATATTTTCTTTGGACATAATGATATTGGATAATATTTTTATTCTTTTTTTTTTTTCAGTATTCAATTTTTTGCTTAAAAATTATTAAAATCCAAATTATGTTCACAATTGACTGAAATAAATATAATATTAAAATTTTTTTGATGCTTGAATAATTGAATATCCTGCCGGCTGCGCCAAAACTGTGATGGTTCGTTTGATTTTTAAAAAATTATTCAATTATTCATTTGTGGTATTTTAATTTATTTAGGATAAAATATAAATATTAATAAAATGTTATAAATTAATTATCTAGTAAAAAGAAGTTTAAAAATGTTTGATTTAAATGGATGGATGAGAATGAATGTCTGCTTCTGATCGCCGTCGATTTCGAATGTCCCCGCCGCCGCCGCGCATGCGCGCCGACTTGGCTTCCCCGCCGCCACCGCCGCGCAGGCGCGCCGACTTGGCGTCACCGCCGGCAGAGGTGGTTGAAAGGCCGTTCAAACTTGGCGGTGGGTCAAAACACCGTCACAATATAAATATGATAAAGTATTTAAATCCAGCATAGAAAGATGGGTGAACTGCCTTACGTGAATATTGGATGTTTAGAATAAAAAAATCATATTGATTCTGTTGAGGGTTCAGGCGAGAATCCTCACGCCACTTCACGCCTGGCGGCGCCAGTGTGGCGGCGGGAACCCGGCGGGTTTGGTTTCGGTTTTTGCTGCGAGTGGAAGGGACTATCTCCGCGTCTGGCTGTGTGTGGTGTTCTCCTTATGTTCCTGCACTAGTTATAAATAAAACCAGTACCAAGGGAGCTTCGAAGACTCAGAGTGAATTATAGACAAAACAACGGGCACAACATAACCGATTCTATATAAACTTTTAATATATTTTCAAAAAATTTAGAATATAAGAAAGAAGAAGACATTTAAATTTGATTGCTCTATTTTCAATAGCAGCTACTTAAAAAAAAAAGACTTTTAGAATTCAACAAAACCCTTAGAAAATTCAATACTGTATATTTTATCAATTAATGTATAAACCATTTTTAAAACACTCTGACTTCCCTTTAGCCTAATTGCTTTATTATATATATATACTAGATGAATGACCCGCTTCCCCCAAGAATTCCCCCAGTGCAATTTCCTTCATATTGAAAGTACATCAATAATAAATGGTAGAAGTGCCATAGAATAGCAATACAGAAGTAACACATAAACCACAGGCAAAAGGTGTGTGTGATTGCAAAAATTGTATTAGTGTTAGGTGTTTAATTTAATTGTTTTTTGCAATCGATCCAGTTGTTTCAAAATCAATATAGTTTGAATATATGCAGCTATTCCACCCAAACCCCGAGGTACTCGCCCCTGCGTATTAACCCTTGAAATTGCCTGAGTTGAGTGAGTGACTGCGAAGGATCTTGACTGCGAAGCCCATCTTCTCAGTAAGAATAAGAAAAAAATAGGTTCATAAAAAAATTAATCCAAAATACTGGCATGTAAATATTTTTCTGTGAAAAATAAAAGAGCACATGGAAATTAGGCAAACATAAGTGTTTGCTGATGACTGCGACTGCATTTTAAACGATTTTTTTGAAAGAGATTTAAAAAAACAAAGGCCAGAACAAAAATTAATAAAAAAAATATGAAAGCCATTATTTACATACTGTAACGCCAATTTTGTGAAGTTTATTTTTTATTAAATTGCTTTGTGTGTAGTGATAGTGACTGTGACTTAGTAATATAAATTTCTCTCTTAATACTTTTGCAAAAAAAAAATGTAACACTTGTATAAAAAGATATTTCAATAAAAGTACGCAAGCAACTTGGAAAAAAAAAAGCACAATGCTCATTAGTCGCTTAATTGGCCTGATGTTGTCACTTCGCCTGTATTTACTCCGCGTATAAAAAAAATTCTTCAAATGAAAAAAAAAATGAATAGCCAAAAATAATAATCAATATGTAGCCGAAAATTTTCCTCAGGTTTATAAAAAGCGACATGCAAAATTTGGTACCAATTGGTTTAGTAGTTTTTGAGTTTATCGCGAAACAGACGTTGGCTTTTATATATAAGAAAAAAAAAAAAGGAAAAAAAAAAGATATATATATAATTTTTATAGTTTTATTATTTTATTTTTTTTTTGAATTTTTCACACACATATATATATATATATATATATATAATTTAAATTTAATTAAATTGAAATATTTACCATTTTGTGTGACCACAAATAAAAAAATAATTTTCTAGTTCAATTAACCTGCGAGGCGTAATTGAAATTTTTGCGCACTAAGCTCGTTTTTTGTGAGTAATTTATTTGTTAATTGTTATAGTGATGTCATTTGCTAATGTTTTACCACAGTCACTTATTGATGATATATATAAAGAAATTGATAGACATCTTCTTAGTCAAGTAAAGGAATATAGTAGATTTCATAGAAGCGACCCTAAAAAAAAGGAATTCTATTATGATGTAAGAAATAAAATGATAAAAACCTTTCAAACGAATAAACGAATACCTCATGCAGAACTTTTGGACACCCCCTATCAAAGGAAGTTGATAAAACAACTGTTAATTGAAGATCAACGCTATCAAAAAAGAATAGAATTATATAGAGATACATGTCTAATTGAAAGCTGTTTAAAAGGTGATGAAGAAATGGTAGAATTCTTTCTTAATGCAAGGGCTAACACTGAAACTAGAGATAAAGAAGGAAATACACCCTTAATTATAGCTGTTTACAAAGATCATATAAATATTTTGCATCTTTTGATTGCTAAACATGCAGATGTTAATGCAAAAAACAACAACAATGATACACCTCTACACCATGCTGTAAAAAAAAGTAATTTAGGTTCATTGAAAATACTTTTGGATGCGAATGTATATCTAAATCCCCAAAATAAACAAGGTTTAACCCCACTTCATTTTGCAGTAGTTGATTATTCATCATTTTCATTTCAATTTTTAATTTCAGCAGGAGCAGAACTTGAGATTGGTGAAGGCACTATAGGAACGCCATTATTAAATGCAACTTTTAAAGGTTCAATGTATTATGCAAGTCTACTTATTAAAGCTGGAGCTAATGTTTTAGCAAAAGATAAAGACGGTAACACTGCAATCTACTATGCATTAATTAGAAATCAAAACCCTTCTTTTTTACTAAGTGCTGGGGCTAACCCACTGGAAAGAAATTATAATGGAACCAGCTCTTTGTTTTTTGCCTGTTTTTTATCTGAAAAAAAAAATATTGCTTACAATATGATTAGATATATTTTACTTCGAGATAGTAAAACTTGCAAACCATGTTATATAAAATCTAGAATTCCAGTTTTATCAAAATTTTGGGATTCTTGTCAAGCGGAACTTGTTAAAATGTCAAATCATTACCTTACAGATGAGATGAATTTAGAACAATATTTGAAAAAAATCAATATGAAATATCTTGCAGATATATATATAAATGACAAAAATGGATTTAGAAATGCCTTAAAGAAAATTAATAGGAAAAACAAGTATCCCTGTTATGCAAAGTTTTTTATCAATAAAAAAAAAAAAATTATGAGTACAGTGGAAAATGAAATGAAATGTAAATTTTTATTGAAGAAACACAGTCTACTTGCCAAATACAATAACAATATTGTAGATACATTGATACATTATCTGGATAAACAAGTAATGATAAAATGTCTAGGAAGATATGAACGATTCCCTGAATTTGAATGGAAACCAACCGTTCCAAACTATAAAATTGATTGTGATTATGATCTTTATGAGTGTGACAAAGAAGCGAAAAGCATATATTTAGAGGAAGAAAGGCAGCGTATGATTAATGAAAGAAACGCCATACGCTTTTATGAGGAAATTGCTTATTTGAGATCTATAAAATTCTGAAAGATTAAAATGGTGGCTAATATATTACATCTACCAAACAAACAAATTATATATATAAAACTTCTATATTTTCAGGTCACAGAAGTTATAAAAAAAATTATTATTCATTTTAAAATAAAACCGTGAAGTATTATTTTGCATATTCATTATTTAATAAAAAATTTTAAACACTTTTAAAATATTACAAGTCAAAAAAAAAAAAATATGAAGAACACGACTACACTGGACTACATATTATATTTTTAATAAATATATATAATTTTTTAAGTTTTTTTTTTTTTTTTTTTTTGGATTTCACTTTGCCATTGTGATTGAGAAATAATATATTTTGGTAAAAAGTTTTATTTTAATTGAAAACCTATTTGTAAAAGCTTTTCAACCTGATCATCATTCATTTACCAAAAAAAAAGTATATAATCAATTATTTATTTATTTATTTATGCTTATGAGGTGATACAGCAACATCTTTACAATTAGAGAGGAGACAAAATGAACCAAATCTAGAAAAAAGAAGTGAGGACATATCGGTCATTAAAGTCTGAGAGGAAAGTTGGAAAGCTTATATGCAAATATGATTGTTATTAAAAAGAAACCTTTTACCCTTAAATAATTTTGATCATCCTCTCTCTCTCTATATATATATTTTTTTTGCCTATTTTATATATATATTTTATGCTTTTTTATTATCTAATATATATGTTTTTGAAAATAGAGCAATCCATATTTAATTCATTAGATAATAAAAAGGTATATATTGTATTTAATAAAAGATTTATTTCACCAATATTTCGGTTGGCTGAACGCCAAATCTTTATTAAGGCATTACATTTTTGTATACACAAACTTGGCGTAGTGTTATAATTTAATTTCAACTGTGATAACACTATATCTGACGCTGAGTTTGTGTATACAAAAATGTAATGCCTTGATAAAGGTTTGGTGTACAGCCAACCGAAATATTGGCAAAATAAATTTTTTATTCAATACAATATATATATCTAACTTGGAAGTAGCAGGAGGATGATGTACCTAAAGAAACAGCATCTCTACTGTTATTAAGAACGAAGCACTGTTAAAAAATACTCTAGTAAAGTTCTACTACCAATGATAAAGAATAAGCCCATTATATCAGTTTTGTTAATTTCAAACAAAAAAACCAACAATCTGTATCTCATGGGTTTTTTTTTTTTTGCTCTCTTCAGTACAGGTATGGCTTCAATTTTATAAAATCCTTTGTCCCCTTATCAATATAAGGATCAGCTTTGATTTTCTAACATCAAGAAATGGGTCAAATTTACCAAACAGATGTTTAAGCTGGTTAAGTAGCAAGGACTGATTTTCAGGAAGGAATACAAAATGATATTCATGGACCTTAATAGACATCTCTTTCTGGTATTGTTGGCTTATTCTTCATCAAATTATTAGTAAAGTTTTTTACTAGTGTGATAAACACTGCATTGTTTTGATATATAATAAAGCAAGAGTTGCATATTTTTAGGTACATATTTACATATTTTTTAAATTATTATTTTTTTTTGCATATATACATGCATGTATTAAAAAGGCATATATTGGATCAAAATATAATTTATTTTACCAATATTTCAGTTGGCTGAATGCCAACCTTTATCAAGGACACACTTTAAAATGTTATAACACCTTGATAAAGGTTGGTGTTCAGCCAACTGAAATATTGGTAAAATAAATGATATTTTGATCCAATATATGCCTTTTTAATTAAAGATTTATTTATGGATTGCTCTATTTTCAAAATGTATATATATATATATACTCTTTATAGTTTTGATATATATACTTATTTATTAATCACGATCCAATATTTTAATAGGAACTTTTTTTTTTTATTATTGATTAATTGTGATATTTTTATATTCTCTGTATTTACTCTTTATATAATTTTTTTTATCAATTTTACCACAATTGTGCAATATTTTTAATTATGCCCAACTAAAAAAAATGATAATTTATGAAATTTTTGTATTTCTTTCTCCATTGAGGATATTTGAATCTCACTTTCCTTAAGCAATAGCGGCTAAATTTTCAAAATTTCCACCTATTTTTTAATATATATATTTTTTTTATTAGCTATGATATACCTTTTTTTTTTTTTAGTTTAAACTTTTACAATACCTAAAATTGTGCAAATTTTTTTTGTGTTCAATTATTTAATTGTTTTGATTTAATAATTATCATTTAAATTTATTTTATTTTTTTGTATTTCTTAAAATAAACCTCCCTTTTTTTGTAATATTGTCTCTTTTTTTTTTTTTCATTAGTTTCACAACAATTTTTGGGGCTCATTAACCTTCCCCCTGCATTGTCTTGACCAATGGTAGAAACAAATTGGCATATCAGGATTTGTTTAATAGAAATCTTCTGTAGCTCCTTCTTTGCATATTCAGATTTGTAGAAATTGTGGTTGGAAGACAATGTTCTCAGTTAATTGGCTATGAGAATAAAGTGGAAACGATTGATTCTAGAAATACACTCATTGACCAAACTTTAGGAAGTTATACCTTTTAGCATATATATCAGGATTAAGACAATAACTCTGTAAGATATTTGATTCACAGTGACCTTGGTTGAAGACACAAGATAACCATTATGAATAAAATATTGCCTCTGTCTCCTTAAAAATAATCGGCAACATTAAAGGTGGAGAAGTGGTATAAACTGTTGACTATCAACCATTATGACCCTGGATTGAATCTGCATTGGTAACTGTAACGTCCTCGTGTTTGTTGGTTGACGTTAATCAGCAAGAAGTATTTGGAAATTAAAAAAAGAAAGTCTTTATTTCTTTTTGGCTAACATCAGACATAATATTTATTATATCAGACATAAGTTTACATGTGATATATATTACAAAAGGCAACTGCACAGAGTACCATCAGTGATAGTAACTTTTTTTCTAAAGAAAAATTGCTTCAAGTCTTTCAGAAGTACAATACTACCAGTGAGTGTAAGTTATCAGACCGCTCTGGCATACTTGTAAATGCAAAAGTTAAACTGCTCTCTACATGTATAGGCATGTGGTGTACTTACAGTAAAAGCAGGCGCTTACTAACACCCATGATTATCATAGCTTGTACCACATGTACTTTGGATATATGCCGTCACATAGCTCCGCCTTTGCCGGTCCCAAGCCCAAATGAAAAAGGAGGAGGGGGAGCAGTAAAAAGCTCGGTAAAAAACCTGGGCTCAGCTGGCCCAGCTGATAGTACCCTGTAAGGACTCTTAATCTAGGGATACAGGATGCGCCGCGTTTGTACTCCTTGTTAGGAGCCGCTGTGTGCACATGGCATCTGTTCCTCATGTCAAAGGTGGCCATTTCTTTTGGAGCTAAGTCGGCCTGCCACTGAGTAGTGCTCCCAATCTTAATGACAAAGGCAGACGCATCCTACTTCATCCAATCATGATGGTTGTCAAACAGACACCATCAAGGGTCACAACTTGATACTCTAATATGATTGAGAGTAGATAAGAAAGAAGAAGACATTGTCACATGGTGAGCTAACACAAAAGTGGATACCATGTTCTCTCCTAAACTTTTGGTAAGTGGTTCCAGGTTAGTCATACCTTTGACATGTCTAGGGGTAGAGTGAAGAGGTTCAACTTGAATTATAGATCATAAAGTAACAAGAGCAAATCCATTTCATTAATTTGGGTTGGTCTGGCAGTATATGCCACATACACCAACATGTGATAACAAAAGACTGAATGATTCAATAGTACTATATATATATAATACAAATTGTGCGCTTTATCAGGCTAATGCTCTGGCTATAATTCAACACTTTCTTTAATTCAACCATGATAAAGCACAATTTGGATTATAGATTATAATACAAGAAAATAAGACCAAATCCAAATAATTTAATAGTGTGTGATGTTTTGGCAACAGCATTGTCATCATCATCAGACAAAAGAATAAATGAACGTCGCACACTATTAAATGATTAGGTCTTATTGATTCGCCGCTAGGTGGCCGGACAATAAACAACACGTGCAGCACCGCTCCGGTAAATATAGTTTATATTACTAATATTTCAGTGTATATTTGCCTTATACTATGAAAGGGATAATACTGTCACTCTTAGTACTCGTGTTATGCAACAATAAATATGCAAATTTACTCAAGGTAACGCACTATGCAAAAAACTCAGTACGAAGGGATAATGATAGACAATGTGGCCTAAATATAAACTTACCATCTGGGAATATATCTGGTAACCAAAAAAGACTGCTATGTATCATTCTGGCTCTATTATTTATCTCAGGCATTGAACAAAACCCAGGCCCCCCAACCAAAAAGCAAACTACTTTGACTGCGTCAGTACACTCAGGAGAGAGAGAATCAATAGATGGCGAGCTAAAAATGCTAATCTTGAACATGGCGACGGAAATAAAGAGTCTAGGAGAGAGAATTGACATCAGACTTACCAAAATAGAGACTCGAATGGACGATTGGGATAAGCGATTCTGCAATATAGAGGAGAAGCTAACCAAATGTATAGAGTCTCAACAGGCTACCGAAAAACTGGCTTCATGTAATTCGTTAAAGGTAAATGAACTGGAGGCTAGAGTCGAATTTTTTGAGACGAGACTGCGTGAGCCCAATCTAGTGTTCTATGGTATTGAGAGGGAGGGTGACGAAAATCAGGCAGATTGCAACTTAAAGATTCAAAACATAATTAGAGATAAAATGGAAATCGGAGATGATTTAAAAATAACAAAATGTCACCGACTTTCACGCGGATCCAATGCACCAGTTCTTGTTGTGGTGCCTGATTATGCTGATAGAGCAAAAATATTTAAAAATGCCTACAAACTCAGAGATACTAAAATTTCGATAAGTAAAGATTATAGTAAAAATGTTAGAGAGCAACGGCGCATCCTAATTGCAAAAAGGAAAGAATTGGGTGAAAGGGGAATAAAATCGAAGTTGAGAGATAACAAGCTTTTGGTAAATGATAAAGTCTGTAAAGTGATGAATGGCCAAGTTGTTGATAGCACAGGAGTTGCTATATAGCAAAAACCTTGTAGAAACAATTGTGTAAATAGAAGAAATACGACATCAAAATCAAAAATTAATTCTCCGCCCCATAATCAAATAACGGAAAGTTACTACGACATAAATACATGTAAATATGATTCTCAAGACGATGACAATGCAAATTTTTCTGAAAATTCGCGAGACATCGCCGAAAAAATAATATGTTGGAATATAAATGGTTTCTATAGGATTCTTTCGATATTTCCACTCCTCGAGCACATAAAGAACTACGAAATTTTTGCTCTACTTGAAACATGGTGCCTGAACAGGACTAACATAACACTAAAAGATTATCAAATTATCGAATTACCTGCCACCAAAGAATCTGGAAGGGGAAGAGGGTCAGGGGGTATAATTGTCGGTTTTAGGGAAGGCGGGAAATATAGAGTAGAGAGTTCTGAAAAGGATGGCACTTGGTTATCTATTTTCTTATCAACAAACACAAGAGCCCCCCAACATGTTATCTGTTTAATATTTGTATACCTTCCTCCAAACCAAATACAGCTGCATAACTTAGATAAGCTGTTTACATACATTCAAAAGCAAATAGCAGATGGAAAAGAAATTATTTTACTTGGAGATTTAAACATCAGAACTGGGAAGTTGGGAGGACTACACAATCCACTTAATTTCCAGCTCCCCCTAACATCGGAAAGAAGGGCTAAAGATCATATAATATCATCTCTGTCTAATAAACTTCTTGATTTCCTGGAAGATAATTCTTTGACAATAGTTAATGGAAGATCTAGAGGTGATAAAGATGGAGATTTTACATACATATCCGAAAGAGGCTCTTCAACTATTGACTATTGCATACTCTCACAGGGTTCACTACAAATTTTACTGGACTTCAAAGTCGATGACCAACTGTACTCAGACCACCATCCTTTGGTTTTAACGATAAAAGGCCAAAACTTCAATGAGAAAAAAACCAAACGGGAAGATTATAATATTACGAGATATAGATGGTCAGCCGATGGACTCGCAACGTTTAAAATGAAACTGGAAGAATTGCGGGAAAAAAACATACCAGCCTCCGATGACCTTGTATACACTTTCAATCAGCGAATTTTGGAAGCAATGTCATCTGCAAAAATAACCTACTCAATTAAGGGCGGCCCCAGGAAATCTAAGCCGTGGTTCGATAAGGACTGCTATGATATGAAAAAACTGGCAAAAGAAAGTCTGAAGAAATATCGTAAAACAAATAGATTGGAAGACAGAGAATGTTATGCTTCTTCCAGAAAGAAATATCTTGCTTTATTGGATCTAAAAAGGAAAGGCTTTGATAATGAAAAACAGGAAATACTCAGAAATGCTAAAGACTCAAAGACCTTCTGGAAAACTATTGCGCTCTACAAAAGCACATCTATAATCCAAGGAGAAATATCTATACAGGACTGGCTGAACTTTTACCGCGAACTAATGACTACAGAGAAAAATTTGAGAATTTGTAATTTACATAATGTGATTTCTCAGAACGATCCTATATTGGACTCAGAGATAACCAATGCAGACATATACAAGGAGATAGCTGGTTTGAGGAGTAACAAGGCATGCGGGCCCGATGGCATCCCCAATGAAGTATTAAAAACACTCCCTGATTCGTACATACTGCTGTTGAAACAACTCTACAATAGTGTTATGACGACTGGAAAATACCCAGCAATTTGGACTAATTCCACTATACACCCAATCTTTAAAAACGGTTATAAGAACAGCCCCTCCAACTACCGAGGTATTGCACTGATTAGCAATGTATCAAAGCTTTTCACATCAATCCTAAGATCACGACTGGAGGAATGGGTCGAAGGAAGAAGGGTTATACCCGAAAACCAAGCGGGATTTAGAAAAGAAAGATCATGTATTGACCACATATTTACACTAACTACTTTAATCCAACTATCATTAAGAAAAAAGAGGGGAAAACTATATGTCTTTTTTGTCGATCTAAGGAAGGCATTTGATACTGTACCCCACTCACTACTTTGGAAAAACTTTACAACCTAGGCATAAGTTACCAATTCATAAGTACGATCAAAAGTTACTACGAACAAGCAACTATAGCTATCAGATGGAAGGGATCATTTACGGAAAGTATTAAGATAAACTCGGGAGTCCTCCAGGGAGAACCACTTTCCCCACTGCTATTTATATTATTTATCACGGACTTAATCGAAATTTATAATAACTCAGACCTGCCGAGTGTAAATTTGCCAGAATTTGGAGATATCCATTTATTGCTGTACGCCGACGACATAGCAATTATAGGTGAGTCCAGGATAAACCTCCAAAAGAAGATCAAAATACTGAAAGAATATCTCGATGAGAACTTAATGACACTAAATGAGTCCAAGTCAAAGATTATGGTGTTCCGTAATGGAGGTAAACCCTCAAATAAGGATAGATGGTTCTGGAATGATAAACCCATAGCAATAACTTCAAGATATACATACTTGGGATTCCCTCTGACACCAACAATAACAACTACTCACCCGGCAAATTACTTTAAAGGAAAAGCACTTACAGCAATTAACGCCACACACCCAATATTAATAAAATCAAAAGCAAAGTCAATAAATTTATCAATCAAACTCTTTGATACAATAGTGAGAGCTGTCCTGATGTATGCCGCTTCATTATGGGCAGCAGAGCATAAAGACTTACTGGACAATATACAAGACATATTTATCCGTAGGTTCCTGAATCTGCCCAGATACACTCCAGGTTACCTAATCAGATTAGAAACCGGTCGTATCTCATTGAGTGTAACAGCCTTAAAATTAACCCTGAAGTATTGGCTGCGGGTGTTGAATATGAGCAGTGACAGATTGCCACGTATATGTTTTAATAGAACACGGGAACTCTCTAATGCTTCGGGCACACCCATCGGTTTCATTAAAAAGCTCACTAATCTGCTTAACGATAATGGATCCCCTGCACTTGTTTCCTGTGATGACCCTGAAACGCTGAGGAGCGCGATTACAGGGCTCTTAAAAACAGCGGCAGACCAATCTATACAAAACGACCTTACAAGAATGGATAAATCTAAGCTATACTCTCACTACAAAGACATTCACATATCTTTCATGACGGAGGGATACCTTTTAGGGGATTTTCCTTTCCCGGTTGTAAGACTACTCGCACAAGTTAGAATACTTTCAAGTTTTTTTAGAGAAAACCACACCAAGATGCTCTGCGGTGAGGACCCGACTTGTACCTTCTGTAATTCAAAACTACAAAATGAAATCACTCACTATATTTTTGATTGCTCTGCTCTGAAAGAAGAAAGAAGAACCCTTATGCTCAAAACTGGGCAACTCTGTGCTTCACTTCCATCAATAATTGACAATATGACCCAGAATAAGTATATTGCTACGGCGTTTTATGGTTTCCACAAGTCCATATCTCAGAAGAAGGCCAAGTGATACTCACTCCTCACTTTCTTACTGCTACTCTTTTTGTGTTGATTTCTTGCTTCCCTCTTTCTTATTATTATTATTTTTTTTTCCTTTTCTTGTTTTTTTTTTTTTTCTTTCTCTTTTTACTCTGTATATATCGCTATTTCCGTTGTCTCACTGCTTTGTTCTTATGCATACCTCTGGTGAATCCTGTATAGGGTCAGTGACCCTAAATAAAGGCTTTTTTGTTGTTGATTAGGTCTTATTTTCTTGTATTTAATTCAACCATTTTTTTTTTCTCAGCTGCAAATGGCGTCAGTAGAAACAGAGGCGGCCATTTCTTTTAGAGCTAAGTCAGCCTGCCACTGAGTAGTGCTCCCAGTCTTAATGATAAAGGCAGACGCATTCTACTTCACCCAGTCATGATGGTTGTCAACCCAATGCCTGCAGGAATGGACTTTATAAGCTTGATACCCTAATATGATTGAGTGGAGATAAGAAAGAAGAAGATTTATTTTTTAAAATCCCAACAATTTCTCTTTCAAATTTACATCTTCAATCAATTTTTAATCCCAATCAGCCTTTTTACTTTAATTCAACACCTCTTTAAGTGAAAACAGTACAAAAGTGAAATTTTTATTCTATTTTTCATATAGTTTGGCCTTCTAATACCCTTCCTACCTAAATTACCTGTTTCATGGTTTTTCAGAATGCCCCAAAGAATATAAGATTTTTTATTTGTTGAGATACAGCTTGCACCTTATTGATGAAGGCCAACAACCCGGAATGCCAATGTAGTTAACTTTTCTTGATTAATCAAGAAAGGGTATTTGGACAATTGTGGATTAAAAAAAAAAGCTCAGCTGGCCAAGCTGATAGTACCCTGTAAGGGCTCCTGATCCAGGGATACAGGATGAGCAGAGCCTGTACTCCATGTTAGGAGTGGCTGCACATGGCGTCTATTCCTCATGTCAGAGGCGGCCATTTCTTTTGGAGCTAAGTCGGCCTGCCACTGAGTAGTGCTCCTAGTCTTAATGACAAAAGCAGATGCATTCTACTTCATCCAGGCATGATGGTTGTCAACTTTACAAGCATGATACCATAATATGATTGAGTGGAGATAAGAAAGAAGAAGAACAACAATTAGTTGATATTTATTTTGACAGATGATGCAAGCCATCAGCAACTTTTTTTTGCACAATCAGGAGAGATGCCTTTTTTTTTAACCTAAAGTGTTGATAATAAAATGTCTTAGGAAAATGTTCACTAGCTTAACTGACTATATAATTCTACCAAAAATGTTTATCGCTTGCAGTGTCTATATGGTGTTTGGTTATTCACACACTGATTGGTTCTCTACTATTGTGCAACCTTAATAAGCCAGAGTTCCATTTTCTTTAGCTTAGTGGTTGCATTGAATAATTCAGTATAGGGGGTCGGTGTAAAGGTGATCTAAATCATTGGTTTTCAACCACTACGACCCGAGATCAAATCCTGCATTGGGCACTTTTTTCTAATTAAAAAAAAAAATGCTCCAATGGTTTCCTGATTCTTGCAAAAGTCCAACCCCACCAGCGAGTGCAAGTAATCAAACGGAACTCTGGCACATTTGTAAGTGCAAAGTCGAACTGCTTTTCACATGTGTAGATATGTAGTGCACTTACAGTAAAAGCAGTCTCCAACTTCTACCCACCATGATTATCATGGCCTGTACTACATGTACTAGGGATAATAATAAAAAAAGTATTGAGTATCAGATTGTGGTGGTTTGAATAGTCTTTAGTTTTGATTAGGTACAATTTGGATTATAGAATAACTAATGATTTTATATACTGTTGTGTGTCAACAAGCAACCGACCGGAAATACACGTGACCATTACAAAATTATCTTAAATTTTGTTTATTTTATTATTTATCAGAGAAACGGCACCACAGAGATAACAGGTACAAGTTGTATTTGACCACGGACCGCCGTTTTCGCGGAATGCTTACAAATACAACGTGCCAGTTATCGTTTGACCTTCGTGCTATTTATTTATTTATTTATTTTCTTTTTATCCTTGCCCGGCGAACGAAAGATGTCTTGTACCAGATCTAACCCTCCCAACGGCTATACCGCAGAGAATCGGACCTCAACAACCCTCCAGAACCGGACCACAAGCCCAGCCCTGGAACGGGCCATGGTGACCATAGCCCACCAGGACAATGTACTGCAACCTACCAATAAATTGAGTTTTATATCCCCACTTCAGCCTCATCAATACATTCCCCCTGCTAGCAGACAATTAAAAATTTAAAAAAGTATGATTAAGCACAATTTAGATCATATGTTAGAAACACAAGGTAATAAGACCAAATTCAAATAAATGTGTGTGATATGTCTGTAACAACATTGTTACCATCATCAGACAAAAGTACTGGATGAGAAAAAAATGTATCACAACATTAAAGTTTTTAAAAACATGCTGTGATACTTTTTTTTGCTCATTCACTACTTTTATATGATTGTATTGAAGGGATCTCTGACACTTGATATCTTTATTGTGTAATGGTAAATTTGAGCAGTGTGAGAAGAGTCCAATTTTATTATTCTTATCTCCACTCAACAATCATATCAGGGCATTAAATCTAATGAGCTTGAGATGGTGTCTGCTGGGGATGAATAGAGCTCACCAATGATGAGCCAAGCCCTCCCATTAATTTTTCCATTGCAGTAAGGACAGTAGAAATTATTTATTTTTAAAAAGAATCTTACGCCTCTATAATAGTTTTGAATTTTAATAACAGATGGCGCGCTAATGCATCATAAAAAAAAATATTTGAGGTTGAGAATTGCACTTAGTACATAATAGGAAAACCTTGCAAACATTCTGGAAGGTCATTATTCATAGATACTTTAGTCTAGAAATCAAAGACTGTTGTTCCCTTGGAAGGACAGAATTGTCCCTCCTGATATGTACCAGTCATGTGCAGCAGTGGATTTCCATCCTTCCTCTTGTAGATGACACAGTTTGGGAAGCTCTTAAGTATTTGGAGTCTCCATGATGATACTGCTGCCATTGGTTGGTTATCCAGGGGGCACCAGGCCTTCAAGGAGGTGGCAGTCTGATTTAGACCCCACCCCCCTCAAGGTCAAAAGACCAAATTCAAGAACCAGATTCAAACCTGGAATCTTGATCTGTAATAAGACAGGTGGACCACAACTTTGTTCTTGTTACCTTATACCATATGAAAAACATTAAACAACAAAGTATGTATATTCAGTAAAATTATAGAGGCTATGCTGTATCCAATTCATAATTACACCATAACACCAAATCCAAATAATTTAATAAAAATATAATACAAATAATGATAAAGCACAATTTGGATTATAGATTATAGCTACAAGAAAATAAGACCTAATCCAAATAAATTAATAGTGTGTGATGTTTCAGTAACAGTGTTCTTACTGATAGTCACACACTATTAATTTATTTGGATTAGGTCTTATTAGTCGAACTGCTTTTCACATGTATAGACATGTGTTGCGCTTACAGTAAAAGCAGTCGCTAACTACCCACCATGATTATCATGGCCTGTACCACGTGTACTAGGGATAATTAAAAAAAAAAGGTCTTATTTCCTTGTAGCTATAATATAAATGAATAAACTATTTATTTGGATTTGGTCTTTTTAGCTTGTATATCTGATTCATTACATTTATGTTTTTTATTGGGCTCTCTGTTCAATATGAATTGCATAAATTTCAAATTTGCATTATTTTTATGAAGGTAAGGGCTACAGAATTACAACAACAACAAAAGCCTTTTTTGAGGACCTCTCGTCCTATATAGGATTCGCCAGTTTACAGAGTAAGAGAAGAGAACTAATAATGCAGAGAGAAACCTACATGTAGAAGGTATAGTATTTTCTACACTGTGACTATATACAACAGCAGCAACAAGCCTTTTACTGGTCTACGTCATTCTAATCCTGACATAGATTATTTGCATATAATTATTTACATCAATTAGATTATGTATATAGCCTCCTCTTCTCTTCAGCCGTCTTCCAAAATTTGAACAACGCAAAAGCTCCAGCTCTGTTTCTCACCACCTCATTCAACAGGAGCTCCAAAGAGAGTCCCTTGAGACCTATTTACTACAGAATTAATAAATATAGAGAAGAAACAATTACTAAAGTTCATTCAACTTATCTATAGATTACAATTGTTAGTCCACTCTCTCAAAGCTCTCTATAACAACATCATCTGAGATCAAGATTTTAAATTATAACACATTATATTTGTTATTAGAACCATTGCTAAAAGGACTTAAAACTTGTGACATTTGAATCTAAAATGTTATAATCACATTGCTGTTATAAAATATGTTGCAGAAGAGCCTTCATGGGAAGAAACTTTCATTAGAGGATTCTGTTGTTGTTAATAGACCTCAGCAAGTGTTCTGTCCGAGGATATGGAGGTCTAAACTCATGTTAGAATTGGCAGCAAAGGCATCTGCTTCCATGTTAGGAACGGCCTCAAATTACAGGCAAACTTTCACCAAAGTGTTCTAGATCATGGTGCCATGATCAACAAATGCTGCAGCCCTACAACCCAGTCCATGAGAGGATTTTTTTCTCTAAAGGATACTTTATAAACGACAACACCTAGTTGCAGAACTAAAGTATCCTTTAGAGAGAAGAATTAGAAAATGATGATAAGGAAAGACTTTGTAGCCAGAACAGAGTTGGTTCTGGATGTTGGTTTTAATGGTTGGATGTTGTTGCAATTGTAAGGCCTAATTATATTGGGAATTAATAGAAGGCACTCTAGTCTGTGGAGGCTGATTCTGACAATCCAACTAGCATCCTAGTCATGTTTTTTTTCTGTTTCATCGATATCAAATTATGATGTATGTATGATTTCTAAAGGTCCCCAATTTATACTTTTAAACAGTAAAACCTTATTATACAGTAGAATCTCTCTCTAGTTCTGCAACTAGGTGTTGTCCTTTATAGAGAGAAATTCTACTGTATAATGAGGTTTTACTGTTTAAGTATAAATTGGAGTTATCAACCTCTGGAAATCATACTATTCATAATTTGAAATCGATGAATTGGATTGTCAGCATCAGCCCCCACAAACTAGAGGGTCTTCTATAAACTTCCAATATAATTAGGCCTTACAATTTCAACATCCAACCTTTAAAACCAACATCCACGACCAACTCTGTTCTGGTTACAAAGTCTTTCCTGATCATCATTTTCTAACTAGATTAAATGGTCTTAATGGATCAAATAAGCATACACTCTGCTAGTATGTGCAAAGATACACACTCACAAAAGTCTTTATTAATACATATAGTCTTATATAATGGATTTACCACAGCAAATGAAAAAAAAATTGTAAAAAAAGGTAAAAGAAATTTACATGTAATTGTAATAATGAAATTTATATGCAGGAAAACTTGACACAGTTAGGCTCAAACAGATTGGTTAAGGTAAATCCAAGAAAAAAAATTTTTTTTTTAATAAATGAATAAAAACACTGATATTGTATGTGTGAAAATAATAAAACTGGTACAGCTAGATAATCTAGGCTTGCAAATGGTTGAAAGGTTTTGGCACAATGTATTAAGTGCAATTCTCAACCTGCAACCCCAAACTACAACATTGACTATATAGGCTTATCCATTGATGAGTTCTACTCATCCTCAGAAGGCAGCATCTCAAACTCTACAGGCTTGATACCCTAATATGATTAAGTAGAGATAAGAAAGAGGAAGATCTAGACTTGAAACCTTAGTATTATAGCAAATATATCGCCTAATTCAATTTGGCTTAAAATAAAATTTTTCAATATCTTTATATATAATTCCCATTTAGGGTACATTTTTATAGAACTAAAAGATATCAAGCCATGAAAGCTATAAACAGTATGATGATCGGAATATAGCCTAACCTTTATAACTGACACCCCAAGGAATCATAGCTTTTGATTGAATTAAAGGAAGTGTTAAATTAAAGTTAGATGATTTCATCACATCACTTCTAGTGGACATTTTTCTCTCCAAGATATATATATATATACTAGCGGACGTACCCGGCTTCGCCCGGGTTTTACCCGAGTAAAGGTTTTTCTAACGAATCTCTCGATAAAGTGAACATTTTTTCCCGGTCCCTTGAAAAATACTCGATAAGTTGAATAAAATCAATATTAATTGGTTCCTTCGGTAATTGGAAGTTAAAGGAATAGTATCTTGCCTTGGAATTGTATCATTATTCTTGTCTAAAATAAATTGCTGTGTAATCCTGAATTTTGTTTTTCCTAATTTTCTACATTACAAAATCATTTAATTAATAATCTGAATTGTTTTTTTTTCCCCTCAATGTTTTATTATCAACTTTTAACGATGGATAAAATTGCATTAATACATTTTGTAAACAAAGGAAAAATGACAAATACTATTTTAATCTATGTGAATAAATGCAATCGGAAGAAAACGAATAAATTTAGAAACAAAGAAAAGTCTAAAGAATTTATTTTACACTTAAAAACACCGTAATGGACGCCTGCTTAATTTAGGCCTAAATCGGCGAGTAAACAATCGCGCGTGAAATTGCCGCCAATATTTGCGAGGCATTGTAACTCTTTTAAGCACGGTGCTCATACGCTAAATAAGTTCGCTGTGTCCCGCACGACAAAGTATAGCAATAAATTTTTATTTTAACAACAATTATCTAATGTAAAAATTGTATTAAAAAAAAACGATCAATAGTTTTGAATTAACGTTTATTTGATATATGCTGGAGGTCAGGACATGAAAATATGGTCGAATTAATGGGTTAAACTAGGTATAGGTTTTTAACTTTTAATTAGACAATTTTAATTTATATTTAGACATTTTCAATTTTAATTTAGACACTTTTCAATTTTAATTTAGACACTTTTCATTTCAATTTAGACATTTTAAGTTTATAGAAAAGTCCATGTGTCTAAATTAAAAAATGAAAATGTCTAAATATAAATTAAAATTGTCTAATTAAAAGTTAAAACCTATATATTAAATATTCTGAGAATAGTTAATTAATGTATGAAATATATAATTATAACAATTTTAATCAAATAAATAATAAGCAAAAATATATGTTGTTATCATTATACTAGGGATGGTGTTATATTTTTTCAAAGAATGTTGATGACACTCCACCTAGCATACTGGTCAATCTTTTTATTTTTTTTTTCTATTTGATCTATATATGGAAGATTGGTTTCTTTTGTGGGATATTTATTTGCATTTCTAACCCTACAATATGGAGCAAAAACATTATAAGTATCAATGATTTGACACATATTTATCTGGCTACTCTGCGTGAATTAATAAATGTATTGTTGGAAATATGTGTGTATAGAGAGAGAATATCTTTATTTACTGTCTGCTAACCAAATTAGGGCAGTTGTCGTTCGAGTGTCATATTGCTCTTGACATGAATCCTGCCAAGAAGAAAAAGAAGGCCTACAAGCCTACAACCCGCATCGTGAACGTTGCCGACCTGGAGAGGGAAGATGAGATGGTGATCTCACGCAACTGCAGCATCCTGAGCTCCATTGGCCATCCTGCCCTGAAATCCCTGCATGAGGACCTGATCCGCTACATCGCCTCGCGGACTGAAATGGTCAAGGCCCTCGCTACCAATGTAGAGAACCTCACTGACACCCTCGAGTCCTTCGCAGAGTTGGACGAAATTGAGGAGGCCAACAAGCCCAAGACTGCTTGCCGCGGCACTCAAACCTGCCCTGCTCCTTCCTGCAATGAAACCAGCTCCCAGACTGACCCAATCAAGCCCGCCACTCCTGCTCCTGCTGCTCTCCCTGCCAAGAAGCCTGCCTCCAACCTGCCTGCTCCTGCTCCAACCAAAAGGAAGCAGTCTGAAGCTCCCAACCCGCCTGCAAAGAGGACAAACCTGAATGGTCCTTCAAAACCTGTGCCTTCCCACGTCTCCAAGCCTGCGGCCGCCCAAGTGATTCTTCATGGAGAAAAATCGGCGGCCCACACAGTGGTCATCTCAGATGACCCACAGGCTGACCCAAGGGAGATGCTGAAAACAGTCCGCGCTGCTCACACTCTCCCCCAAGGCGTTTGGGCCTCCCTTCGCACCAAGGGGAAGCTGGTCCTCCATTCCAGCAATCCTGACACCATCCCTGAGGTTACAACCTCCCTGGCCAGCAAGTTGAATGGAATGAAGGTCCGCCAGCAGAAGGAGATCCTGCCACGGATCTGCCTCTTCAAAGTGGATGAGGAGACATCCAACTCCACAATTGAGGAGACCTTCCTGGAAACCGCTGCTGTTAGAAAACTTCCTGGGGACAAGGTGGTGCGCGTGGCGCACCGTTCTGCACCCAGAAACGGGACCTGCACCGCCTTCATCGAGGTGGACCTCAAGACCTTTAGAGCCCTGGGCGTTCGCGGGAGGATCGTGGTGGATGGAGTAATCCTCAACTTCGAGGAGTCCATCCGCGCCCTTGTCTGCTTCCGCTGTTGTGGCTTCGGCCACAACTCTGCCCAATGCACCAGAGCTCCTAAGTGCTTCCACTGCGGTGAAGACGGCCATGAAGGCCGAACCTGCCCATCCATTGCTGACCAGCGCACCTCCAAATGTGCCAACTGCTGCTCCCAGGGCCTTCCTGACAAGCACGAGGCGAGAGCCTCAAGCTGCCCCATCCTGAAGTCTAGGGCCCTCAAGTTCTAGGCCTCAAGGACCTTCTGCCTCCATTTCCATCTGCCACTTCTCCTGGATTCCTGGCCTATTCAACGCACCCGCCTCACTGCACCCTGGCGCTATTCCCCTGCTTGCCCAACGTTTCCACCACCCCTGCGAGACATCTCCTGCTTCCAGATCCTAGGGTCCCTTGCCACCTGACATCGATTTTGGGCTCAAAAATCATAACTTTTGGTTAGTAGCCCGTAAATAAAGATATTTTCTTCTCTAACCAAATTAGATTATTTTTGAGCCCCAATGGCGGAATATATGAAACCACTATGACCAGGCTGGAGAGGCTAGGGACAGGATCTCCGTTAGGGAAGAGGCAGGTTAGGCCGGATTGGGTCCGCGGAAGTCAGGAGGCAGGAAGAAGGCGGGAGGACTAGAACTTTGCAGCTCTAGCTCTGGAATTTGGGCAAGACATTGATCTTGCCTCGTGGTCGGCAGAGAGGCCCTTGGCTGAGCAGTTGGCGCACTTGGCCGTGAGCGGCTTGGCAAGAGTTGGACAGCTTCGACCTTGGTGGTCACCAGAATCGCAGTGGAAGCAGGTGACTGTAGCCTTGGTGCACGTATCGGCGTTGTGCGTTGTGGCCGTAGCCACAGCAGCGATTGCAGATGCGGGCGCGGACAGACTCTTCGTAGTTCAGGATCACTTGGTCCACAATGATCCTGCCGCGTCTTCCAATGGCCTTGTAGGGAGCCAAGTCCAGCTCAATAAAGGCCATGCAGGTGCCATTTCTGGTCGGAGATCTGTGTGAGACTTGTCTCCAGGAAGCTGGCTGAGGGCATCGGTGGAAAGGAAGGCCTTGACAATGTCCTCATCCGCGGTTTTCGCCTCCACGTTGAAGAGGCAGATTCTTGCGAGGAATTGCCTCAGTTCGCGGACTTTCAAGCCTTGGAGCTTGTTGTCCAGGACAGAGCTGACGGCAGGAATGGCTTCTGGAGTGTTGGAGTGCAGCACCAGTTTCCCCTAGTGCGCAGAAACGCCCAATGCGCCTTGAGGCAGAGTGTGGGCAGCGCGGACAGCTTTGAGGATGTCCCGTGGGTCAGCCTGCTGGTTATCTGCAATAACCACGATGTGGGCCGCAGATTTCTCCCCATTGAGGGTGCCTTTGGTGACAGCAGGCTTGGGGACGCGGGAAGATAAATTATTATAATAATACACTTAAATACACAAAACCTAATTCAGATATTCCTTCTTTTAAAGAAAATATAATTAAATTACAGAAGGACTTTATTATCACTCTTATAGATAAATGTTCCAATAACTTATCTATAATTTTTAAAAATCTATACCACGATATACTAAAAAAGGAAATTGATAATAATCATAAATACACTTTTGCGAGAACTGCAGCCACAAAAATCAAAAAAGACATCAAAAACGTTGAAAATTCACTAAAAATTTATAATTACTACAAAAATCCAAACATACCAAAGTTCTATATAATTCCTAAACTACACAAAAAACCAATTTCTTTCAGAACTATCACATCTGGTATAAATTCAGTTATAAAAAACATTGGTATATGTTGTAAGATTTAGGTACTTACAGCTTGTAGGAAGGCATGAGGACGTTGAGGATTATATGATAATAATCTTTATTATCCATTTTGCAAGAAAAGACAAAGTTATGGTAGCGAACAGTTATTGTAACATAGAGAAGAAGGTAAACAAACAGTTGGTGATGATGATAGGTCCAGTGTGGCGCTAGCTGTCGTAGCATTCAGTTATCCAACAAATCCCCGGCATGAATGTGGAGACATCACGAGGTTGTTCACTTGCATCCCTTTGTAGACTGATGCAGCTAGGAAGGCTCTAATTGTAGAATGCTTCACAATTGGTGCAAAGGTTTCTTCGTAGTCTCGGCCAAATTTCTGATTGAACCCTTTTGCTACGAGTCTGGCTTTGTACCGCTCTATTTCTCCTTCTATTTTTGGTAATTGTAGGACTTCCGAGTAGTTGGTAGGTCTCTGAATGTCTTGAGCTTCAGTTTTGTACAGCATGTAGTCATTTCTTATGGGAGGTATTCCCTTTGTTGGTCTCGTGGATCTTCTTTGTGTGACCACTTGTGTTCCTGTGCTTGTACCGGGTTGAAGGTAATCCTCGGTTTCTGAGTCCTCAAGGTTTTCGGGTTGTGTTCCTGGTTCCTGACTTTCCTCTGCATTACCAATATGATTGGAGGAAGTTAGATCTGTACTTAGTACTTGTGGTGAAGTTGTTTTTGTGGAAGCGTGGTGAAACCCATTTTCTTTTTCTATAAATTTTACGGATCTGCTGATTGTGATGTTGTCTGTGTCGTGCAGGATTCTGTATCCTTTGCTTCGATCATCGTATCCAAGAAAGATCCCTTCGATAACTTTGCTATCCAACTTGTTTCTTTTTATCTTGGGAATATAGGCGAAGGCTTTACATCCGAATCTTTTTAGATGCTTCAGACTGGGCTTCCTGTTGGTCCATAGTTCAAATGGAGTCTTGTCTGTAGCTTTCGAGGGTATTCGGTTGTGTAGGTAATTAGCTGTGGTAACCGCTTCCGCCCATAGAGACTGTGGGAGTCCTGAGTCAAACAGCATGCATCTTGTCATCTCCATTAGTGATCGATTTTTCCTTTCTGCTACTCCGTTCTGGGCTGGTGAGTAGGGGACTGTTAGCTGATGTTTGATTCCGCTTTGGTTCAGGAAATCTTCGACTTGTCGGTTTACGTACTCCCGACCGTTGTCTGTCCGTATGGTTTGGATATTTTTTCCAAATTCCGTGTGTGCTGAGATGACGTAGTCTTTTATTTTTATCATAGGCTTCGTCTTTTCCTTTCAGGAGGTAGGTCTTCGTGTATCTGCTGTAGTCATCAGTGAAGGTGATGAAGTATCTCTTACCGCTGAGAGAGTTAGTTGGTAATGGACCGCAGATATCACTGTGGACAAGTTGAAGCGTTTCAGTTGCTCTGTACTCTGTCTTCTTTGGAAATGGGGTTTCGGTGAGTTTTCCTTGAATGCACTGAACGCAGTCTGTGCTGTGCGAACAGTTATTTAGACTTAGTCCTCTTGCTAGGTTCTCATTTCGAATCTTCTTAATTGATTCTATATTTCTGTGTCCTAGTCTGTCGTGCCAGAGCATGAGGCAATTTTTGTTCTTGCAGTGGTTTTGTTTTGCAACATTTGCTTTGAATGTGCGAGTTTGGGGGTTGTCATCCAGGTGGAGTCGGTACATTCCATTGTCAAGTATACCGTTCGCGAGGGCTGTGTTGTCTCTTTCGATGGTACACCAATCTCTGTTGAACGTTACTTTACATCCGTTGGAGGTGGCCGCACTCACTGACAGAAGGTTGTCTGTTAGTTCCGGGATGTAGAGAACTTTTGTGAGAAGTAAGGTGTCAGTCTTTCCTTGGGGTGTGATGACTTTGATTTCTCCTTGTCCTATCCCTTTGACCTGCAGCTTATTGCCATTAGCAACCACAACATTTTGTGTTTGTTCTCTGTTAAGTGCAGTGAAGAAGCTTTCGTCGTACGCCATATGAGATGTGGCTCCAGAGTCGACGAACCAGTTGTGTACACTTGCTTCTCGTTGAGTGCAATTGAGAGCTTTTGGGTTAGGTCCTTTTGTTGTTCTCTGATTTGTGGGTTGTTCTTGGGTGACACTCGACTGATTTGTGTACTTTGGTACGTTTTCTCTTCTGAAGTTTTCATATTTGTACTCTTTGTTGCTGTTGTTTCGCTTTTGATAGTGCCAACATTCTTCCTTGGAATGGTTTGGTTTGTGGCAGAAAGAACAGAATTTCTTCTCTTTTTCTCTTCTTTGGCTTGAAGCTTCGTGGAGGCTTTTTAGGGCTTTTGATCCGGTGCTTTCGTCTTTCGAGCTTTCTACTCTGCGTGTGTGTTCATCAAGGAGTTTGTTCTTGGTAAATTCAAGCGTTAGCTCGTCATCAGGCCTTGATTCCAACATCGTGATGAGATTGGAGTAGCTCTTTGGAAGCGAGCAAAGCAGTATAGCCGTGATGTGAGAGTCCTTTAGTGTTTCGCCAATGGTTCGCAGTTTGTCAACTATTTCCATCATGGTAGTGATGTGCTGTTGCATGTTTTTGTCTTCTTCGAGTTTTAAGCTGTATAGTTTCCTTAGCAAATAAATTTTTCCTGAGAGTGTTTTTCTTTCATAGATATTTTTAAGAGTGTCCCAGGTAGCTTTGGCTGTTAGTAGGTTTTTGACATGCACTATTTGTGAGTCGGCGATGCTTAGATTAATGATAGCTCTAGCTTTTGAGTCTTTCTTTTTCCATTCGATTTTAGGTTCATCTGGAATATTTTCGGTGACAACTTCCCAAAGATCTTCCTTTTGCAAGAGCATTTCAATTTTGAAAGACCATAGTGAGTAGTTATAGCCGTCGAGCTTATTTAGGGTTACATCGTGGCTCGGGAGTGACGCCATTTTTGCTAAGCCTTTTTTCTTTGTCTTAACTCGTTAGTTGAATTTCATGCAATATTCAGTCTCATAATCTAATTGTTGTAAGATTTAGGTACTTACAGCTTGTAGGAAGGCATGAGGACGTTGAGGATTATATGATAATAATCTTTATTATCCATTTTGCAAGAAAAGACAAAGTTATGGTAGCGAACAGTTATTGTAACATAGAGAAGAAGGTAAACAAACAGTTGGTGATGATGATAGGTCCAGTGTGGCGCTAGCTGTCGTAGCATTCAGTTATCCAACAGTATACAATTAGCTTCAACACTACAATTTATTATAAATAAATTAACTAATAAATATAATTATAAATTTATCGACTCAAATAAAAAAATCATTAACTATTTAATGAACAATTGGACAAACATTGAAACAGTACACACATTTGATTTTGAGGACCTATATTCTAAAATAAATTTAAGAGATCTAAATAACAAAATAACCAATTTATTTAATGAATTCATTAATGACAAAACTTTCTACATTAAAATTATTCATAACAGATATAAAACAATTAAATTAGATCTTAAAACAGCAAAAACTCTACTAGAAACATTTTTAAATTTTAACTATATAGAATTTAAAAATAAAATATATTTTTTCAATCAGAAGGCGTTCCTATGGGAACTTCATCAAGTCCTTTATTAGCTAATCTAATACTCTTCTGGTACGAAAGAGAATACTTTCTACAAAATAATGTTAATTGGCAAATGTTCTGTTATGTAGATGACATTATTATATTTAATAACCCAGAGTTTAAAAACATAATACCTGAAATATATCCTAAATACTTGAAACTTAAGAACAATGAAAAAATTAATAGAAACAAAAAAGTTAACTTTTAGACCTAAATATAAACCTTACAAATAATGCTATTAAAATTTATAATAAAAAAAGTAATTATAATTTCAACAAAATAATATACTGTAATATAAATTCTAATATATCATTAAATTGCTGTAAAGGTATATATTTTGGTCAGTTTCTAAGATTTTATAGAATAAATAATATATTAGAAAATTTCATAGAAGATGTTAAAAATTTAAACATGGAATTTATTAAAAACAAATTTAGTATTAGACAAGTAAAATATTTCAACAGTATATCAGTTATAAAATATTAAAAAAAAAATAAATGGAAGTATCCATTTATTAAATCAACTTTCTATAATTTCCCTCAATAATAACTAATACAAATTTATAATCTTTAACAGTTGATTAAACTTAAATTATATAACTAATTTGAAGATTTTCCACAAAAAAGATTTTTAAAGTGATATTGTATAGAATTCATTTTGTTTAATCTCCAATTTCTGGGGAGGAAAATGGAAATTAAATAAGAGTAAGTTTTCAAAAATAATAGCTTTATTAATCATCTAATAATTTGCCTTTTTAAAGGAATATTGAAAGATAAATAATGGTTAAATCAGTTATATTAGTATAACTAACTGTAAAGATTATAAAGTTTGGCTTTCTTCCCTTAACCATTTTCTTTCTTCTTTAGCTGTCTTATTTTGTTCTAAAAATTTCTGAATAAGCACTCTAATTTTGAAGAAACGACATGTGTCACCCCCCCGCAACAGATGTCAGCCAAAAATAGTTGTTTACAGAGGAGGGCGTCGCGGACGAGGTAGGTTTACAGTTGGAAGTTCCTTAACACTTGTATTTGTTGGACCTGTTCATATAAATGTTTCACTGAAGCAACTTAATATTAACACATAAAATCTGGTTGAAGAGAGTTCTATGACATAATAGAGCAGGAGTGAAATGTCGCTTGATTTCTATTTGAAAATCTCCGGTCAAGCAGATCTCTCTTTCCATTAATCAATTCATTTAAAATTTGTTTGTATATGTCTGGTCTACCATTAGGGTTTCAAAACATAATAACCAAACTTATAACAAAAGTTAATTCATATTATAGATTTATTACTAAATACAACTAGATATATTTATATTATAAAATAAAAAAATTAAAAAAATCATATAAAAAAAAGGATAAAATATAAAATTATAAAAATATATATATATATACTAGCGGATGTGCCCGGCTTCGCCCTGGTTTACCCGAGTGTCGAACATTTGTTAAAACAATTCTCTATAAACTTATAAAACGTACTCGGCTTCGCCTGGGTTTTACCCCGAGTAAAGGTTTGTCTAGCGAACATTTGTTAAAACAATTCTCTAAAAACTTATTTTAAAAAAAAGATATATTTTGATAATTTGAAACTCTTAAATTTGAATCTCTCGATAAAGTGAACATTTTTTCCCGGTCCCTGTGTGTCATCCTGAATTTTGTCTTTCCTAATTTTCTACTTTAGAAAATCATAGTTTTATCTAGTGAACATTTTTTCCCGTGTCACATTGCTGTGTCACATTGCCTTTATTCTTCATTGTTGGCTTTTTATATTATATTTACTCTTCATTGTTGGCTTTTTATCTTTAATTTATTCTTCATTGTTGGCTTTTTATATTACATTTACTCTTTATTGTTGGCTTTTTATCTTACATTCATTCTTCATTGTTGGCTTTTTATATCATATTTACTCTTCATTGTTGGCATTTTATATTATATTCTGACCAAAATCTATCTGTGAACTTCACACAGTGAACTTCACACAGACAGAATAAGGCAATTATATAAGTAGATTTACTCTTCTTTGTTGGCTTTTTATCTTACATTCATTCTTCATTGTTGGCTTTTTATCTTACATTCATTCTTCATTGTTGGCTTTTTATATTACATTCACTCTTCATTGTTGGCTTTTTATCTTACATTCATTCTTCATTGTTGGCTTTTTATATTACATTTACTCTTCATTGTTGGTTTTTTATCTTACATTCACTCTTCATTGTTGGCTTTTTATATTATATTTTTAGATTATTATTATTATTTATTTAAGTAACCCAGGTTCCTGGAGCGTACAGAAGTCGCCAACTACCCGGGATGTCCTTCTGACCTAAGTCTTCTTGGATTTATGTACAATGCCAGTGGAAGTCCAATTAATGAGGTGTTGCCAGGCAGATTTCTTTCTTGGTAGATTTTCTAGGGATGCTGGACATATGTTGGTGATACCTAGGAGAGTGGCTGTCTGGAATCTTTGGTATTCGAAGGTTGGGCAAGTGAAGAGGAGGTGGTCTACGGTTTGGTCTTCATCTTGGCAGTGGGGGCAAGTTGGGTCTTCTTTTGATACCGTTGCAAGGTCTGCCTGAATGTAGCCATGTCCGGTCAGGATTGTTGTGGAGGTGGATCCATGCTTGATGTTTCGAAGCATTTGGAGGAGTAGTTTTGGGGTAGCAGCAAATCTTCGTAGATTTCTGGTGGAGTAATCTTGGATGTAGAGGTCTGTCCACATTCTTTTTTACCTCGCGCGACGCTCTTTGGGAGGGTGGTAAAGGATAGTGGCAGATTAGAATGTGCTGCAGCCTTTGCCGCCTGATCCGCCAGTTCATTTCCTGGAATACCGCTGTGGCCTTTGATCCAGCAGAGTTGCACATTTGGTGAAAAATGCAGGTTGTAGATTATTTCCGCAATTAGTTGTGTTCTTGGGGGCCAAGACCTACATATGGCTGATAGAGCTGATTGGCAGTCTGAGGCAATGATGAAGTGTTCTTTCGGGAAATTCATGGTTATTTTTGTTGCGTAGAGAATGGCAAGCAGTTCAGCTTGGAACGCTGAGCACTCCTGGTGGAGTTTAAGTTGTATGGTTTGTAGAGGAGGTGGTAGGATGACTCCAGCCCCAACTCCTTCTGATGATTGGGATCCGTCTGTGTAAATGGTGTTGACATTTAGTTGTAGTGATTTGGTAAAATAGATCATCTTCCGTAATGGGGGATAGGGTAAAAAGGAAGGACTTGGGCGTGATTCGTAGTGGCCCGTTTTCAAAGTTTTTAAATATTCTATGTGAGCCTTTATAGAGATATCGAGTGGGGGACAACCCGTTAATGAGATAGCTGGTATTGTCGGTGTGCATGGACCACCTCTTATTATTGCTTTCGCATATTTGTAGTGGAGACTGCGTAGCTTGCGAGCCCCATTTGTGTCATATGCACGTTTTCCCCAGACACCAGAGCCATATAGTAGCGCTGGAAGAACGACTCTCTTGTAAATTTTGTGTCCGGAACTGAAGGTTGAACCAAATTGCCCTTTTATGGTGCTAGTGAGCCTTGGGAGTATCCATCGGTATTTGAGTAAACTGTTGTTGAGATGTTTAATAAATTGTCTCTTTGAATCAAAGGTAATACCAAGGATTTTAATTGTTTTGTTGATTGCAATGGGCTGGTCAAGAAGTCGGATGCTGTCCTTGTTTGGCCATCTTGGTTTGTTTCTGTAAAACATGCATGCTTGAGTCTTGTGGGGATTTACCAACATTCCATGCCTTCTGCACCATTGTGAGAAATTTTCAAGAAAATTGTTTATTTGACATTTAGGAAGCTTTGGGGCCACCTGCACCATTAGTGTGAAATCATCTGCGAAGCCCACTAATTCGCTCTTTCTAGGTTTTTGCAAAGTAAATGCTTTTCTTGCAATCATATTGAAGAGAAAGGGACTTAGAGCCGCTCCTTGTGGGACTCCACGGGGTGACAGAATGTGAGCAGTGTGTCCCCATACGCTATAGGCCATTTTTCTATTCATTAAATAGCTGGTAATTAGTTGTAGTAATTCCCCAGGGCAGCTAACCTCTCGTAGGGCTTCAATTAAGAATACCTATGTATGGTGTCGAAGGCTCTTCTAATGTCTAGGCTGATAACTAGTGTTTTCTCCCCCTCTTCCATGTCCCTGTCTATGAATTGGTTTATTGCAGCTAGGGCGTTTTCGGCCGAACGGATTTTTAGATTGAGATTATTAGCTAGTATGTAAAAATATTAACTCTGTTGAAATTTAATTTTGTATTTATATATAAATAAAATTAACTCTGTTGATTTTTTTGTATTTAATCGATAACAGCGAAGTTACGCATGTTAATGTTAGGGAAAAATATTTTGATGTTAAGCAAAACCTGCTCCATCTCGTTTTACATAAATGTTGAAAATTTGGTCGAAATTGATGCATTGTAACGAATGTTTTTAGTGATGTCCTCTTATGAAATTTGCATTTTATTAATATAGACTAACAATCTTATCTACCTTCTTTACAAATTTTTTTTTTCTCTTATTATTAGTTTGAATAAAAGTGCATGGTTCTGTCTTTCTCTCTTTTCTCTAACTACTAAAAATTATACTATTAAATATATTCTCACTTCTATTATTCTATATACAAATTAGAGTATGTCTAAATGACGTGTAAAAGCCGACTGCAAAAGACGTTACTTGTTAAATTTTATTGTTATTAATTATAAATATATATGGATGATGTATAAGAAGTAAAGGATTTTTTTTTTCTCTCTCTCTCTCTATTAATTAATAACAATTTACAAATTTTATAATTTGAATTTAAATGATCAAAGAAATAAAGATAATTTTAATACAAAACCAAACTATAAAAATAAACAACTATTTATTTTAATAATTAATTTAGATTTAGCTTGCTAATCTAATCAAATCTACTTGATATAAATTATCATTCTTATCAGTTTACTCTTTAAATTTTAAATATAGAATCACTATTATATTTTTATTATATAGTTTTTACACTATATATATATATATTATTTTATTTTTATAGATATAAGGAAGGAAGGAAGGATTATCAACATTTTATTTTGCAAATATGAGAGAATAATAAGTCAAAATTACTCAATATAAGTATATTCTGTATTAAGTCCACATTACACTTCTAACCTACATGGTGCGCCCAGAGGAAGTTTTCAGAAAGAATCTAGTTCAGGCACTGCATGGAACATCTTTCACTCATTCAAATACCTTATTGGTATTTTTCTGGATCTGTTTCATTATCTCTCTATAGTAAATATAAAGAAATGGCGCAGGGCCTTGTATATGCTTAACTAGCGAGTCAGCCTCTTAGAAACCCATTGGCGCTCACGTGGCTTGGTGACCTTTTCTTGATTGATAATTCAGGTAGTAGTGATTTTTCTTTTTGGCCAACAATTTACTCAGTTATTAGTTATTTTTATTTTTGTCCAACAATTATCTCATCTTTAATAAATATCAGAAAAAAAAACGATTGGCTATTATTTTCATTCTTTAATCACAGTCCAAAAATTCTTTGACAACATTTTTCTTAATTCAGTTTATTGGACTTTTTTATTCTCTTCCTCTAAAAATATCTAATTATATGAATCTCTCTCTATTTTTTTTTATGTCAAGTTTACTTGATCAAATTGCCCAGAATTTTATAGCATCTACCAGCCCCTAATATTTCTCTAATATATGTTAGTTTAAACTTATCACCTATATCCATAGAAGGTGACTTGTATTTTGAACTTTTTATAACTATTTATTTGCTAAAAATAAAGTCAGCCATATCGTGTATATACATAATTTACCACCACAACGACAATAGATATAACAATATGTGAAAATTTTAATCTGTTTGGTCTAAAAGTTGAGAATTATTTAAATATTTGATGATAAAATAATTTTAAAATATTTATCGATATTTTCTATTTAAAATAACGCAATATCTTTTGAAAGTTACTCAATTATACTTATAAATTTAAAGTATTTAAAAACAAATATCTTTGAAATAAAAGTTAGAAAAAGGCTTTATACTCTGCGAATTATCAAAACAATGTTACTGCGCTTGATCACGAATGTATAAAGTTTATATTTTAATGATAAATAATTAATTACATAGTTTTTATCATTTTTATTTTCAATGAATTGTCCATCATATTATAAAAGAAATCTTTATTATAAAAAGAGGTACCGAAATATTTCAATAAAAAAAACGAACTATTTTTTCTTAGGCATTTTTATTTGAAATCAAGCGTTCTATTTCCGCGTATCTTTCCAATTCGGAAGAGTTATAGAAAAACTTTTGTTTATATTATATTTATTTTTATAAATATGACATTTGCTCCAATAAAATAGCAGTTAAATACCCTATTTTTACAAATTTGAACACGGATAAAGGTACTGCACGCCTTCAATATAAAGCCGCTCGACATGCTATACAATTACCAATGGCTGATACATAAACAAAAACTAATGTACTTTTAAATATAGGCGGTTTTAAAGAATACTAGAAACTTTTTGTGTTAGTATAAGTTACAATCATTTACATTTTTAATGTATTATTTATATACGATCCCAAAAATTGCCTTATGTATGATTTTCAGACTTCACAATGTTTGACATACAACACATATATATTATATATATTTCAAAAATTTGTAAAATTTTCAATCCTATTTAACTTTTGCAATATTAATCATTTTTAGATAATGCATTTTCTATAAATATTTAGCTCATTTTTAAAAGTAAGAATTTTAAAAGTTAAATCTTTGTAGAATTCTATCCAAATATAATATAAAAGTATTATATATAAAGGATAACCATAAATTTTATACAAATTATAATTAAAAATGGGTAAATGAAACAATTACATGAATTTTAAGAGATTTTTTTAACCAATAGTGTGACTTTTAGATAGTACATGTTTGTTTACATTCTAATTCTAACAACATGGTACCATCATGAAGCTTAAACATTTAAAAATAATAATATTTTAAATACCGATTTTTCTAATATATCTATTGGTAAAAAAAATTAAGGAATATTTAAATTTATAATTTTGAAAATATATACTTTTGCAGTGAAATTACACTTTGTCTAAAATAACTTTAAAGCCTATAAAAATATATCATAATTTTTATTTAAAAGTCTTTATTTTATATAATAATTTTTTTTTCCAATTCTTCTGCACATAAAATAATTTTAAATACTACAGAATAAAGCGTTAGGAGAAAATAATTTTTAATAATCGACTACACGAGCTTTCGGGCAGTGACTGCCGAAAGCTCGTGTAGTCGATTATTAAAAATTATTTTCTCCTAACGCTTTATTCTATAGTATTTGTAATCCAAGGAGAAAGTTTCCATGTTTAAAAAAAAAATAAAATAATTTTGTTACTAATCTTTATTTTTTTTTTTTTCAATATTGGCTAATTATTTTTATTCATAATTTCCAGAAATTCTTATCCGGATGATAAATTTTTAATTTTGTTTCTCAAAGCCAGATTAGAAAAAATTACTATATATCTATTTTGGGAGGTCTCGGGGACCCATTCTTATGTTTACCTACCTTTACAAAACCTAACCTTACCTTACCTACCCTAACAAAACCTAACCTTACCTCATCATAGCTTGTAAACACTTTATACAGTTGAACCTCCATGAGAGACACTCGCGCTAGAGGACACCTCTGTGTAAAGGACAGTTTTCATTTGAAAAATTTCCATTTTAACTATTTAGTAACTCTCAAGTAAGAGGACACTTCTCTCTAAAGGACACTTTGGCTCTGCAATTAGGTGTTGTCCTTTACAGGGAGGTTCTACTCTACTAGATTAAGTTTAGTTTTTTTTATATTATTATTCATAGTAAACATAGTACAGGCCATGATAATCATGGTGGATAGTATTTGGCAACTAGTTTTACTGTAAGTGCACCATATGTCTATACATGTAGGAAGCAGTTTGACTTTTGCACTTACAAATGTACCAGAGAGCTTCGTTTGGTTATTTGCACTCACTGGTGGGGCTGGGCTTTTGTAAGAATTAAGGGCCATTGTGGAGCAAAAAAATTTTTTTTTTTTTCTGAAAAAATTGCCCAATGTGGGATTTGAACCTGGGTAGTTTTCTTTTTTTTTTTTTTAATTATCCCTAGTACACGTGGTACAGGCCATGATAATCATGGTGGGTAGTTAGCGATTGCTTTTACTGTAAGCGCGCCACATGTCTACACATGTGAAAAGCAGTTCGAATTTGCACTTACAAATGTGCCAGAGCCCCATTTGGTTACTTGCACTCACTGGTGGGGTTGGACTTTTGCAAGAATATCGGGGGCCATTGGAGCATTTTTCTTTTTTAAATCATAAAAGTGTCCAATGCAGGAATCGAACCCGGGTCGTAGTGGTCGAAAACCAAACGGTTTAACCAGCCTTCCACCTACCTAGGTAGTGGGTGTTGGAAATCAACGGTTTATACGACTTGTCCATTGATCCTCAGATTAAGGTTAATAAATATGGGAACCAGTCCTGAGACATCAATTTTTATATAATTTTTTCATTTTGGAAAAAATATAGGTAGGCATAGATCACACAAATGATATAATATCCTGGGAAATATCAAAATTAGGTTTCCCATGTTTTATTATAACCTTAATCTAACCTTGAGTTAAATCTCCTAAATATAGATTGAAACAGCTTCAAGTGATGAGTTTCTTTTTATCAATGTAATCTTGAGCTTTCAGACATCTCTACAGGAGTACAGGCATCTCTATAGGATATATGAAAACATGAATTATCACCAGTGTAGAATTATAGGGTGTCGGCTTAAAACAAGGTTATACTGTATTTTACAATATAAAGTGGAATTAATCAACAGTCTTTGATTTCCAGACTTAAGTCTGGTCATCTACGGACAATGACTTTCCAGAATGGTTGCAAGGTTTTCCCACTATGTACTAAGTGTCAACCTGCAACCCCAAGACATATTATTGACTGTATTGACTAATTCCATTGATGAGCTCTACTCTTCCCCGGCAGACACCATCAAAAATCTCAAGCTTTACAAGCTTGATACCTTAGTGTGATTGAGTGGAGATAAGAAAGAAGAAGAAGTGGAATTAATTATTACCTCTTCAAAGACCAGCCTCTATCTTTACAATCTCTATAGGAGTACATAAAATGAATAATAACAAACACCATTCTATGTAGTCCTGTTGAAGGATTTCTATGGAAGCAGCATTTGTACTCCATGTTAGGACCGGCTGAACATGGCATCTGTTCCTCATTTTAGAGGCGACCATTTCTTATTGGAGCTAGGTCCAGGAATGAAGAAGGTGGTGTGGGTGTCCCCTGTGTGTGGGGACAAAAAACTTTAGCATTTAAATACAGAGCAGTGGAATATCATTGTTGTTTTATTATCAGAGCCACCATATGTTATTTGTTCTCTGGTAGAATGCTAAAACTTTTCCTCTTTCTTTAAATATAATATAAATAGTACTTATTTTTTTACTTTCGTGTAAGGCAAGGGGATAAGAAACAACTTCTCTTTTATACCATATGAAATAAAAAATAGAACAAAAGCACACATACATAATTAGAGGGTAAATTTTAAGTAAACATGCTGATGAGCTTTGACTTAAAAAAAAAAAAAAAAAAGTTTTTTGTGTGGCCAATATTCTTAAAATAAAAAAAATAAAAAAAGATAAAGAATGGTTTGAAAAATAGTACAAATGTGATATTGTACTGGGATAAGGTGCATAATTATGAAAAAACGCATCTCCTTATCTTGCAACTGAATCAGCAACTTTCAGTTGCACGATAAGGAGATGCCTTTTTTCATAATGAATGGTTTGTTGATATTTAAATGCTGATAGATGGGGCAATTTTTACTCCGGTAAATCTATCATCCAAGATCTGCTGCAGCTGCTGGGACTAAAAATAATGATTTTGTTTATATAGGCTTGATCTTTTAATTGCCAATAATTAATTCCACTTTATATTGTAAAATACAGTATAACCTTGTTAAGTTGACACCTTATAATTCTTCACTGGGGATAAATCGACCACGTTTTCATGCCCCGACCTGCAGCCTATCAATTAATGAACTATCTTCTTTTTCTTTCTTATCTCCACTCAATCATATTAGGGTATCAAGTTGTGACCCTTGATGGTGTCTGTTTGACAACCATCATGACTGCCTTTGTCATTAAGACTGGGAGCACTACACAGTGGCAGGCCCACTTGGCTCCTAGGAAATGGCCGCCTCTGACATGAGGAACAGACGCCATGTGCAGCTGCTCCTAACAATGGAGTACAAACGCTGCTCATCCTGTATCCCTGGATTAGGAGCCCTTACAGGGTACTATCAGCCGGGCCAGCTGAGCCCAGGTTTTTTAGCGAGCTTGTTACTGCTCCCTTTTTCATCCGGGCTTGGGACCGGCAAAGGCGGAGTTACTTTATATTGTAAAATACAGTATAACCTTGTTAAGTTGACACCTTATAATTCTTCACTGGGGATAAATCGACTACGTTTTCATGCCCCGACCTGCAGCCTATCAATTAATGAACTATTAATTCGACCAAATGATGGACACTCATCGATAATTCAATCGGTTTTTAAAATCAAATTTTGACCTATTAGATAAGGCACACAATTTGTATTATAGATTATAAACACAAGTTAATAAGATCATTTGTCATTCAGTACTTCTGTCTGAAGATGATAACAACACTGTTACTGAAATGTCACACACTATTTATTCATTTGGATTTGGTCTTATTACCTTATGAAAAATATAAATTTATTCCTGAAAATTTTTTGTACAATACTTTAGCATGGCGGGCACATCGGCCATTGTTAGCATATGCGCATCGTGCTTGGACACTGTGCTTTCAAGTCTTAAAATGCGTCACAAAATTGGTGCCAATGATGGACAATTTAGGCCCAACTTTAACGGCCATTAAATTATCATTAATGTAAGTTTATTCATCACTTAAAGGTAAACAGAAATATTCTAAAAAAAAAAAAAAAAACTAAATAAAAAAATTCAAAATATGGTATCAAATTCACATTATTAATTAAAATACATTACAACAGAATTTGGTAAAATTATTATTTATATATTTGGCTATCCTAGAAAAACACCCACTAGCAGTGACTGTTGTGATGAAATAATCTAACTAACTTTAATTCAACCCAAAGATCTGATCCCTTGGGGTGTCAAATGGAAGAGGTTAGATTGTGTATTTTGTCCTTGGCATGCAAGTGTTTTTCCTGCTTTCCCATTGTCTGTCAATCTTACAAAATTGGCCAATTATACCTTAAAAAGTTTGCTTTTGGGCTTTAGGGAGAAAGTTTTTCTATTTTGCATATCTCCCATAGATGTAAATGGAGGTAACAACTTTCATTTTCTATAAATACATCTAAAGTAATGTTTTAGTTTTACTTCAAAACCAAGATAAATGCCAAAACTAATATATCTGGCAGTTGCAGTTTTGTTGACACAAAATTGAATGACTTATCGCAAGTTTAAAAAATAAAAAACTGCGTTAAGTCATTAATTTATTTTCTGTCAAAATTAATATAGTTAATTGATAATTACAGTAAAACCTTTCTATAGTGAACCACAATGGGACTGAACCTATGGTTCACTATTAGCCATGGTTCATTATAGCCATAGTTTACTGTATTATAAAATAAAAATGTCGAATATTTCCAGTATGCTATTATATACCCGGTTCGTTTTAGCAAGGTTTTACTGTATTAATAATAATGTGATGATGATAACATTCTTTATTTATTATTGTTATTATTATTTTATGGCTCTCTCTTTTCTTGATTATTTGTCCACAGACCTAGCAAAACTGAGTCTGCTGAATTCTTGGCGACATTCTCTTCACCTAAGAGAAGTAGAAATTGCATATCTGCTAGTGTTAAAATATACAAATTTCACTTTTCCTCGCCACAAAAACAAAACATTTTTACAAATTTTAATAGGCATTTTCTGTACCCTCTCGATTATGGGGAAACAGGAAAACACATATTTGACATCCAAGAACAGAATAAAATTTGTCTTATTGTGTTATTTGAAAGGAAGAGTACCTCCTGGATCTTGTACAAAAAAGGTGTTTTTTTTTTTTTCACAGGTATAGCGACTTCACAGATATCCAGTTGTTTTATTTTATATCCAATCCCAAGGGCGGTCGGTGGAAGGCTGGTTAAACCGTTTGGTTTCCGACCACTATGACCCGGGTTCGATTCCCGCCTTGGACACTTTTTTCTGTTTAAAAAAAAAGAAAAAAATGCTCCAGTGGCCCCCGATTCTTGCAAAAGTTCAACCCCACCAGCGAGTGCAAGTAACCAAACGGGGCTCTGGCACATTTGTAAGTGCAAAGTCGAACTGCTTTTCACATGTGTAGACATGTGGTGCACTTACAGAAAAAGCAGTCACTAACTATCCACCATGATTATCATGGCCTGTACCACCACGTGTACTAGGGATAAGCAAAAAAAAAATCCAATAAAAGTTCATTTAAAGGTGTTTTCAGAATGCTTCCAATACAGTAGAACTTCCATGAGAGGACACTATCGATATAGGACACCTCTCTACAAAGAACACTTTTCATTGCCAAAATGACCATGTTTACTATTTAGCAACTCTCCGGTAAGAGGACACCTCTCTCTAAAGGACACTTTGGCTCTACAACTAGGTGTCCTTTACAGGGAGGTTGTACTGTATTGGGAAACAACATGCAAGTCTGGCATGTTCAGGGGGTGAGAGTCTTGCAGGTTTTAGAGTAGGTCAGGGGCAATTGTCAGCTCCATTCTTCGATTTAAAGAAAGTGATTGTTTTATAGATCATGTGTAGGATCCGATGGTGATCATTATGATGAGGAGGATGTATGAAAAGGGGAGGGAAAAATCTTCCCAATCATCATGGGCCATTGTGCTTCACTTTGGTTTGCTTCGCTTGGTCGTTGATATCGCTTCAATAGGTACAGTGGACCCTCGGTTTACGAGCACCTTGGAGTACGAGCTTTTCGCAGTACGAGCAAAATTTTTTGAAAAATTTTACCTCGGATTACGAGTGAAATTTCGCATTACGAGCAACTCGTGATGATCCCTCCCTTCAGATCAGATTCGGGAAATATGTAAAATGTGGGAAACTGTGCAATTGTTCGTAGCAACTTATCACGAAGTGTTTACCGACTCTAATTAAACTAAAATTCGTGGAAGAATTGCCCGAGTTTCAATTATTAAAAATAAGAAATAAGAATTTCGCACTACGAGCGTTTTGGAGTACGAGCATGGCTCTGGAACGGTTTATGCTCGCAAACCGAGGGTCCACTGTATTGTGCTTTCGGTCAAGTGCTTGGTGACAAAGGTGGAAGGAGAGTCCAATAAGAAGAGAATTTATTGTTGAGATGATAATAATAGTAGACCTTTTGGTAGGTCAGTAGTATAAACCATGTAGGCATCATAGAGAAGAGGGAGTCTTGCATAGCTGCAGGTAGGGTTGATCTTCATGGTCACTGATAGGTCGTAGATGTCCAAACAGAGTAGAGGTGATGGCCTTGCTAGATGGGAAACCACTCCTGATCTTGCGCAAGTAAAAGTTGCTGATGGCATCTATTGGAATAAATATCAACTATAATCATTGACTATTAAATATTCCACAATATTGGCTGAATACCCTTTCTTGACTAATCGAGAAGAGCCAACCATACGTTTTGAGCTATTGACTCTTCTGTCAGCATGATGCAGGCTGTATCTCAAGAATAAAGAAAAAACTGGATCTAGGGGATCACTGAAAATAAAGGAATGGATGGCTATCGAAGCATGAGAACCCAAAACTATACTCATGGATAAAACTTAGGGAAATGGAAAGTCTAATGTCTAATGAAGAAAGAATCCATATAATTGAAGTTCTTGAGATGATGCCTATATTATAAGATTGATATGATGATCCAGATAAGACACAATTTGGATTATAAACACAAGTTATTAAGACCAAATCCAAATAGTGTGTGACATTTCGGTAACAGCGTTGTTACTGAAACGTCACACATTATTTATTTATTTGTATATTTAGTCTTATTACCTTATATAATTGATATGATCCCTTTGTGGCATTTCTTAAAAAAAAGCCTAAAAAAAGGATGATGGCAGTTGAAATTATAATTTAGAAGAGACAGTATTGAAACGGCTGAGTGGGAGTGTGTGTAGCAGCCAGAGACTAGTGGTACACTATGAGGATTGAAGCATGGAGACCACCCCAGAAGAAAACACCACCGCCCCCAAGCCTGAGAGCTTGAGGCCCCCCGACCCCCCACAAACCATCAAGACTGAACCCCAGAGTCCGCCCCCTGAGAGCGAGGAGGCTTACAAGTCCCGCCTGACCTCAGAGGATGAAGAACCGGACTCTTCCTTCAACAACCCCAGTCCGGAGCCAGCCTCCTCCCTCACCTCAGAGGAACTTTTCCTGGACTCCTTACAGTCAGGAGGTCTTTCTCGCCGCAAGCCAGGACGGCCTCGCAAAGATGTTGCCCCTGTACAGAAGAAAAAAGTGTAAGTCTCCTCCTCTCACCAGCATCGAAGGAATTCCAGAAACACAACGATAAGGCACAATTTGGATTATAGATTATAAACACAAGGTACCAAATACAAATAAATAAAAAAAAACACACTATTTATTTATTTGGAATTAATCACCTTGTGTTCCAGAAACAATGTTAATGGAAAAGTGATAACCTTGGCTTAATGCCACAGAGACTCTCAACACTATTTTCATGTTGAATAAAACTAGTACAAAGCTACTGCTCTATTGAATAAACATGTTGTGGAGATGAAATATAACGGAAATTTTAGAAGGAAGAAGTTTTTTCCCCTGGATAATAATATACAACAACAACAAAAGCCTTTATTGAGGGCCTCTCGTCCTATAAAGGATTCGCCAGTTTACAGAGTAAGAGAAGAGAACTAAGAATACAGAGAGAAACCTATATGTAGTAGGTATAGTATAGTATTTTCTACACTGTGACTCCCTGGATAATAATATATGAATATACAATGATTCCAGAATAAAGCTAAGCCATAGCTATAGTAAACTAAAATCTCTGCCCCATTGGGGTTCACCATATCGAGGTTTTACTGTGGATATAAGAAATGGAATGTTCAATAATGATTTGTTACTCTTTCTCACCTAAACTACTGAATCCTTCCTTAACAAATTTCCCATGTAGGTAGCAGAAGGTTATTCAAACCCTATGCAAGGGGATAAGAAACAACAACATGTGGTTCAGGCCATGATAATAATGGTAGGTGATTAGCAACTACTTTTACTGTAAGTACACTACATGCCTACTATACATGGAGAAAGCAGTTAGACTTTTGCACTTACAAATATGTCAGAGAGCCCCATTTGATTATTCACACTCATTGATGGGGTTGGACTTTGGCAAGAATTCGGGATCATAGAGTGTCCACAGTGTGGTGATTTGATCCATAGTCAATTTTTGACTACCACTCCTCCACTTAAAAATATATTCATCAAGCAACATTCACTCAGTTAGAACCTGAGTCACTTGTATAGTACATGTGTAAAATAGGGGAACTATGCAATTCTGTGACCAGATAGATAAGAATGATGTTCCCCCAAATTTCATCCATTCAACACAATCTTGTATACCCCCCCCCAGCCAAATTAAAATTTGGAAATATTATTTTTTTTTTTTTTCTATGGATTCCTTTTTAGGTATAGCCTCTATGCAAGTTTATAAGAAATTGAAACTATTTGAAATGGGTAGGATTCTTTTTGATTTGTTTAATTTTAAAACATATGTGTCTGAAATAGTTTCATTTCTAATCTAACAAATGGGGTGCGATAATGCATCATACTGTATGTATGTGAATGTTGTTCCATGATGACATGGGTCCAGGGTAAGTCCGGCCCCTCCTGCAGTCCGCCCCAGTGTCCGCAGCAGGAAGACCTCCTCCTCCATGGGATTCCCAGGGGGGAAGGGGGCTATTTCCTCCCTCACTGCCACTGATGTGGACCCCAGCTTTCTGGACCCTCTAGATTCTGAAGGTAAGGAGGAGGAACCTGTACATCTCTCTCACTTTTATATTCATAGAACCCCTAGAATGGATAGTTTTATATAGTGTCCATTCCACACACTTGTCTTCTTCTTCTTTCTTATCTCCACTCAATCACACTAAGGTATCAAGCTTGTAAAGCTTGTTGATGATGTTTGCCGGGGAAGAGTAGAGCTCATCAATGGATGAGTCAATACAGTCAATAATGTGTTTTGGGGTTGTAGGTTGACACTTAGTACATAGTGGGAAAACCTTGCAACCATTCTGTCACTTGACAGTTACACCCTTGTAAGTGGGCCATGTACAAGCCTCACTGCGGTGGTATCAGCCTTGCCTGCTGTGGAGTCTTGTACGACTCTCCTTTGATACAGGAATCTGCACTGAACCCAGTGTGTGATAATGGAAAAATTAAACTGAACAACCCCCAGAAATTGAAAAAAAAACAAAAAGGGCCAACAAAGGTGGATATGTTTTAATTAACTTGACTGCTTTAAGACTCAATTGGTAGCATTTCCCTAATTTTTTTTTTGCTACCAAGAATCCTTGTCTCTTCCTCCCTTTTTTTTTTTTTTGCTTCCACCCATGATACTTTTTTTCTTAGTATTATCTCTAGTTCACGTGGCCATGATAATTATGGTGGGTAGTAGTTGGCGACTGATTTTACATGTACGGCACATGTCTACACATGTGGAAAGCATCGTACTTATAACTGTATTAGAGTCCATTGGAGCATTTTTTTATTAGAAAAAAAGCGTTCTATGCAAGATTCAATCTTGGATTGTGACTGTTGAGGGATTATACCACTCATTCATCGAACTCCATCTGTGATACTTTTTTTTTTTTGCTTATCCCTAGTACACGTGGTACAGGCCATGATAATCATGGTGGGTAGTTAGCGACTGCTTTTACTGTAAGTGCACCACATGTCTACACATGTGAAAAGCAGTTCGACTTTGCACTTACTAATGCCAGAGCCCCGTTTGGTTACTTGCACTCGCTGGTGGGGTTGGACTTTTGCAAGAATCGGGGGCCATTGGAGCATTTTTTTTCTTTAAACAGAAAAAAGTGTCCAATGCAGGAATCGAACCCGGGTCCTAGTGGTCAAAAACCAAACGGTTTAACCAGCCTTCCATCGACCCCCATCTGTGATACTGATGAAAGTTAACCCAGAAGGTTTGTGATCCAGCTATTACAATATTATCTGACAGTATAAGTAATTCCACGTGACATTATTTTTCCAGCTAAAGTACTTTCAGCAACTCTCAACCAACTAATACACACATTTCTCAAATCTTAAATATTTATATTTCTCTTTAATTCAATTCCTATACTATAAATCAACAGTTTGAGTTAAAAGTGTAATGCATTTAATATATTGGTATATTTAAAATAAAAAAGGAATACCAAGATCTGTGGAAGAAAAACAAATTTTTTTCTTCTAAAATATTTTGAGGGATTGTTCCCTCTTTTCATCAAATTATTGCACAACAATTTTAGAAGTTAAAAAAAATATTTTTTTTTCATGTGTTATTATTAAAAAAACTTAAAAAGTTTTTTTGCGCAATAAAATTGATAAAGAGGGAGCAATTTCTCAAAATAAAAAAACAAAACAAACTATTTCTTTCACAGACCCAGGTACACCTTTTTTTTTTAGAAAATTAATTATAATTCAACCGTTTTCATATCACAGTCAGCCTAATTATTTTAATTAAACCAGACATAATTCAAAGAGCAGACTTTAATTCAGCGCCCCCCTTAAAAGGGTTGATAACAAAATGCTCTAGAAAAATACCCAGTAGCAGTGAATACTGCCATGAATTGATAATCCTGTTAACCGACACTATAATTCAACCTCCAACTTTAATTTGACCAAAAATTCTCATCCATTAGAGCATTGAATTAAAGAAATAGGAGGAGTGTATTTTAGATGTGTGTTACTCAATGTTTCTTATCTCAAAATCTAAAATTGTACCTTTTTATCACTAATGAAGTGCCATTGGACTAAATGTCGGCCGTGCTACAGATGTTCTGCAGTCATCACCAGTCAAAAAGTTACATGAAGACATCACTCCCTCATGGTAAGTTCCTTGCATTATCCCGTGGTGTCAGCTCAGAGGGTCTCACGTTGCTGCGTAGGATTGGGAAGACATGCGCCATGTGCAACCTGGGAGAGAACAGTTGCCTGGGCCAGGGGGAACTCACCAAGTTCGAGCCCAGCCCCGGCTTCAGTCCATTCAAGAAGAGCATCAAGATGAAGTCAGAGGAGGAGGCCGGGGGTTACAGTGAGAAGCCTCGCACCCAGCCTCCACTTAGGAGGAGCAAGTCCAAGTTTGGCAAGTGAGTTGTTGTGTCCTGACAGCCACACACATGTAGATGGAAATTGTACCAGGAGGATAATGATCCAAAAAAATAAACATTGCCTCTCCCTTCAAAATAGACGCCAAAATTAGACACCATTTTATGAGGGGTAACCTTTAGTTTTATAGATTGTTATTTTTTCCCCGACAAAATTTCCATCTACATTTTGGTAATAGTTTGGCCTAGCCACTTTGTCAGCTTAACACTTCTTTGGAAGATTGTGAAGATTTTATTTGATCCCTTGTGGTTCTCATGGAATTAAGCCCACCCTGGACTGTGATGAGGACCATTAGTCTGAAATCAGGGTCTCCTGGTGGGGGCTTCACAGTTTGTCAAAGCTGGTGTCACTGACCCAAGGCTGCTAGTCTGCAGTGACAGTCATAGGACTTCCTGCCAATAGCATGGCATGAAAAGCTCAATGATTAGTTGATATTCATTCTGATAAATGGAGTAAGCCATTCAGTTGCACGATCGGGAGATGCTCTTTACTTCATTTGGACCACCTGAACTGGTTCTTTCTTCTGATTGTTTTCTTTTTACATATTGGCTGCTAACAAGAAGGGTCCTCTCTCATTTATTGGTACTTCCACAAACTTCTTCCAAATTGTAATCTTACAATTAACACTGGTTAAGATTTTGGATGCAAATTTGTGAGTGTTAGATCATTTTGAATATATACATAGGACACTACTTTCAGAACCATACATTTAATTGAGGATTCATTATTTCTTAAAAAGAAACTTATATTTGCTCTAATCCTTTATTAAAATATTTAATGTCTGTATAGTGCTATTATTTGATAGTTACAGTATATAGCTTTTTTTATTCAACTCTTTCTCTAATTCACAACCATTTTCCAAATCCACCCACTAAAGCTCCTTCTTTTAATTTGTCCAACGCTATCATTCACAACCCCAGCTTTAATTCAACATGATAAACCTATCTCTGGGGAAATGTTGAATGAAAGAGGTTTGTGACTGGAACATCTCTCTCCAGATCCCATTTGACAAGATGCCTGTCTTCCAGGGAGGGAGGCAAGAAGACCCAAACCAGCCCCAGCCAAGAGAACTCTTGCTCCATTCCACCAGGGGCCTTTGATGAGCTGGAGGCCATTGGTTTCTCAGAGGAACCGGACCCTTTCAACCTGTTTGAACAGTCAGGGCAAGTGTACGCCCACTACTGCTGCGCCTCGTGGTCCGAGGGCGTGGTGCAGAATCCCAGCTATGGGCTGACTGAGGTGGACAAGGCGGTTAGTCAGGGCATCTCGCAGGTAGGTGGTACTTCATTCCGTATAGTGTGTGTGGTACATGAGATAATTGGAACAGCCAACTATATGTTCTCAGTAGGGGGATATACCCTTATCTTTCTTCTTCTTCTTTCTTATCTCCACTCAATCACACTAAGGTATCAAGCTTGTAAAGCTTGAGACTTTTGATAGTGTCTGCCGGGGAATAGTAGAGCTCATCAATGGATGAGTCAATACAGTCAATAATATGTCTACTCTTATCTTTGAAATATCAACACCCCTTTTGACTCGTTTCAAATTTTAAATTTTTGTTAACCTCTTTGTTAGTTATTTTCTGCCCATTAACAATTAGATCAGTTGGTTACTACCATAACTAGTGGCTTACAAGATATATTCCCCATCCTCCTGAACATCCCCAGGCTGAAGGTTGGCATTGACACTGAAGAGTGATGTCTTCCTTCAGCTAGTGGGACAGTGAGAGCATATGTCCACTTTGGCAGAGCTCTGTGTATGCTCCATTTGAACCCTACTGGATTAAAGACGGAATCTCATTCCAGACCTAGATTTTTTCAGCCCCGAATACAATAACTAAACTGAAATAAAATAAATCAGTTTTATAGACAGGGAATTGATAGTTTTACAGATACAAATCAAAATTCAATTGCACCAAGTACAATACTGATTAGCATTTAGTTGGTCTTTTCATGTCCTAGGACTCTTTTGATCTTCACCACAATCTCTGGGTTTGGTTGGTAGATGGATGGTACACACTGGCGATTTTCAACAACCATGACCCACACTCTTGAATTCTACATTGGGCACTTTTTTTTCAAAGAAAAAAAAATCGCTTCCCCCCGATTCTGTTCCAAGTCCAAACTCACTAGTGTGCAAGTAAACAAACAGGGCTCATAATTGCAAAAGTGATACGTGCAAAGAGCAAATTGCTTTCTACATGTGTAAACATGTCATGTACTTTCACAAAAGTAGTAACTAACTACACTTATTACATGATTATCAATGGAATTCGTGTAATCTTTACACAAGGGGATAAGAAACAACAACAACAACAACATGATTATCATGGCTTGTACCACGTTTATACTTGTGATAAGTAAAAGAAACATAATCTCTCCCATCATTGGTGGTCCTGAGTAAGCTTTCTTTCTTGTTGCTTCAGTAGATAATATGTACAATACCCATAGTACATTATAAACATGGCGCATATATATATATTCTCACACTACACCACTGTGTTGTTTCCCCTCCAGAAATGCAGCAGCTGTAAGAAGTTTGGGGCCACCATCAGGTGCAAGGTTCTCAAATGCACCCAGTGGTACCATTACCCCTGTGCAGTGAGCACAGGAACCTTTCAGGTGAGAAATCTCCCTCGCGCACCAGTCATCTCTCTCTATATGACACTGTGGTGGCTGCAGGACATGAAGACACAGACTCTACTCTGTCCCACCCACATCAGCCAGGCCCCGGCCATCTGTAAGTCTATATTGCTAATACAGATAGGTCATTGTCCTCTTCTCTACTCAATCATATTAAGGTATCAAGCTTGTAGAGCTCCATAATGATTAGGTGAACTAGAATGCATCTTGAACTCATGGAATTTGTATAATTTTTACACAAGGGGATGAGAAACAACAACAAAACAATAGAATGCATCTGCTTTTGTCATTAAGACTGGGAGCACAACTCAGTGGCAGGCCGATTTATGAGATGGCTGCCTCATGAGGAACAGACACCATGTGCAGCCACTCCTAACATAAAGTACAGAAGCTGCTCATCCTTTATACCTGGATCAGGAACCATTACAGGGTACTGCCAGCTGAACCCAGGTTTTTTTAACAAGCTTGTTACTGCTTCTCCTCTTTTTTCATCCGGGCTCGGGACCAGCAAAGGCAGAGTTAGTGCTTATTGCCATTCTAGTCAACTCAATGGGAAAACAAAATTTGCTCCAATATAAATAGGTTTGTCTTTAGCAAAGACTGACTTGGAAAGTCTGTGTGCTAAGGCACAATAACTTCTAAAAAGATTGATTAAAAGATGCGATGAAGATATTTGATTGAGAGGTTTTTCCATATTTGTGGACCAACTGAAGAGAAAAACCAGAGCAATCACCATTTAACCCACTTGGATTTTCCAGGTTACATATTTAACCAGGTCAACTGAGTGTAAAGGAAGGTTCCTATATGATTTAATGCACTCTTATTATTATTGAGCAATCACATTGATTTACTGTGGAATTTGATATGCTGTGGTTGCCTAGTTTCCTTTATCTTGTAGTTTACTGTGTTTTTGGTGGAAGTGTGGAGTACTACAAAGGTCTAATGAAGAGATCAAACTTTGTTTTTGAATCCTAAACAGTGTTGTGTTGGCACCGGGATCGCTCCTCAGTTTTGGCAGAAGTCTTGTTTCCATTCTTGAAAGGGTTTTGTTATTGAATGTGTGAGCATGGTCCTGTTGTTGTTATTGGTGTGCATCAAGTCAACTTTTGGTGTGACTCTATGGACAAATATTCTCCAATTTGATCTGTTTGCGACAGACACTCGTAGCTCAGCCAGTAGCTCATTTTCTCACCTATTAAGTTTATATTCCATGATTTCTTTACCATTTTTTGATATTTCTTTTTTAAAATTTATGCTAAGGTGACCCAATGGTGGTTGCAGCGGGACCTGAAGCCAGCTGTGCCTACTGCAGGAACCCAGGCAACCTCCTGGACCTGATGATCTGCACTAGCTGCGGCCATCACTACCATGGGAAATGTCTGACCCCGGCTGTGATAGCCTCCAGTGTCTCCCGGGCTGGCTGGCAGTGTCCGGACTGCAAGCTCTGCCACACCTGCAGGTACCTTATAGCAGTTACTGTAAACTGTAGATTTTTCCCTTTATTACTTGAACTATCCAATCATTCTACCTCAATCCCTTGTGAAAGTTCTTAATATCTTTTTTATTTTTTTTTATTTTATTGAGAGAGATTTCTCAAGAAGCTTGAAGAAGTCCTTTGGATGGCTTCTACTCCTGGGGATGAAAATTGTCCTCCATTAGTCTTGTTTATCTCCACTCAATTGTATAAGGGTATTAAATCTTGAGTGTGTCAAAGCTATCTGCTGGGAATAGGTTGGAGCTGGCTGTTCCATTAATGAGTTTGCACTCTGGTGATGCTTACTCGTGCATTTTTTTTACATCGGAGTCTTCAAAGTGTGTTCATTCTGAAGGCTTCCATTTGTTTACTGAGACCTCAATATGTACTCAGCATCTAGTTACAAATGCTTAGTATCTCACTCTAATTTCTGACGATGCACCATGCACAGAGAACAAACACAATAGCGCAGTTCCTAAGATTGTACCCAGGCTTCCACAAACAGGATCTTTGGTATAATTCAGGACTTCCTGCTGTCAAGCCTTCTGATTTATTTTCCCGAGCCATTTTGTGGATATGGACAAAAAAAAGTAATTTTTGGGAGTTCAAAAACCATGATAATATAATGGAAATCTCTTTATTGGATCATTTCACAATTTGATACCCCTAATTCAAGGTAATGTTGTTGTTGTTTCTTATCCCCTTGTGTAAAGATTACACAAATTCCTGGTGTTGTTGTTGTTTCTTATCCCCTTGTGTAAAGATTACACTGGTGTAGTACTAACATGTGTGTGTGTGTGCAGGCAACCGGGGGATGACACGAGGATGTTGATGTGTGACGTGTGCGACCGAGGCTTCCACATCTACTGCCTCAAACCTACCATGACCTCCATCCCCAAGTCTGGCTGGAAGTGTCAGGTAACTCCTGGTTTTATTAAACTTCTTCAGAACAATATATATATTTTTTACTTCTATTGGCTCTGACTGGTGTTGTTGTTTCTTATCCCCTTGTGCAAAGATTGCATGAATTCCATGAGTCTTTGCTCCTTGATCTCATGAAATGGGATGTATAGGTACAGCTTTATTGGCTCTGACTGTTGTTGGAAACATTTCTTGTTGTTGTTTCTTATCCCCTTGTGCGAAGATTACGCGAATTTCATGAGTCCATGCTCCTTGATCTCATGAAATGGGGTGTAGGGGTACAGCTTTCTCTATTGACTGACTGTTGTTGGAAACATTTCTTGTTATCATCAACTCATAGCCCTACATTTAGGATTGTTGTTCAAATGTAAGGTTTCTCCCTCTCACTCTGTTGTTGTTGTTGTCTTTAGTACTTTGAGTTTGACCATTTCTTGGCGAGACATTAACTGGAGAATAGATAGAGGCTACAATATGCTGATTTAGCTGTGTTTTGTCTTTGCCAACATTAGCTCTCTCTTGAATTTTAAAATTTTATATTGCAGCCAGAGATCACACAAACGACAAAAGGAATAAATAAATAAACTTTATTTTGAACCATCTTTTGTCAAATTTTGGTTCAGTCTTTCTGATAGATTGGGGCCAGAATTCTCTGTAGAAGGAACTTTTAGTAGCTGTCAACTTTATATGCAGTTGTTGTTGTCATGTCCAATGAAAAGCCTCTGATGTCCCCATGCATCTCTATCACAGCAGTCGTTCTCTATCTTGGGTGTGTAAAGCTGCTGCTCTGGGTCAATTTTCTGCAAGGCTGCTGCCATTCATTGGAAAAGGGGTGCCGTTGCCACGTTAGTCACCTTGGAAATGAACCAGAATTTGGTCAAATATTCCAAGGGTCCAGGGAGGACCGCAGGGAGGTGTGGTTGGACTTCTCCCCCCCCTTATACACAGTAAAACCTCACTATAGCCAATGCTAATGGTTCACTGTATGGCCTCAAATAATATTGGGAATTTATTCTAAGGGAAGTTTTGTGCTCTATTACCTGGTTTTAAACACAAGGTAATAAGACCAAATCCAAATAAATAAATAGTGTGTGACGTTTCGGTAACAGCAAGTTAGTACATAAATTAAGTATAGAGATTCAGTACTTTTCTCTGAAGATGGTAACAACGCTTTTACCAAAACGTCACACACTATTTATTTATTTGGATTTGGTCTTATTACCTTGTGTTTATAATCTATAATCCAAATTGTGCTTTATCATTATTACCTGGTTTGTTTCATCAAAGTTTTACTCTTATTAAAAGAGGTCTGTTGTAGGGGTAGTTGGATTCAGTGTTCCAAAGTTGTGTGAAAGAGTTGTAGCTAAGAAGGTGTGGTGGTGGTGTGTAGAACTGCAGGACCTGCGGGGACTGTGGATCAAGGACCCCGGGCAACGGCCCCAGCTCCAGGTGGCACATGAACTACACGGTGTGCGACAGCTGCTACCAACAGAGGAACAAGGGGGTGGCCTGCCCCCTGTGTGGCAAGGCTTACCGTCAGTTCTTCCAGCGAGGGGGCATGGCTCAGTGCAAGCTGTGCAAGAAGTAAGTCCCCATTGTATCTATCCCTCCATCAATGGATGATGATCATTACATGTTAAGCTGACATAAAAACTTGTCAGGCGCTCGCTATAAAATGAGTAACAGGCTTCCACAAATCTTTGGGATAATTCGGAACTCATGGACAAAACTTAAGGAAGTTGTACCTTTCAGCATGTATATCGAGATTCAGATAATAACTGAAATATATTTGATACACGCTAACCTTTATTGAAAACACAAGCGATAACCAAGTGTGAGCAAAATTGCTTGTCTCCTTAAAAAAAAAAAAATGATGATCAGCGACATCTTTATAATGGTGATCAGTTGTGACATTCCTGGATTGTCCCAGATACATCCACCTGGAGTGTGATTCCCTCATAGCCCTGCAGAGGGAGGCCTGCTCCCAGGACCCCTACCACTGTCCCATGTGTCGCAACCCTGGGAGCTCCCACATCACGCAGCTCTCTCCGGTGAGTTGTCCGTTCCTCCCTCCATCCTTCTGTTGCTGACATCTCTGCTGCTGCTGCTTCAGTCCTTCAGGGAGGATTCTTCTTCAAGGGGTGAGTACCACTGATCCCCTCCACAGGGAGTAGATTCTAAGTTTTATTTCTTTACAAGTTTTCTGCCAGATGAACTCTTGAGTACACCAATCTTCCACAACATTCCAATAGTTCTTCACAGGCTAGCAAAGAGCCAAATATTATATATACAGTTACGAGCGTCATGCGTTCTTCATCTCTGTCACCGTTTGCTTTTTTTTTTTGGAATGGCGCTCTCCTATTGGTCCGCTACGATGGCGCCGCCACTGCGCGAGACACTTTGTTTTTGACTTTGCCCCCCCCCCCCCCACTCGCTTTTTGGTTTTTGTAACTATTGTGTTGGAGCGGGTCGCTCCTTAAATAAATGCATATATTAGTTAATAACTAAATGGAATCCTCTCTTTCTTTTTCCCAGTAAGAGACGCCTACGGAAGCCAACAGTACATAGACAGATAAAGCACATAGGCTATAGTTATTAACCAATATATGCATTTATTTAAGGCGTCAATTTATAATTGTGTAACAAATAGTATTTGAATCAAAACATTCAATCGGGTAAAACACGGGCGTTGCCCGGGTCATTCGGTTAGTATAATCTATGTGTAAGGTTTCAGCAAGTATTAGTCCACTAGAGTACAAAATACCTGACCATGACAACAATGTCATGTGTACATTACTTATTGGAGCTAGTAGTAATAGTTGTACTTTCTTATCCCCTTGTGTGAAAAGATGAGACAAATTCCATGAGTCTAGCTCTCATGGAATGGGGGTGCAGGTTTCATTGATCATGGTACCATAATCCAGGCAAACTTTGGTGAAAGTCTGACTTTGCCTGTAATTTGACGCCTTATTTAGGCTGGTATCTTAAATCAACCCTAAACTTCCTATTTTCGCTACTTGGCTGCTCCAGCGTGTGTCATATCATATCCTCACACAACAGGATTCCATCTACTTATATATTTGCCTTATTCTGTCTGAAGCTCACGGATAGAATGCGCGCCCATTGGCTGCCGGCGAACACATGTCCTCCCTGCCCCCCTCTAGACAACCCTGTTATCAGCTGTGTGATGCATACACCTGTCTATAGCGGCCACCCTGTCTATAGCGGTCACTTTAGGCAACCCTGTTATCAGCAGTGTGATACATACACCTGTCTATACAGACCACCCTGTCTATAGCGGCCACTCTAGACAACCCTGTTATCAGCTGTGTGATACATACACCTGTCTATACAGACCACCCTGTCAATAACGACCACTCTAGACAACCCTGTTATCAGCTGTGTGATACATCCACCTGTCTATACAGACCACCCTGTATATAGCGGCCATTCTAGATAACCCTGTTATCAGCTGTGTGATACATCCACCTGTCTATACAGACCACCCTGTCTTTAGCGGCCACTCTAGGCAACCCTGTTATCAGCTGTGTGATACATCCACCTGTCCATACAGACCACCCTATCTATAGCGGCCACTCTAGGCAACCCTAGGAAGCAAGATGTATACAAGGTGTAGACAAGATGAAGATCTAAATGAAGATTAAAACGTTTTTAAAATATATTCGCACTCGGGTAAAACCCGGGCGTTGCCCGGGCCATTCGTCTAGTGTTCTATATTCAATGTAGCACATAGAGTGTGGGGGTCCCAGGATCCAGGACCAAGGAGGGCACCAACCCAGAGAGCGGACCAGAGAGTGTCTCCAGGGACTCCTCCTTCCTCTCCCCCAATGAGGACTCAGTCTCCAGCCTGGAGTTGGACATCCACTCTCCAGACAGGGTAAGTTGTTCCTAACCTATGTTACAAATGAAAACATTAGGACATGAATGTTTAGTTTCACAAATAAATCGAGTTCTTGAACTTCTTTATGAGCACGACCTCCAAGATCTTGTCTAATTTAAACTAATAAAAGGATAAGAAAAAAATAAATAAATCAAACTTCTACTGTCCTTACTGCAATAAAAAATATTGGGAAGGCTTTTGTTTCATTAGTGGTGAACCCTTCTAGCGGTTTCACCAATTTAATCTACCAGACCGCTTCTTTAGAGCTCTAATACTGTATTGGATCATTGTGAAGGGTGGAATCTCAGAAATGTTATTCAAGCAAACTATGGACATAAGCTTTTAGGACAGTAGAATTACATTTAAATATTTGCATCGAACAATGCTCTTCCACAAACAATAAGGACAAGTTGGGCATAAATTAATACAAAGCAATAGAACACTATCCATATATAACTAATGAAAACATTAAGACATGAATGTTTCTTTTCACAAATAAATCAAAATTCTAATGTCCTTATTACAATGCAAAAAATATTGAGAGGGCTTGGCTTATCAGTGGTGAACCCTCCCAATGTATGACATTTCCTATATAAACATCAATTATTTTTACTTTTTTCAGGAATTGACATTTTGTAGTGTTATCCCCCTCAACATTTATCTCAACCACTTGTCTAGTATCTTCCTTTTTTTTTTCTTCCATTTTGTATTTTTCACTTAACCTTAATCTCAACAACCTGCTTCTAACAACTGCATTTTTTCCAGTTTTCTCCTTTCCTAGCAACTACCTTCTTATAGTTAACAAAGATCATTTGGTAGCTGGAAGTTGATTCAGAACTAGGATTTAAAATAATACTTCCCTTGAGGAGAGTGATAGCAAGTAACTGAAATGTCAGGAGTTAAATAAATCATTGGATGATGTGACTGTGTTTTTTCTCAATACCCTCTTATAATTATTTTGTGGTTATACTTGGCATTTATCTGAACAACCACCCTCATAACAACTGATTTTTTTTTTCCCATGACATATAGGGGGTCGGTGGAAGGCTGGTTTAAACCGTTTGGTTTTCGACCACTACGACCCGGGTTCGATTCCCGCATTGGACACTTTTTTTCTGTTTAAAAAAAAAATTATACAAAAAAAATGCTCTAATGGACCCCGATTCTTGCAAAAGTCTAACCCCACCAGCGAATGCAAGTAACCAAACAGGGCTCTGGCACATTTGTATGTGCAAAGTCGAACTGCTTTTCACATGTGTAGATATGTGGTGCGCTTGTAGTAAAAAGCAGTCGCTAAATACCCACCATGATTATCATGGCCTGTATCACGTGTACTAGGGATAAGAAAAAAAAAAAAACACTGTAACTGTTCTTTATATTATTTTATAGCTTTCTACTGATATGTACCTCAACACACCTCACATTAACTAGCAACTTTTCTTTTCAATTGTTGAGGTTGTTTCCTTTACATTTCTATCAACAATTACTTACCTAGTAACTCCTCCCTTTTTCATCTTGCAGTAGTTTGCTTGATTGTTATCTCAATACCAATTCACTTAACTGGCATTAGGTAAAATGCAATGTTTATTTTCCTTAATAAAACCCTTCCATATAATGGTATAGTAAATTAAATTTAATTCCCATCTATCATTAAAATTTTACACATATAGATTTACTGGCAAGAACCGCTCTACTATTGTATTGGATTGGTTTGAAATATACCCTGTATTTTCTATGGAAGGCAGCTTAGGGGTGTTTAGTGAACTATAGACATAAGCTTATAGGTCTGTAGAGGAACATACACAAATAATTTAAAGGTATTGCATCGAGCTTTAAAAGAAGCGCATTGCCAGTAAATTTATATGTGTAAAATTTTAATATAGTGGTATAGTTCAGGGTATGGCAAATAATAATGAGATGTAATTTGGATTCTAAACACAAAGGTGATAAAAGCCTATGTCCATAGTTTTCTGAAATACCATTTCTAAGATTTCATCCTTCAGTGTAGCATATATAAGCAGAATGATCCAATACAGTATTAGAGCTCTAAAGAAGTGGTCTTGGTAGATTAAATTGGTGAAACCGCTGGGAGGGTTCACCACTAATGAGCCAAGCCCTCCCAATATATTTTCATCTCAGTAAGGACAGTAGAAGTTTGATTGATATATAAAAGAAACATATTAGCGTCTTAATGTTTTCATTTGCTATATAAGGTAATAAGGCCAAATCCAAATGAATTACCTCTTTATTATTTTTATTACCTTGTGATTCTAATCTATAATGTCTAAATTGTACCTAATTGATTCTAGAGGAGAGTCACAAGGTAGCAACACCAAATTAGAATAAGTACACTCTTGAACAAAACTTAAAGAAGTGGGAAGTCTGTTGCTGGTTATCTATTTTTTTTTTTTTACAGGAGACAGGCAATTTTGTCTACACTTGGTTATCTTCAATAAAGGTCACTGTAATATCTTTCAAGAGTTATTGTCTGAATCCCGATATATATGCTCAAAGGTACAACTTTCTTGAGTTTTGTCTTTCCATGAGTGTATATAGAGATAGATAGATATGTGATGTCTCTATAACAGCATTGTTACCATCTCTTCAGACTAAATTACTAATCACCATTCTCATTATTTTTGTCTGAATCGCTGTTTTAAGTAGTTACCTATAATTTGGTGTTGTTACTTTGAGTTTTGTATAATGTGTAATCAATTGGTGTTGTGCAGGGGGCTCTAGTGATGGGACAGCACCTCCTCTCCCCAGACAGTACTGGGGGCAACTCCCTGCCCTCCCAGGATATTGTGCCTTCAGGAAAACCTTCCCTCTCAGTGTCAGGGGGCAAGGGGATCTCCAAACGTAGACTAGGTGTCCCCTCTAAGCCTAGCAGGGTAGGTTCCTCTTCAGTGACGATGGTAGTGGAGGAGTTGGGGTCTAACCTCTGCTGCCTGCAGGGAATGGGGAAATTTGCCTCCAAGAGGCGCTCCAAGACCATGGACTTTATTCCCAGCAAGAAGGGGGCCAAGCCCTCCAAGATGAAGATTCCGCTCACCCTACAGGTAGGAAGAATCCCCCCCATGTGTTGTTGTCAGATGCCTTGACTGGGGTGTGGCTGTCCTAGAACTTCCTGATGAGTGTGCCGGACGTGAAGGAAACCAAACACGACAAGACGGAGGAGGAGAACACCCCGGACAACAAGCTGATCCTGTGCTCCACCTCGGACAAGTTTGTTCTCTCCCAGGACCTCTGCGTCATGTGCGGCAGTTTTGGCAAGGGAGATGAAGGGAGGCTGTTGGCCTGCTCCCAGTGTGGCCAGTGCTACCACCCCTACTGTGTTTCTGTCAAGGTCAGTGCCTTTTTTTTGTAGATGAATGTAATTGTTGATTTAAAGTCAGAGGAACAAAAAACATTTTTATTAAAATCCGATTTGGTGTCATTTTCCTGATTTGCCTACATCCTAGAACAATTTATTCACAGTTGGAAAATCTTGATCTTTAAATTGTGATTAAATTTTAAAATACACTAGGATCAAAATGTAATAAGACCAAATCCAAATAAATAAATAGTGGGTGACATTTCGGTAACAAAGTTGTTACAGAAACGTCACACAATTTCTTTATTTGTATTTGATTTTATTACCTCTGCCTTCTTCTACCCACCATGAATATCATGGCCTGTACCACGTGTACTAGGGATAAGCAAAAAAAAAAAAAAAAAAACCTTGTGTTCTAATCTATAATTCAAATTGTACCTTATCAATACATTCTATGTTATAATCATCTGCACATAAAGAGTCAAATTTATATTTTTAACATCATTTATAAGTCAAGTAAAATATAAAAATGAATTCTCAGAAAGGTCAGTGAAAGGGGAACCAGAAAAATAACTGAATTCTTTCAAGTTGTATTTATATGCCTAACAAGAGGAGAAGGCATAACTTAGGGAAAAATGAGTTTGTAAAATATTCAAATTTTATATATACCATTTGGTACAGTGGAGTGAACCCAGGAGGAGCTCTGAACATCAGAAATGGACAGCATCAAACAACACTAACAAGATTTAGAACAGGCCATCTCAAGCCATTGAAGATAGAAAATAATAACAAAATCTACCCCACTTGCCCAAAATGTAGCTTGGCACCTGCAGCTCCAGAACACATTTTGGCTTGCGTTAGATGCACTAAACAGGACCTTTGGGAGAGGCCGCTGCTCATCATAAAACAGCTCGAGGAGCATGAACTCATGGAATTCGTGTAATCTTTACACAAGGGGATAAGAAACAACAACATATATACCATATAGCAATGTGGGGCTTAACTGCCTATATAGAGTTGTAATGTTTCCTATTAAGAAATAAGGGATAGTCGTCACAATATTTTGTGTGTTTTAATATTTAATTTAATTACAACAAGGTGTGTTAACCATAATATATAAACAAATAAAAAAATCTCATGCAAAATTAGAGCAAGAAGGAAAATAGTGTTGCCGACTACCTAACTATGAAGAAAAATCAAAGAATAAATAAATGTTTTACATAAATAAATACAAAGCATGGGGGGGTCGGTGGAAGGACGGTCTAAACTGTTGGTTTTCAACTGCTACGACACGGGACCGATTCCCGCATTGGGCATTTTTTTCTGATAAAAAAAAAATATGCTCCAATGACCCCCAATTCTTGCAAAAGTTCAAACCCACCAGCGAGTGCAAGTAACCAAATGGGGCTCTGGCACATTTGTAAGTGCAAAGTCAAACTGCTTTTCACGTGTATTGACTGTATTGACTCATCCATTGATGAGCTCTACTCTTCTCCGGCAGACACCATAAAAAATCTCAAGCTTTACAAGCTTGATACCTTAGTGTGATTGAGTGGAGATAAGAAAGAAGAAGAACATGTGGTGCACTTACAGTAAAAGTAGTCGCCTACTTCTACCCACCATGATTATCATGGCCTGTACCACGTGTACTAGGAATAAGCAAAAAAAAATACAAAGCATGTTACAAGAGTAATCCACATCAGTTTGTATGTAAATATATTTATGGTGTCAGTTTTATTTACCTTTTGATTATAACCTATAATCCAAATTGTGCAATATCATTTTCTCTTGAATTTTTTTCGCTTTGGAAAAAAAAAAAAAGGCTCATTGTGAAAATCTTCATAATTTTTCCATAAATCAATGTGTGCTTATCACACAAATATAAAATATATAATAGTTTATAGCTTTGGAGGAAAAAATAACGCAACATGCACACCTTTATTTAGGCCCTTAAGTCTTACAAAGGATTGGCCTGTGGGTTCCAATAGAGAAAGAAGTGTAGGGGAAAAAAGTTGGTTAGAAAGAAGTGTTGTAAATATGTTTGATGCTTTGAAGAATATGTGAGCATGTTCTATAAAATAATCCCTTGAATCAATATTGTGTAAAATCAATCATTCCTCAGGTAAAAGTATCTTTTCAAAACATTTTTATTGTTCTCTAGCTTTCGGGCACGGATGTCCTTCTACAGGAGAAAACCTGGTATAAGGGCCTCCGTGCCTGAAAGCTAGAGAATAATAAACATGTTTTGAAAAGACACTTTTCCCTGGAGGAATGATTAATTTTACTCAATGTGAGCATGTATTGTAAGAAAGGAGGCTTAGAGGTGTGTGGTTGCAGCTGACGTCTGTGATAGTGAAGAAGGGGTGGAGGTGTCTGGAGTGCACGGTGTGTGAGGGGTGTGGCAAGCCCCATGACGAGGGCAGGCTGCTGCTGTGTGACGACTGTGACATCAGCTACCACACCTACTGCCTGGACCCTCCACTGGAAGAGGTCCCTCCAGGGAACTGGAAGTGCAAGTGGTGTGTTGTATGCCTGCAGTGCGGCAGCACCAACCCTGGCTATGGCTGCACCTGGCACGAGAACTACACCCTCTGTGGGCCCTGTGCCAGCCACCGTGTATGCCCAGCCTGCACACATTCCTACCAGGAGAACGACATTGTCATCCACTGCACCCAGTGTGACCGCTGGGTGCATGGCCAGTGTGACGAGGTGTTCACAGAGGAGGATGCAGAGATCTGCGCGGAGTACGGTTACGTCTGCGTGCTCTGCCGTCCCAAGGATGAACTCCCGCCCCACCTGATCTGTAAGTATCACCCCAGCCCAGCCCTCTGTCTCTCTCTCCTGCTGTGGCTCGACCTGTGCTTCGTCGGCTTGTAGCCCCCCCCTCACCTGAAACGCCCACTGAGCTGCCGCCTGTTTCCCCACCGCCTTCTGTAAAGATCAAAGGAGAGCCAGGTAACTCCATCTCTGGCAGGGTAGATTCGCAGCTTCTTCTTCCTTCTTTCTCTTGCGCTCTTTTTTTTCTCCCCCCTCCCCCCCTCTCTTGCTGCTTCTGCCCTCTTCCATGGCATGTATGTGCTCTCTCCTTCAAGAGGGTTTTATAAGAGGTATCTTTGTTTTTCAAGCCCTCCTTCTTAAGGTGTAGGATCTTGTAATTAATGTGGTCATTTTATCATAGAGTGAGGTTATAAGGATTTTTTTTTTTTTGCTTATTCCTAGTACACGTGGTACAGGCCATGATAATCATGGTGGGTAGTTAGCGACTGCTTTTTTACTGTAAGCACACCACATGTCTACACATGTGAAAAGCAGTTCGACTTTGCACTTACAAATGTGCCACAGCCCCGTTTGGTTACTTGCACTCGCTGGTGGGGTTGGACTTTTGCAAGAATCGGGTGGCCATTGGAGCATTTTTTAATTTTTTTTTTTTTTTTTTTTTAAACAGAAAAAAGTGTCCAATGCATTATAAGGATAAATCCAGACAAATATTTTTTTTCTGGAATATATTCAGCCTATTTTGAGAGGGAGATTATAGGTGGTAAATTCTGACTAAAAACAAAGGGACTTGAGGGTTGAACGGAAATTTCCTCAAAACTAAGCTCAAATATGCTTTTCTGCACTGAATTAAAAACTATAATACATAAAAATTTAAATTAAAGATTGCTATGTGTACACAAATTGTACAAATATCTCTACAACAACTATACAATAGAACCACTCTATAAGATGACATCCTAACTAGAGGAAACATCTCTACAAAGGACAGTTTTCATCCCCAAAATGACTTTTTTTGACAATTAGTCGCTCTCTGAAGGACACTTTGGCTCTACAACTAGATGTTGTTTATATGTGTTTGGTTTTTTCTTTCTTGGTAAATCACAGGAATCGGCCAAATTTCTGGAGGTAAAAATATCAAGGCACACAATCCTGTGGTATTTATTCTTTAGCAGGAATATATTTAGATGGACATTTGGCCACAGGAGGGATATAGATCTCTATAAAAAGAAAAGACAATTTTCAGTTAAAACGGATGTCGCTTTGTTTAAACATTTATTTCAACGGGAGAGATGTCCTTTCTCTTTTTAATTTAAATACATGTTTGTTAATTTTTTATAAATAACTGCCATTTCTTTTAACCCATTTTCATTGAAGAGTACACAATTAGGATTGACAAAATTAGGATTTGATTTTTGAAGTGGATCAGTTTTAAAATTTTTATCCCAAGTACACGTGGTACAGGCCATGATAATCATGATGGGTAGAAGTTGGAAACTGCTTTTACTGTAAGTGCATCATATGTCTACATATGTGAAAAGGAAGTTAGACTTTTACACATACAAGTGTGGCAGATCCCCGTTTGGTTACTTGCATTCGCTGGTGGGGTTGAACTTTTGCAAGAATCAGGGGCCACTTGAGCATTTTTTTAATTAAAAAAAGTTTCCAATGCAGAATTTGATCCCAGATTGTAGTGGTGTAAAAAATGGTGTAGAGCACTTGTTCACTGACCTTCCAAAGTGAAGTATAAAGCTATTATGGGCAAATGCTTCTTTTACCCATAAAACAGACTTGCTACCATCCTTACTGCGATGTGACCTAACTGACAACCGTCCTCCATACAACCGAACTGACAATGGTGGGCTAACTCACAGAAATATAAGGATAGATGGGTATTTTCATTTATATGAAGTTTTATTTTTTTGCTTTTATCCCTAGTACACATGGTACAGGCCATGATAATCATGATGGAAAGAAGTAGGTGACTGCTTTTACTGTAAGTGCACCACATGTCTATACATGTGAAAAGCAGATCGACTTTGCACTTACAAATGTGCCAGAGCCCCGTCTGGTTACTTGCACTCGCTGGTAGGGTTGGACTTTTGCAAGAATCGGGGGCCATTGGAGCATTTTTAAATTTTTTTTTTTATCAGGAAAAAGTGCCCAATGTGAGAATCGAACCCGGGTCGTAGCAGTCAGTTTTCCTCTTGCTGGTAGAGTACCTTGTTTTATTACAATTTTGTTCTTTTTGGAGAGATTTCCTTCAAGGGATTTATAATAAAACTTACACCGTTTTGTATGTTCCATTCCCTAGAACTTTTTTTTTTTACAAATCTTTTTATTTTTCACACTGTTGGACTTTTAAAGGTAAGTTGTTTTGTTGTCCAATTTGCATGTGGTGTAGTAGTTGGTAAATGTTCTTTATATAGCTCTCTCAATATATTGATATTTAAGGTGTTCCCATTTTTTTTCATCCTCACCTCCCATTTTTTTATTCTTTTTTAAAACTCATATTTTTTATTTATATAGTTTCTGCTTGAGGAATATCTTTCATGTTTAAAATAAATTGAAGAGGCTTTTTTAAAATACGGCACTATTTGGATTAAATGAAAATTTAAATTCTTATTGAAAAAAAGGTAAAATGATAGCATTAAAATAGATGACTAGTGACCTTCTCTGCAATCTAACAGATTCTAAGCAGTTGGCCAAATATCTGGGAACAGGTTAAATCAATGAATAGTTGATTTCTGTTCCACCAGATGGCGCTCTGCCTTCTGAAAAGCACATGTGCTCCTGGTCAGGATATGCCTTTTTTTATTCTAAGCAGTCAAAAAGCCACAACACCATTTTTGACAAATTCAGAATGCCACCCTTGGAGACCATAATTTTTGGCCATTGGGTATTGTTCAAGGGGAGCTTTGGTTCAATGGGAGATCCACAAGGTATTCATGACATCTACAGAATTTGCCAATGAGGTGTTTAAGCTGGCAAAGTAGCTAGGGGGTCAGCAACCTGTGGCTTGCAAGTCACATGCAGCACTTTGGATGTGAAGCTGTGGTAGTTCTTGTATAAATAAAAAAAAAACTCTTTTTATGCCAGTACTACTTATTGTTGGCAAGAAAAAAAATTTTGTGGCTCTTTGAAATTTTGTAAATTGTAATTTTTGACTCTTCTAACTCAAAAGGTTGTCGACACCTGGGCTAGGCCATTTCTATGAACAAAATAGAGGAGAAAATAGATGTATAAAATAATGGTTACTTCTCTCCCATTACAATAGATTGGGAGAAGTAAAATCCTCAGTAATACCTATATAACAACAACAAAGCCTTTATTTAGGGCCTCTCACCCTATACAGGATTTGCCAGTTCACAAGGGATAGGGAAAACACTGTGTGGCCCGGGATATAATCCTGTGGAATCCAAATATCGCCACCGCTATATACCTATTCTTTGATATTTCATTAATTAGTGCCAGAAATGAAGGACAAAGTTGCCCCGTTTTCAGTAATACCTATATAAATAATAAGCAAAATGACTTCCGAGGGTGAGTTTCTTATTTTATATTCCATCTCAAACTTTCTTTGTGTATCATAAATCTCAATCTTTATAACTAATATTAATACACAAGATATAAAAATATATTAGTTATATATAATGCTTAAGATTCATTTTTATCATATACCCTCCTGTAGGAAGGATTTGTGATACCTGAAAACTTGAGATGAATATGCTATAAAGCAAGAAACTCACCTTCAAAAGCTGTTTTGTCCATTTTTTAACATTATAATAGATGCAAAAGCTATTTGCCATAACACTATGGCTTTGTCAATGACCCAAGTTTGAATAGATGGCTCATAGTTTTGATGGTAAATACCCATCCAACACATGTCTTGTAAAACTGAAACCTGAAAATGTAACTGTGCTACAGCATTATTCCTACAGAACAGAGTACTATGTTCTTATGTCTTAACTAGCCGAATGACCCGGGCAACGCCCGTGTTTTACCCGATTAATGTTTTGATTCAAATACTATTTGTTACAATTATAAATTGGCGCCTTATATAAATGCATATGTTAGTTAATAACTATAGCCTATGTGCTTTATCTGTCTATGTACTGTTGGCTTCCGTAGGCGTCTCTTACTGGGAAAAAGAAAGAGAGGATTCCATTTGGTTATTAACTAATATATGCATTTATTTAAGGAGCGACCCGCTCCAACACAATGGTTACAAAAACGAAAAAGCGAGTGGGGGGGGGGGGGGGCAAAGGTGGCGTGATCGTAGCCGACCAATAGGAGGGCGCCATTCCAAAAAAAAAGCAAACGGTGACAGAGACGACTGATGAATAATGACGCTCGTAACTGTATATAGAATGTTAAGGACATCTTATAAAGCCATCATGATTATGGTCTACTCTCTATTAATTTGGAATCTCTGGGAAAACATAAATTAGTCCCAATTATCAATAGAATCTCCCGTGATAGACCAGAGCCTAAAAACTTGGCGCTTAACCCAGTATTTTTTGGTTGAAAGACTACTAAAATTGATCTGGAACTTTATAACCTCTCTTGATGAGAGACCAGGAGGAGAGAATGGCCTTCCATGGAAGATCCTATTGTAGTTTCAATCAAAACACCTACATATTCAAAATACCCTCAAGGATTCATATAATGATCCTAAACTTGATTTAATTGGGATGTTGATACCAACAAATGTACCAAGCTTCGCCCAGTTTACATTGCGAACATTTGTTAAAACAATATTTTTGGGCAAACATCCATAGCTTTAGTATAATAGTTGTTAAAACTTTATTCATTGGGCAAACATTCACTCGAGGAGAGAAACAAGTTAGCAAGGTCAAAATATATATAATGGTAACAAATAATATTTAACCTAAAAAACAGCATTTTATTTTAGAAATATATACTCAGGTAAGAATTGACTCGAGTAAAACCTGGGCGTTACTCTGTTCACTCTGCTAGTTTTACCTATTTTAATAAAATGGGTTTCATTGTTCTATTATTTAAAATATGACACTTCTAAAACATATTCCACATAATTGAATTGTCATCAAGAATAAGCAAGTGGAATATATTCTTAGGTCCATTGAAGTCTATAAAAATGATATGGCACAATTTGATTAAGCTCTTTTATCTGAAGATGGTAACAACAATGTAACTGAAACATCGCACACTATTTTTTTTTTGGATTTGGTCTTGTGTTGAATATATTGTGAAACATTTATAAAAATCACTTTTATATGTGACATGAATAAAAATGAGAGTAGAGGGTGATGAGAGGGTGTCATGTATTGGGAGAGAATAGATAAAATAATTATGTAAATATTATAGAACGATATTTAAAAATTATCCCGCATGTGTTTCTTTTGAACGAAAAATCGAAATTTATTTTAAAGGAGCAATAACGACTATTTCTATCCTTAGGGATGAGGTATGAAAGGATGAATTGTGAAGAGTAATGATGAACGGAAAAATAAAAGTGTCCAGGGATGGGAACCGAACCCACAGTGTACTGCTTACCAGGCAGATGCCATGTCCACTAGGCTACTCTGGACATATGTGAATATTATATTGTGATAATCAGTGTTACATATAATTTACATTTTTGGTAAAGTTAAAAATCCAGTGTTGAAAAATATAGTCTCATACATACTTTATTTTATAAAGGTAAAACCTTAAAAAACTTTGAAGTGTCGGTGGTTTAGACATGCTCATTTACCAGGCTATTATTACAAGAATGCATTATTATTATCAAACACATAATGCCACAATATTAGCAACACATTTTATGACCCAAATTAGTTTGATATTTGAACATTTTCAAATTCTGAGTTCAAATTCCTATAATATCTAACCATTTTGGTATCACAAAATATCTAAAATAGTTATTGGTTTAATTTGAATGGGCTTTGTATAAACTATATTTTAAATTGAATCTTCATATTTTTAGCTTTTTTTAATAGTTTTTATTACTAGTTTTAATAGAAAAGTGTTAAAGTAGCCTTTGAATGGTCTACCTATGTTCTGCTCGAGTGGATGTTCCCTGAAAACATTTTTGTTTTGCCTATCAAAACTGATGCAACACTATATTATCATAAGCATTTATCACTTAAAAAAATAAGTAAATTAGTTAAGTTATTTTTTAATTTTGCTTGGTTTAAAAATGTGACAAAAAACCTCTTCGAGACACTTAACTCTATATCCTGTTAAAATTTCAACCAGATTGGTTAAATATTGAGGAAAGATATAAGGAACAAATAAATAAATATCTTGACTTAGAGAGAGATGTAGAGATTCTTGTCTTTTTGATATTTCCAGTGAGTCAGACCCGTTGAAAACATATTTCACCAACTATTCCTCTAAGCCCAGTTATGAAGGAAGGCTGTGAGGTAGGGGTGGTTAGCTAAGGAGGGTGGGTGTTGAGATGGAGGAGGCAGCAAGGCGGCCCCCAAGACCCCGACCAGCTACCTGGTGGATGGAGTGTTGCTGTCGGAGGAAGGCATGAACCTCATCAAAGAGCTCACCATCGAGCTGCCCAAGAAGCCCCGTACCAAGAGGGTGAAGGCCAAGTCAGCGGAGGAGGTCCCCTCGGAGGTGCCCGGAGAGGAGGGAGTGGAAAAGATGGAGATAGACCAGGATGAGAAGGGGGACGGTGGCACCCCCAAACATGAGTGTGCCATCGATGTTCCCGTGGAGAAGAAGAAGAGACAGAGGAATCTCCAGAAGTTGGGTAAGCTATTCAATCCTCTTCCTTCCTTTAAAATATGGGAGCTTATTGTATAACACCAACTTGGTAGTCCAGAATACGAGTTTTAATTGCAACTCCAGTAAATGTTAAGGAATAATAAAGGAATGATAAGGCACAATTTGGATTATAGATTATAAACACAAGGTAATAAGACCAAATCCCAATAAATAAATATTGTGTGACATTCCGGTAACAGCATTGTTACCATCTTCAGGCAAAAGTATTGAATGAAGGTGGTAAAATTTCTCATTCAGTACTTTTGTCTGAAGATGGTAACAACGCTGTTACCGAAACGTCACATACTATTTATTTATTTGGATTTGGTCTTATTACCTTGTGATAATAAAGGAAGTATACATGGACCCGAATCTGTCTGCAAAAAGTAAAAAAAAATTGAAACATTTTGAGGGATTGCTTTTTTATTTCTTATTTTATTAATTAATCAAAAAGGTTTACACACAAACTACAATGAGACCTCATTATTAACAACTTCTTTTATAACAAGAACTTGGTTATAAAGTCATAATTCTAAGATCCCAAGTTTTATAAGTCCTGATTGTTTTAACTCTGTGTTTTTTTAAAAAATATATTATCCCAAGTACACCAGGTACAGGCTAAGATAATCATGGTGGGTAGTTAGCGCCTGCTTTTACAGTAACTGCACCACCAGTGTCATGTGTAAAGCAGTTTGACTTTTGCCAGAGCCCCGTTAGGTTATTGTATTCATAGGTGGGGTTGGACTTTTGCAAGAATCGGCCATTGGAGCAATTTTTGTATTATAAAAAAGTGCCCAATGTAGGACAAGATAAAAAAAGGGCTTTATTCAGGTTTTGAAAGGCTGTGTTTTGTGTGAAAGGGATTGGAGGATTCTCAGCCAGGCCTCGTGCCAGGGTGTCCTCTAACAAGGAGAATGAGGGTTCGACAGCCGCTACAGGTGAGTGGTGGCCAGTTGGAGAGAGAGACGGAGAAGTCATGATGGTGGCGATGGCAGATGCAGCAACAGCCGAGTCCCAGCATCCTACAGAGAATGCCAATGACCCTGATGCACCTGCTCAACAAGAGAAACCAAAGAGGAAGAGAAGGCCAAAGAAGAAGAATGCAATTGAGGACAGTTTCCCAGCTTACCTACAGGTATGGGACAGTGGCTTTCTCCCTCTGTAAAAAGGAAATCAAACCATATGCTCAATAAGTTTTCTTTAATTAATATACACTCATGGACAAAACTTAAGGAAGTGGAAAGTCTCTTATGTCCTAGGTTGTCTTTTTTTTTTATTTTAAGGAGACAGGGGCAATTTTTTTGTTCATACTTGGTTATCTTGTGTCTTCAATAAAAGTCATTGTGTATCAAATATCTTTCAGAGTTATTGTCTGAATCCCGATATACATGTGCTAAAAGGTACAAATTTCTTTAGTTTTGTCCATAAGTGTAAATAAGCTTTCATACACTTTTGCTCTGGGACTGTATAGGAATATTTCTAATCTTAGAAGTTTTTTTTTTTTTATAGTATGCTTACCTTGTTTAGTCAAATTTATACACACATGTGTGTGTTCCTGTTCTTTCTCCAGTCTTGTGGAGCAATATCCACTCACAGCAGCAATCCCTGGGGGTGTGCAGGAGGCCTTCTTTGGGAAAGCCTTGCTGGACAGTGTGAAGGATGGGGAGAATGGCAACCTGCTGAATCCCTCAGAAATCCCACCAGTTCCAACCCCCACCAAGACTCCAGGACCTGACGTGGCCGACTCTCCCTCTAAGGTAATGTACAGTTGAATGGTTGACAGCCCCACGGATGACACTGACTGACTGCGCAGGCCATTGACGACGATGACCTCAAGGATCTCCTTCCTCTACCCCAGGAACTGTCGCAGGATGAAGAGCTGATGGTGATGCTGATGAATGACACGGAGGAGCTCACCAAACAGGACGATGGTGAGTGAGCTATTAACTACTGTTTTATCAACATATTGGGATAAGTTGCCATTCTAAGACCATTTCAAAGGTCAACAATAAAGAGAAGATGTAGAGATGGCTGGATGACGGTGGTGTGACCCAGAAGAGATGGGACTGGAGGAGGAGAGGCCCAAAGACCCCCTGGCATCCGACAACTTGGATTCTGTGCTGCTCAGCCCCAACTTTGACCTGGAGAGTGGTAAGCTCTTTGGTTAGAGCCTCTTTTATGCTTCTAGTAGATTTTTAACCTAGCCAATAGTAATGTTAGTATTCAAACAGAACACTTTAGTTCACTCGATACCAAGACTTCCAGGTTTAAAGGCTACCTTGGGGAGCTACCTTTTCACAGGGAGTCTTAGGGTTCTAGGCGGAAAAGTTTTAAACAAATTTTTGATCAATTTTCAACTTGCATCTCCAACCAACATTTACTTGTTTATACAGTACATTATAAAAGTGCTTGTAAAAAAATATATTGATATTTTAATAATATAGGATTAACTGTTGTTCTCTAGAATCTATTGTAGAACAGTTATTTACCTATATAAAAAATATTAAAATATAAAAAAATAATAATAAAACACTAAATTCTGTCCAGTTGGTTGTTGTTGGAAGGTGTGTGAGAAACTGTTGCAGATATAATAATGTGATTATAAGGTTAGTTAACATATAACTCTAAGTCAAAAAGAAGTTGGTGGACGAGCATACCCTCGAATCCTTAACAGCCATGAACTGGGATCGAATCCCGCACTGGACACTTTGTTTTAATAGGTGAATAACCTTCACATATTATTCATTGTTGTAAATATCATAAACTAGGTTGCTCTTTTTGAGTGGTACCTAGTAAAGTTATTTTGGAACCAAGCCAGGAAACTTTGATTTTGAAAAAAAAAATGAAAGCTCTCTTTATTCTCTATCTACTTGGGTAAAAATAGGGAAAATCCAGGCATTCCCTTATAGACATTTGTATAGTATTTCCTATTAAGAATTCCTATCCAAAAACCAATTTAATGGTGAATAGAGACTTTGCTAAAGAAATTAATTTAAAAACAGTAAGTTTATGAATAGTACTGGGAATTGCCAAGGAATTTTAACAGAGACTTCTTGAGTGTAACTCAGGTTGCTACATGAGTGGTGTGGATTGGCCAAGCTCAGGAATATCAACTACTTGGTAAGATTTAATAAAAATGCTTGAATAATCTCATGGCTCTCTTGAATCAGTTGATCCGAGCTGTTTTTGAAATTTTAATTGTGGATAGAAAAGTCACAAGATCACTGTACCAAAGGAAAGGTTATGCTTGTCCTTTTGGTGGCAGCTAAGGTACCATCGTGAAACAAGGGCATCAGAAGCTAGGGCTGGACCAATAAGTCCCATATAGTTTGTTCATATATTCTCCTGTTTCTTTTTGTGCTCAATAAACTAAACTTTTCTGCAGAGGTAAATATGACCTATCAATTTGGTATAATTGTGGCTTTGACGCTAGACTCATTCAGTGAATAGAGATACATGTAATGGGTGGGGGTGGTTGGAAGCAGGCCTGCCCCAGATGGACAGCAAGGATGTGGAGGACATCTTCAAGGGAGTGCTGGACCCCCCTACAGGAGTGGAGGGAGGTCCTGGGATCTCCAGTGCCACGCCAGGGTCCCATCGACCCTCCACCCCCGGCAGTCTGGGCTCCCCCTTCAGTATGCCCTCCCCCTATCCTCATGAGTAAGTCCTTTGCTTCCTTACACTCACAAAGTTCCCTACACACACCTTTTTTTCTCCTTAAAATGGATTCCTTATCACATGGATATATTTATTGAAGAGAAGATGTACTTGAAAAACAAGGAGCAATTTCTCTCCTCCCAAAGAAACCCTAGAGACTAATCCAAATGATGAGATTAACAAAACCCTTATCAAAACTTGGAGGAATGAGATCATTGTTGCTGTGGTGCCATACTGTTGACCAATCTACATGATCCTTCTTCTGCCTAAAGAAAGGTAAAATAATAAATTTAACAAAAAAAAAAAAAAAAAAAAAACGTCAAGCTGCTGGTGTATAGAGCCCCCTCCATAGCATATCCAGCAGTGCTGCAACTTGAACAAACAAGATCTATACAAGAATCCATTTCAAATTATGAATTGACTGAAAGAACATGGTCTGAATGAGCTGGCTTAGACAAGCCAACAAATGGATTAGAGGAAAATAAAAATTCAGGTAATGGTCAGCGTGCAGGAATGGAAGTCTAATGCTGTACATGACTGGTACAGAGCAGGAGGGACAAGCACTGGTTCTGTCCTCCCAAGAGATTTCCAGACTTAAGTCTGGTCATCTACGGACAACGACTTCCTAGAATGGTTGCAAGGTTTTCCCACTATGTACTAAGTGTCAACCTACAACCCCAAAACACAATATTGACTAATCCATTGATGAGCTCTACTCATCCCCAGCAGACACCATCAAAAGTCTCAAGCTCTACAAGCTTGATACCCTAATATGATTGGGTGGAGATAAGAAAGAAGAGAAGGTCAGGGCGAGGAGATTACCATAGCTTTTTCATTTTATCCAAGCTCGTTTAGAACTCTGGTTTATTAGATGTGGGTGTTGTGTGTGCAGTAGCCGCTCCCCGCATCTGGCTGATAGCTGGTTGGATGCCGGGGACAGCGACGGCTCCTCCGCCGGGGGCAAGAACTGCCAGAAGTGGGAGAGTGACGAGGCCCTGGGGGTACATTCCACCATCTCCCCGGTGCTCTACGCCAACCTCAACATGCCCACCCTCAAGCAGGAGTACCCAGGTAGGTTGAGTCTACCACCAGCTGATGTAGGGTAGACACACACAACTGTGTTGCAGTGTGGAACGAACGCATCAAACAGATCGCCAAGGTGTGGAGGAACCTCTCTGCTGAGAAGAAACAACCTTACCTGGTACTATACCCTCTACTTTATAATAACCTCTGTGTCTTTAAATTAAGAAAAAGACATCTCTTTGATTGTGTACAACTAAAAGTTGCTGATGGCTTGCACCATCTGTTGGAAAATATGAACTAATCGTTGATTTTTATTTATTCTTCCATCCATATTTCCAAATCCATATTCTTATTTTCCATAGGATCATTCAAATAATAATCTGTATATATTTATCATGTGTTATAAAACTATTTTAGAGGCGTAATATTCTTTTTAAAATAAAACAATTTTAAAAAGAATATTACGCCTCTAAAATAGTTTTATAATTTGATAACAGATGGCGCTCTAGTACATCGTAAAATTTATCATGTGTATATAATCTTTCTCCATTTTTACCCCTTTGTATATTTCCTACTTTCATAGGTTTCTCCGTCTTGTAACCCCAAGGAGAATCCTCTGTAAGACCAGTGTGTCTTATTAAAGGTTTGTGTGTGTGGTTTTTAATTATTCCAGAATTAGCTAAACCGGAATAATTAAAAATCAAAAATTAGTTGATATTTATTCTGACAGATGATATAAGCCATCAGCCATCTTTTGTTGCACGATCAGGAGAGATGCCTAAAAAATTTTATTACAAATTTTATTGATAGATGGCAATTGAATTTATAATTTTAACCTCTTTCATAATTCAACACCTACTTTAAATCAAAAAATTTTTTTTTTCAAATCCCAATAATTTTCTTCAATTTAACCGACTGTAATTCAACACTGGCTTTAATTCAACTGAGGGTTCATTGCTGACAAGACTCCTTCCTAATATTTTTCTTTCTAATTGTTGTTGTTGTTTCTTATTCCCTTGTGTAAAGATTACACGAATTCCATGAGTTCATGCTCCTCGAGCTTTTCTAATTGTAGTAAGGGGATTGTAGAAAATTGTTTGATAAAATAATATATACAGGAAAAACCTGTTAAAACAAACTTGGGATATTGCGAACCTTCACTTATAATGAACCTTAATTAATTCTTATTTTTTATTTTCTAATACAGTGAACTATGGCTAAAATGAACTATAGCTATAGTGAACCACAGGTACAATCCCATGGGGTTCGCTATAGATGGGTTTTACTGTATATATATATTGGAACTTTTTTATTTTTTCTTTTTGCTTATCCTTAGTACACGTGGTACAGGCCATGATAATCATGGTGGGTAGAAGGCGACTGCTTTTACTGTAAGTGCACCACATGTCTACACATGTGAAAAGCAGTTCGACTTTGCACTTACAAATAAATATGCCAGAGCCCCGATTGGTTACTTGCACTTGCTGGTGGGGTTGGACTTTTGCAAGAATCGCAGGCCATTGGAGCATTTTTTTTTTTAAATCAGAAAAAAAGTGTCCAATACGGGAATCGAACCTAGTCGTAGCGGTTGAAAACCAACTGTTTAGACCATCCTTCCACTGACCCCCATATTGGCACTAAAATAGTTAAGAATTATGAAAACATACTCATATATAACATGTATTTATGCTGTGATGTGTGGTGGTTGCAGCAAAAGGCCCGTGAGAACCGGGCGGCCAGCAGGCTCCAGAAGACCACACAGGTGAGTTGTCCCCAATGTCTGCCACTTGGATGGAAGTTGACTGGATGGGGACTGGTGCCAGGATTCCCCTGTGCCTCCAACCAACCCGCCCCAGACCACCTTGGACCAAGAGCGGCAATGGAAGCAGTTCCAGGCAGCGCGCCAACAGCAGCAACAGAAGCAGCAGCAGATCCTGCAGGAACAGAGGACTCAGGGTGAGATATGGTTTTTTCCTTTTTTGTCTTCCCCCCTATACTGAGGTATTGATGACGCAACACTATTACTATATATTACTATATCTACTATTTTTTTTATGGATATTTTCCAATACTTGTGACCCATCTTTTCCAAAGAGTGGGTCTCTAGAATCCTTCCCTACCATATTAATATAGGTGCATGGTGTAGCAATTGCTGTATCCACAAACAATGTGTTTTTTTTTCTTCCATAGACTCCATGTCACAACCTATGTGTTTTTGAAGCTCAATTTTATTATTGCTACTCTTAGCTGCCCAAATAACATGGATTCTCCTAGTCTCACCTCAAGGTAGCAGGATTGGACCAGGTCAAGTCAGTTTTGATTTTTTCGTTCAAGAGTGGTGTTTGCTAAAGTGGGTCTTCAGATGGGTGGTTCAGATGAAAGGCTTTTATATCATTTGTCCCAGGCAGGATGGGGGCATCAACACTTTATTTACTTGATTGTGAGCAAAGAAACAATGTGTAAAGGCAGATGATGGAACTATAGAATAAGTTATAAACACAAGGTAATAAGACCAAATCTAAATAAATAAATTTGGATTAGGTCTTATTTTCTTGTGTTTCTAATCTATAATCCAAATTGTGCCTTATATCATCTAGAATAACTTGATTCATTATTTCAGTACAATATATATTTGTTTACAAAGAGGAAATAGCCATAGATATTTTAAGCATGCTGGAATACAAATTACTGACATACTGCTAGGGTTTGAGATAACGGTGTGTTTGTTGTTCTGCAGTTCTGGTGAAGGCCCACCAACAGACTGGGATAGAAGAGCCCAAGGACCTGGCCAGTCCGACCACAGCTGAGCCCACTCCCCTGGTCCCTCAGGTAGGTTAGACCATGTTGTTCATGTCGGACTGTGGTGTGACACTGGTGTGCAGAGTCCGTTACAGCAGCAGCCTCAGCAGCTCTCCCCCCGCAAGTCTCTGATCCAGGTGCCAGCCCGGGTGAGACCTGCCCTGGTGGACACCACCCCGCCCCCCAATGTCAACATGGGCCTGAGAGGAGCCCAGAGAGGTCCCTTCCCTCCACCGTCTCCACACTTCTCCCCCTCACCCCCGTTTGTCACGGCCCCATTCCCACCGGCTGGTACCCCCCTCCAGGTGAAGACAGGGGAGGGGTTCGTGCAGCCTCCTCTGGCCTCCCCACAGACCCCCTCGTCTCCAGCGGCTGGCGGCCTGCAGCCGGGAGAGTTCCCTGTGAGGCCAGGAGACAAGACCCCCACAGACATCGAGGACAAGGCCCGGCAACAGATCCGAGACCTCCTGCAACGGCAGCAGCAGCAACAGCAGCTTAAGAAACAGGAGGCTGTGGCCAGGCAGCAATGGGGAGGTGAGTTTGGCAGCTCTTGTTGAGAGTTAGTTCTGTTTGTGGGTCTAACTGTACAATACAGCCCTTTCTGTATTTGCACAGACTTAGCTGTGTGCCAATACACACGATGACGGCGACGTGACGGCACAATTAGAGAAGCCTAAAATATCAATATACAGTTGAAACTGTATCGTTGTTATACAATCACAATTCCAAAGTCTTGAATCCCAATTATTCAACTGCACTCTTAGAAAAACATCCTGGTTATACCAACGACATAAAAATCTTGGCTCACCAGTGATGTTATTAGAGTGATATTGAACTAAAATTGCAAAATTCTATTCTCAAAACTGTGAGAAATGAAAAAATATCTTATAAATTTAAGGGTGACCAATATTTTTATTGAGGATGTCAGGTTATGTTTACACTATGGCTGGTGGTGACAGCAGAAGTGAGGCAAGATCAGCTGGCAGCTTCAGTCCTGGCTGCAGGGGCACAACAGACCAAGGACCTGAGGAGTCCAGAGCTCCTTCAGCAGAGGCAAAGTGAGTAGTCGTGGGGTGTAGGACATTCTTCCTTAACAACAAACACATTTTGATCCATAAAACACAAGGTAATAAGACCAAATCTAAATAAATAGTGTCTGATGATGGTAACAACGCTGTTACTGAAACATCATACATTTTTTATTTGGTCTTATTACCTTGTGTTTCTCATCTTAAAGTAATAAAATAATATGATGTAAAATCAAAACTGTGTGTCTTTTAAAATGAAAGTTTTATATATAAGATGATATGATGGAGTAACTAACTGTGGGGTGGGTGTCAGTGCTGATCCAGAGGCTGAGTGAAGGGGAAAGAGTCCAAGGTTTCCGCTACCCAATGCCTCCAGGCCTCCGTCCAAGATTGAGTAAGTTGTGCCACAGATGTAGAGAGGAGCTCTAGTCTCATGTCTGGTATGTGTTCTGCAGCAGCCGAGGTGTTCAGACATCCTGCCACTGGCCAGCTGGTGGACTCCCGCATGGTAGCCTTGCGCACCTTGCAGGATCCACGCTTCCGCATGTACTTCCTCCAGCAACAGCGAGCTGCAGCTGCTGCTGCCAGACTGCCGCGACTCACCCCTGACAACATTGAGCAACTGCTGCAACAGAAAAGCCTAGCTGCCTTGGGTAAGTGTCTCTTACGCTAGACCTTTGACAGAATTCTTATTGCATACCTGTAGTGAAGGAAACACAGAATTGAAATTTCTTGTCAGGGATATTTGAGGGATTGACTTTTCTATTATGTTTATTATTTTATATTATACTAGCGGATGTACCCGGCTTCGCCCGGGTTAAGGTTTGCCTAACGAACATTTGTTAAAACAATTCTCTATAAACTTATAAAAAAATAATAGATATATTTTGATAATTTGAAACTCGTAAATTTGAATCTCTCGATAAAGTGAACATTTTTCCCCGGTCCCTGTGTGCCGTGTCATCCTGAATTTTGTCTTTCATAATTTTCTACATTACAAAATCATCGTTTTATCTAGTGAACATATTTTCCCGGTCCCTTGAAAAATACTCGATAAGTTGAATAAAATCATGGTCGTGAATCTCTCGATAAAGTGATTATTTTTTCCCGGTCCCTGTGTGCCGTGTCATCCTGAATTTTGTGTTTCCTAATTTTCTACATTACAAAATCATCGTTTTATCTACATATTTTCCCGGTCCCTTGAAAATACTCGATAAGTTGAATAAAATCATGGTCGTTTATGGAAGATGGACGTAGTTCCCGGAGGTCACCCGCCCCCCGCTTGCGAGTTAAAGCTACAAATCTGCAAATACCTCTAAGGATATTTAAGATATTCAAGAAATTATTTTTCGTAAACCTTTCCGGGGATATGCCTAATAATATCCCAAATTTTCACGGCGATTGGATGTATGGTTTTTGAATCCATAGAGTACAGACAGACAGACATTCAATTTTATATATATAGATAAATATACCTTTTTTGGAGAGGCCGCTGATCATATCAAACCAGCTCGAGGAGCATGGATTTATGGAATTTGTATAATCTTTGCACAAGGTGATAATAAATGACAACAACATTATTTTTATTTAGAAATAGTACTTTCTCAAGCTCCTCTTTTAATTCTTGTACAAGTTAAACTTATAAAACAAGGACAAATAGATTTTTGGGTGTTAAGCACCACACTACAGTAAACTTTCTTCCAACCACAATGTACTTCATGGACTTATAAACTACATGTAGTCTTCTTCTTTCTTATCTCACTACATGTAGTTCTTAGCTGAAATAAAAAAAATAGTTAACCTCCCCCATACACCATGTATTAGCATCTGCCTGAGCCTGAGCGGACGTGTTTTGCATCGCTCTTCGCTACTCAAGCTAAGTATAATTTACTTTACTGATCTTTTGTTCTTTCTTTTTAGTTCTTATTAGCAAGAAAATATCAACTTTTCCTTTTGATCGTTATCTATTGCGGAGATTCATAGCTAGAATGAGATATGAACTCATTAATTTTAAATCGTTTGGATGAAATATTTAAGTATTTTTCTGACAAATATGATAGCAATAGGAAAAATCTTTGCAAAGAGGATATTGGTTATTTAAAAGGAACTATTAAACAAATAAAAGATAGCGTATGTGAACTAATTAAACTTGATGAAAATGTTTCAAAAATTGAAGGATGTCTGCAAACTAATTTAGATGAAATAAAAAATGAACTACGTAAATTTGCTTCAAAAAGCACAACTAAGGATACTTATGCAGATATGGTTAAAAATAAAATAGGAAAATCAATACAGAAAGACGGATATACAAATGAAGAGAAAACTTTGATTATTTCAGCAAATAACAATCTAAACGTATCAGGCATTCATCAACTGGTAAGCGAAAAAATAAAACTTTTACGGCAGGAAGGTAACAAAGCTAAAATAACAAACATAATAAATACGAAAAATGGTACAATCATTAAATCTTCTAATGAGGAAGATATCGACCAGCTTCTAGAAAGTTTCAAAAATACAGACGAAATTAACAAAATAAGCAAGGTATACAAACCAAAACTAAGAGACCCAAATATACTTATCAAATCTGTCAATAAAATAACTGATATAACCAATCTGCCAACTATATTATGCAATATGAATCCGGAGCTTGACAACCTACAAGATCATATAAAGGTTCTTTTTCCGATCAAATCTAATAGGCAGGAACAAGACATCGTGCTGAGAGTCTCTACACAAGTATACCAAATATTAAAGAAAACTGGTAAAGTTTACACAGACATACAACGCTGTGAGGTGAGAGATAAAATACTGGTTAGCCAATGTCAAAATTGCTTTGAATTTAACCCTAAGCATCGTACAAACAACTGCCCTAATTTGAAAAAATGTGTCAAATGTGGCCAGGAAGGTCAGCATCTTTGCTCTGGCAGCATTAAGTGTTGCAATTGCACGAAACACCCATACTTTAAAAATGGAAATCAAGATCATAAACCAAACTCCAAAGACTGCCCGATATATGCTAAACAAATTGAGTATACGATACAAAAAACTGCCTACACAACTACTGAACCACAATATAAAAATGAATAATACGCTTGGAGCAGTAAACAAACGGGGCACGTACTTAGATACCATACAAATTAATAAAGTCAAAATTGTCCAACAAAACACCAGAAAAAGCATTGCATGTATTAATGAACTCCGCGCTTCCAAAGACTTTACGGAGGCTGATATAATTTTAATACAGGAACCATACACAATAAATGATGAAGTAATATACTCATGGTCCGCGAAAAAGTTTCAACTGGAAAACTTCCGAAATGTCAATACAGCAATCATTATAAATAATGCCTTTCTTCAGACTAAACTAATCAAAAAATATACAAACACATTTGCAACAACAATTATGATTTATACCTCAACTAAAAAAGTCATAATCTCAAATATATATATACAACCAAACTCTATGAAAAACGAACATACAATATTCTTAAGACAACTAAGTAATGAGTACGAAGATTTACCAGTGGTCATATGTGGAGACTTCAACGCAAGAGATCCACTATGGTTTGACTCGAAGAAAAACTACAATGGTCATAAACTAACACCACAAATAGACGATTTAAACTTAACGATACATAATGTCAAAACTCCAACATGCCGAAATGCGAGCATAATCGATTTAACGTTAACAAATAGACGGGCAATTAGCAATATTAGAAACTGGAGCTCTAAACAAATCTCTCAAATATCTGACCACAAGGCAATAACATTTGATGTCTGTATAGATGATCAATTCTCCACAATCACTTCTTATTCAAATTGGAAATTCAATGAGCGGGGAGTTGACTGGAGTCAATACACTCAGAGCGTGGATGGAACTGACCATGAGAAGATTAAAAAGATTAAAAACTATATAGAAAATGCTTCTACACCAGAGATGATAGATCAAACAATAAGAGAAATTACAAATATCTTAATTGAATCTGCCTACTCAACATTAAGAATTAGGGAAAACAACTCTATGAGAGGTAGAGCGAACAACTGGTGGAATGCAGAACTGGAAATTATGAAAAATAACTTTCACTATATAAGAAACTTATATTACCGAAATCCTAATCCTCCACGTTATATTGCTGAATTGTTCAAAAATACACGAAATAAATATATACGTGAAATTAAGAAAGCAAAAAGAATTTCATGGAGAACTTTTCTGGAAGAAAATAATTCAAACAATCCTTTTGGAAATTTATATAGAATATACAAAAAATTTAAAGGAACACCTGACAAGCAAATACAAATATTGGAAACAAATACATATCATGAGCGGTTGCAGAGAACCGAGGGCTTGTTAGCTTGTCTCTTTCCTGATGACAGCCTCAACGATGACACGAATTTACATAAAGAAATAAGAAACTATAAACCAAAGCTTTTGAATACAGCAAATATAGTAGTCACAATGAAGGAAATAAATGATATAATTGATAAATTAAACCCAAGGAAATCTCCTGGAACTGACTATATATCTAATAATATGATATTGCATACTAAACACCTTATCGCTCCGCTCTTGACCAAGCTGTTTCAGAAGTGTTTGGATATGAGCTACTTCCCAAATGAGTGGAAGAAAGCAGAAGTGTTGGTTATCCCAAAGCCAGGTAAAGCTGACTACGGCGAGTATAAGAGCTACAGACCCTTATGTTTGAACTCAAACATTTCTAAAATCTTTGAAAAAATTATTAACAATAAAATAATCAAACACTATGAAGAAAATAAGATGTTCAGTAATCGTCAACACGGATTTACAAAATCACGATCAACAATAACAGCGCTAACTGACATTGTCAAAACTGCTTTAGACCACAAAGCTAAGGAATTTACGGCCATTATAACAATCGACATCAGTGGAGCATTTGATAATGCATGGTGGCCAATGGTGCTAAAAAGAATCGATGAAGATAATGTAAATGCATCTATTGTTAAACTTTTCAAGTCATATTTTGATAATAGGAAAATAAGATACAGATACACATCAATTGAAGTTCAAAAAACACTAAGCAAAGGATGCCCGCAGGGAGGACCTATTTCCCCTACAATATGGAATATAATCATGAACGATTTACTATGCAAGTATACTGAGCCGAATAGTGAAATCATCGGATACGCAGATGATATTACGGTGATATGTTGGAATAAAAACCTAATAGAACTTGAAAATACAATAGGAAGCATAATGAGAAAAATAACAAATTGGTGTGAAAGCAGCAAATTAAGAATATCCAAGGAGAAAACGAAGGTTTTGCCTTTGTTCAATAATAAAAAATTTACAATAACTTTGAATAACAATACCATTATTCCGGTAGATAGGGTAAAAATTTTGGGAATAACCGTCAAAAACCACAGAAATAAGAATAAACTTGATTTTATGCCGCACATTGATGATACTATCACGAAAACAACCAGAGCAAGTGGATATCTATTAGGATTAACAAAGAAGGCCTGGGGTCTTGACAGCAAAAGGAGAATTGTACTGTACAAAACACTATTTAGAAATACAATAATATACGGATCTACGATATGGTACCAATTCATCCCAAAAAAAGCCAAAGACAAATTAAACTCGCTACAGTATAAAATTCTCAAACATGGTATACAAGCATACAATACAACATCGTCAAATTGTACGCATATCATTGCTAGAACTCCAAAGCTCACCCACTTCATTGAATCAAATATATTGAAAATAAATATAGATTACAACCGATTTGTCCCAGCAAAAATAGTCATAATTTCTAACTTTATAAACCAGAAACAGCAGGAATATTACGAAGCGACCAATGAAAATTTCAAAAGTTTCTTCAGTGGCCCAAAAATTCCTAATTTTATTAAACCTAACTTCTATAATGTGCAATTCCTCACTGGACATGGCGACTTCAATTCATACCTGTTTAAAATTGGCAAAGCTGAATCACCTGGATGCTCGTGTGGAGGCGAAGAACAGAACCCCAGACACTTATTAACTGACTGCCCGCTGACCGCTGATCTTAGGGAACTAAATCAACTTCCCATAAATTTGCAACATCTGGTCTCCACTAAGGACATATACCAAAGATTCAACAAATTTTGCAGAATGTATTTAGCTAGTTAAGTGATTACTAATGTAATCAATTTGCATACTGATATGTAAATATGTATATATCTTCTTAACTACTTTTCTTTTGTGTCTTTCATTTAAATGTTTATATTTCACGCGCAAATATCCGAATTGTGGATATAGCGTGTACTCTGCAATTGATAAATAAAAATAAAAAATGTATCTTGAATTCCTGCTGTTTAAGATAATGAGCAAATGGTCTGTAGAATTGGAGAGCTGAGCAAATGGTATAAATGTGTGTTATTTGATGGCGGAGTGTTTGAATTGAGGCCTTGGTGGGGTTACAGCGGGCCAACAGCAGCAGCAAGCGGCAGTCCTGCAGCAGACCTTGAAGCAGGACCCCACCAAGCAGGAGGATGCCAAGCTGCCCACCACCAGAGACCTGGTGAAGGAGGTGGTGGGGGTGGCAGCCCACGTCCCTGAAGACCCCACACCTGACGACATTGATGATGACGACGAACTCCTGGGACTTGGGAATGACTTCAACATCCTGGAGTATGCCGACCCTGAGCTGGACAAGGGCTTTGTTGGGGAGGGAGAGAAGAGCAACATCTTGGATGAGCACCTGGACCTGGATGACAAAGATGACGAGATGGGCAATGTGGAAGATGTCAAGAGTGCCTCCTCTCAACAGAAGCAAGCCCCCAAGAAGAAGGAACCTGGCCAGAGTGATCCTAAGGTAGGACCAGTTGCAACTGAGCCCCCCAAGGAAGCCCTTCCTAAGCCAGAAGGGGTGCCTGTCAAACTGGAGAACATTGTCATGCCAGGCACTTCCACAGCCAAGGCAGTGGAGCTCAAACTTCAAATGGCATCTTCCCTCATTCAACCAGCTACCCCTGGTTTTGAAGTTTCCAAGATGGGCCAAAGCCCCATAATAAAGACTGAACCAGAGGGACTCAAGATGACTCAGCCTCCGCCCTACCCTGGCAAAATACCCCCACCTCCTTACCCCAGTGCAGCCATGGCCAGGCCAAGAGTAGCCAATGAGCCGTTGCTCCTGCAGGACCTGGTGGAGCAAGAGAAGAGGGAACAAAGGCAGCAGGGACTGGTGGCCCCTTCCACAGACTCCCTGCTGAGTGACATTGAGTTTGAGCAGTTGAAGGATGACATCTTCTCAGGGCCAGATGAAGGTCTGGGCAGTCCAATGATAAACACAGCTGCCCAGCAGGTGCCTGGAGGCTCTCAGCAGCCAAGGATCCCGGGCACTATTGCCGCAGCTCTGGCAGCCAAGCAGCCAGGACCCTGGCCCCCTACTGCTAACCGCCCTGCTCCTTTGCTTTCCACCGCCTTGGGACAGAGGGCTCCATTCACCTTGTCCAGCATCCCTCCTCCCCCCACTCCTCCGCCGGAGCCCAGCACAGAGCAGGACTTCCAGGCCCAGGCCAGGTACGAGCAATGGCTGCTGCAGCAGCAGAATGTCATTGAGTCCCAGAACAAGTACCTGGAGATTGAGATCAACAAGCTGAGGAAGAACAAGAAGTCCCTCAATGCCAAGCAGAGGCAGATGAGGAAGAATGGCAATGAGCTGGGGGAGCCCGAAGCGGCAGACCTGGCCAGGATCATCACAGAGCAGACCACGATCCAGAAGCAGCTGGAGCAAGTGAGGAAGATGGCGAGGCAGCACTCGGCGCTGGTGCAGGACTACAAGAACAAGCAGCAGAAGAGGCTCCAGGCCCAGAGCCTGGTGGCCCCTCCCTCCCAGTCCCCCCACAGAACTGTAAGTGGCTGGTGTCTCTTCTGTTCTGTTCTGACAGTGGTGCATGCGCAGGGTTCCGGGACACCCCAGTCTCCCCTCATGCCCCCATCCCCCATGGCTGCTCCCTCCCCATCCCCCCGACTGCAGCACTCCCCCTCCCCCCTGCTCCAACACTCTCCTTCCCCCATGATGCATTCCCCCCATATCCCACAGCAAGCCTCCCCCCATGTGGGAGACCGCCATCCTTCCCAGGTAAGTCTTTGAAAGGTTTTCACAATCTCCCTACCATAATGAGAAAATTTGTGAAATACCTAACACCATTGTTAAACCCTCTCACATGTTTTTTGCCTGTTTTGCAAGGCGAGTTTAATAAAACAAGTTAGTTAAATATGAACAGCTCTAGAAGCTTTAATTCAATGTTGGCTTGCTGTGTTAAGATCTTTCATATTCAACAATATTGGGATTCTCAGGTCTTCAGGTTTTTTAGTGGAGTGCACACACAAAATTATGGTGTCTATCAACAGCATTCAGTCGGTAGGTGTGCCATGAAACTTATATAATTTTGTAACTGCTTATGAAACCTTTTGAGAGAAAATTTGAATATGACAATTTCCCCTTCACTCACGACAAATAGATGCATGTGTTAAAGGCTGCGATAATCAAAGTTCATTTGATTTTAAAGATTTATCTATGTTTAGATCTTTAAATTTCTCTGTCACATGAGTGTTTGGAGGTAATAATAGTTCTATTAATTAGTTTTAATTACCTACAGCCACTTTGAAAACATCAGTCCTCATCTGATTACTGAAGCAATGTCAGACCCGATCAGTACTTGGAAGGGTGGCCACATGGGAACACTGGGTGCTCTAGGCTTTTCTTCTTCTGAGATCAAATCCTCATTGAGCACTTTTTTTTCTTAAGGAAAACATTGCTTTCAATGGCCCTAATTCTTGCAACCCCACAAGTGAGTAAGTAACCAAACAAGGCTCTGGCACACTTGTAAGTGCAAAAGTTGTTATGCTTTCTATATGTATAGACATGTGGTGCATTATGGTAAAAGCAGTCTCTAACTACTACCCAACATGAAAATCATGGCCTGTACCATGTATACTAAGGATTAAAAAAGGTTTTAATATTTTACAATGGCTTGAGGGGGTCGGTGGAAGGCTGGTTAAACCGTTTGGTTTTAGACCACTAGGACCCGGGTTTGATTCCCGCATTGGACACTTTTTTTCTGTTTAAAGTGCTCCAATGGCCCCCGATTCTTGCAAAAGTCCAACCCCACCAGCGAGTGCAAGTAACCAAACGGGGCTCTGGCATTTGTAAGTGCAAAGTCGAACTGCTTTTCACATGTGTAGACATGTGGTGCGCTTACAGTAAAAGCAGTCGCTAACTACCCACCATGATTATCATGGCCTGTACCACGTGTACTAGGGATAAGCAAAAAAAAAAAAAAAACAATAGCTTGATAAGGGAGCTTTGAGTAGGCTATTACCACTGTTGAGAGTTAGCTCCAAGTTGGCGAAACTACCCTCTTAGCAAAACTGTGGTGGTCACGCCGTGGATCACCTCACCATCATGGCTGCATGTGTCCTTCATTTTATGATGATGTTTATAAAAATTCTCTCATTAAACGACAATATAATAATTTGAGCCTCCACTTCTACTTTTAATTAAAAAAAAAAAAAGATAACTTATTTTAAATTATATATTCAAGGCAAGCAAGACCAATTCTGAATAGGTAATGTGATGTTTCTGAAACTTATTTGGTTATGTTACCTTGCAATTATTTTTTTTTTCGCTTATCCCTAGTACACGTGGTAACAGGCCATGATAATCATGGTGGGTAGAAGTAGACGACTGCTTTTACTGTAAGTGTCTACATATGTGAAATATGACATGTCCACATGTCTACATATGTGAAAAGCAGTTCGACTTTGCACTTACAAATGTGCCAGAGCCCTGTTTGGTTACTTGCCCTCGCTGGTGGGGTTGGACTTTTGCAAGAATCGGGGGCCATTGGAGCATTTTCAACCTTGCAATTCTTCATATATAAATCAAATTTTATCTCCTCCTTTAAACAGGCTTATTTTTTACTCTTTCAAAAACTTCCATTTAACATATACAATTAAACCTGTCTATAGCGCCCCCTCTAAATAGTGCCTCCCTCTCTATAGCGCCCGATTTTAAATACGTAGTACGATGCGATTTACATTAAAAGTGACATGTCTATAGCACCCTATTTTGGTGAGTCCCAAGAAGGGGCGCTATAGACAGGTTTAACTGTATATATTTTTGTACCATGGGTGGGGCAAGACAACCATGATTAATGTAAGAAGAAAGCTTAAAAGTGAGTCATCCATGGCAGATATACAATCAACACTCTGTGCGTGTCTAGGATGACCCCAGCGCCTTCTTCGGAGATTCAGGAACCCCCCAGGATCAGGACAACACTTCCCCCCCAGGTAATGTGGCCCCAAGTTCCTGGTTGTGGTGGAACAGTACTTCTAGGTCATCCCCACCACGGAGATGGCATTTCCACTAATAAACTTTGGCTTTCCCCTTCTTACTCTTGGAAGGATTGTCCCGTAGGTTTTCCTCCTCCTCCTTTGTTTTGTCCATTCTATTCTTCCTCTCTCTCTTCCCTTTGTTCCTTCTCCATTGTTGTTCTTCCTCCTCACATGACACATGTTTCAACCTGCTCTCAATCAAAGATAAGACTAAATACAAAGAACTGATTCTAGTTGTGATACTTTAGTAGCTGCATTTGTGACTGTTGTTATACTAGTCTACTAAGAGTTTTTTTTTTTGTTTGTTTGCTATTGAGTACTGTTGTTGTCGTGTCCCCAATCATTTATAATTTCAAAATTTTCCTTTTTCTTGTTTTCCAGATTTATTTTTTTGTAAGTTGGAGGTCTCCTGAATTTTTTTTTAAATCCAGGTTTTGAAATATATATTGCTTTAAGAATTTATTGATTTTTTTTTTTTGTTTTCAATTTGTATTATTTTTATTGATTAAGTCACATGTTTGGTATATGTTCTTCAATGATTTCAAAGTTTAGTTTCCCATTCCATTATCCTCATCATATTTAATTTGCACAAAAGCTCACATACTAGAGAGAAACAAGAAATATATATCCTATGCAAATACAGTAGAACTACCTCTCAGTAAAGGACAACACCTAGTTGCAGAACCAAAGTTTTATTTAGGGAAAGGCGTCCTCTTGCCAAAGAGTTGCTAAATAGTAAAAAATGGTGATTTTTCAAATAAAAACTGTCTTTTATAAATGGATGTCCTCTAGCGTGAATGTCTTCTCATGGAGGTTCTACTGTGTATATTTTGTACAGGAAATAATCCCAAGTTATTATTTATTATATAAAGAGAATATAGAAGGTGGAGTGTTATATATATATATTGGTGGATAAATCCTTAGCTTTCGAGCACAATGTTCTCCTACCTTCACCTTACGATCCGCTCTTTAAAAATAAAGGTCACCTCTCCCGTCAAAATAGATGCCATCTATTGACCGTCAGCACAAACTAGCAGCCTTGGGTCAGCGACATTCAAGTAGACTGACAGACAGTAGCTTGTGACGACAGTCAATAGATGGCGTTTAGTTTTGAAGTCTTATTTTGACAGGAGAGGTGCCCTTATTATTTTATAGAACCTTCCGGCAAATTTTCCATCTAGATCCACTCTTTATTTAAACTATATATTTTACAAAGGAAAGGTCTGTACCAGTAGTGGATGTTGATAGAGTAACATTAGATAACTCTTGCGAATGAGATACATTTTTCACCCACCTCCCTTTATAATCCAATTTTTTTCAACAAATAATTTTGATTAAAAAGTTTGTTGTGTATATATTTAAAAAAAAAAAGGATTTTCATTTTACCAATATTTCAGTTAGCTTCACGCCAACCTTTTGTCAAGTCATAACAACCTACCTGTATAAACAAACACTGCGCTATGATACTATGTGTATTGTTGTATAAAATAAATACGTTATTGTGCCTTGACAAAGGTTGGCGGTGTTCATCTAACCCAAATATTGACAAATCCTATTTTTTCTCCCATCCAAATATTTGCCTTTTTATCAACCCAAGATTTAATTGGTGGATTCCACAATAGGCATCTTGATATTTGAAATGGATTAATAAATAATAGTAACAGACCAAGAGAGATATTCTCTTCTTCTTTCTTATCTCCACTCAATCATATTAAGGTATCAAGCTTGTAAAGCTTGAGACTTTTGATGGTGTCTGCCGGGGAAGAGTAAAGCTCATCAATGGATGAGTCAATACAGTCAATAATGTGTTTTGGGGTTGCAGGTTGAGAATTGCACTTAGTACATAGTGGGAAAACCCTGCAACCATTCTGGAAAGGCATTGTCCGTAGATGACCAGACTTAAGTCTGGAAATCAAAGACTGTTGTTCCCTTGGGAGGACAGAACCGGTGCTTGTCCCTCCTGCTCTGTAACACTCATGTGCAGCATTAGATGGATATCCTCTATTATTAATAACCTCTAATTTTAATATAACGCTGAAGTTATATGCATTATTTATTTTTATATATTTTTTCAATAATCATTTATTACAAGCTTTTAGATTACATTTTCCTTCAACAAGTACATATAGCTACAAGAACAGGTGCGTGCATAAAGTCTTCTTGTAACCTATGTGCCTGTTGTGAAGAACATACATGTCTGAAAGCTTGTAATGATTACTGAATAAATGTAATGCTTCCTTCTTCATAGTCTGCCTGTTTCAGTGTTACCTATCACTATGGTATTGTGGTCTAACTTACTATAATTTAACAGTCTATAAGGTAATAAGACCAAATCCAAATTAATAGTGTGTAATGTTTCGGTAACAGCGTTGTTGCCATCATCAGACTAAAGAGTAAATGAGAAAAAATATCACAGAATCTTCTTAAATAGTACTGTTAACAAAGGTGTGAACAAGATGGCAGTTATGAAGGAAATAGTTTTCTAAGAAAACCTAAAATATTATTCTTAGAGTTAGAAAACTATTTTCTTCTTATCTGCATTCTGATATTACCTTGTAGTGTGTGTGTTATATTCTATAATCCAAATTGTGCCTTATCTCAATTTAAATCTTTCTTTTTAAAATTAAAATTCTCTCTAGCCAAATTATCAAGCCATTACATAACAACAATACCATCAAATGACCTGTCATCAAAAGGAAGTTCTGAGAGGACAGGAATGCTGCCAGCCACCAATCTCTGCCTGGTTGAGGAGAAATTGATAGAAAAATAGGTTTAACTGTATGTCATACTGTTGTTAATGTCCATCAAGTTGACTTTTGGGGACTGTGTATACCAGATCCAATCTAGTAAATTTTTGTTGTAATTTCAAAGTTTTAACAAGGTGGAGAGTCATTTATCAGCTTCCTCTGATCATCTGGGTACAGGGATTAGTTTATAAGGGAAGATTTGTTTGAAAACTATAACCTTCTCAACATAAAAATACTTTCAGTAAGACCCTGCTAAAACAAACCAGGGATATAGCGAACCTTCCCTTATAACGAACCTAAAATAATCCTCCATTTTTATTTTATAATACAGTGAACTATGGCTATAATTGATAAGGCACAATTTGGATTATAGATTATAAACACAAGGTAATAAGACCAAATAAATAAATAGTGTGTGACGTTTCGGTAACAGCGTTGTTACCGAAACGTCACACACTATTTATTTATTTGGATTTGGTCTTATTACCTTGTGTTTATGGCTATAGTTAACCATGGCTATAGTGAACCACTGGTTCAGTCCCATTGGGATTCGCTATAGAGAGGTTTTACTGTATATGTTTGAACGGTAACAGGTATTTTGGCTTTGTCACTGATCAGATTCTTCTGGTTTGTAGAGATGGTGTGCATGCTTCTAGGTTTATTTTTGAGAAATGAGAGGTGACCTTTCTTTTTATAGTAATTTTCTATTTACAATTCATTTTAATATTCATCTTAACACATGTTGTTTGACCGTCAAGTTCTAATTATTAATTACTGGCACACTTCTATAGAACAATTGTGGTTCTCTATTTTGTATGCTTTACAAGCTTGATACCTTAGTGTGATTGAGTGGAGATAAGAAAGAAGAAGATGTTGTTAGTTGATATATAAAGTTGTGAAACTGGTTTACTGAACCAGCAGCAAGAAATGGCATTTTTAATAATTTGGTTTTGACTTCTAAATTTACTATCACTTATGGTGAACATTCATTTGATCGGATGTCTCCTACCAAGACTGCTTTGAGCTTGGGTAGGTTATTTAGGTTTTCAGAGGTAAAAGGGTATTTTGTTATAGCTAATGATTCTACCTGGATAGAAGTTCTTGCGAACATAGGAGATTGAAGAATAACTGTTTCACAACACTTTGGGGAGTCTGTGACCCATTGGTGTATAGTGTGGTGGTGATTTTGTGAAACTGATTGGGGGAGAACACTCATGGCTTCATTTAAATGGAATCTGTGGGATGTTTGTGTCTTTCATTGTTGTTTTTGGTATATCTGCATCCTTTATACTTTACAAAGATCTGATAAGGTACCATTTGAATTATAGAAGTCCATTGAAGTCTTATCAAAAATACAAGAAAATAAGACCTAATCCTTATTCTTTTGTCTGATGATAGTAATGATGCTGTTACTGAAACGTCGCACACTTTTAAATTATTTGGATTAGGTCTTATTTTCTTGTATCTATAATCCAAATCGTGCTTTATCATCTTATAAAAATTGATATAGTCAATTTGGAATTATAGATTAGAAACACAGGATAATAAGAGCTAAGTCGGCCTGCCACTGAGTAGTGCTCTCAATCTTAATGACAAAGGCAGATGCATTCTACTTCACCCAGTCATGATGGTTGGAGATAAGAAAGAAGATAATAAGACCAATTTCAAATAAATAATGTGTTATGTTTTGGCAATGACATTGCTAACATCATCAGATAAATCAGTACAGAATCTTTTTTTCTGATGATGGTAACAACGCTGTTACCAACACGTCGCATACTATTTATTTGGTCTTATTACCTTGTGTAATCTATAATACAAATTGTACCTTATCCATTTTTGATAGACCTCAATGGACCTAACACACACTATTTATTAATTTGATTTTAGTCTTATTACCCTGTGTTTACAAAGATTTTTTTTTTACCTCTCACAAGTTTTCTTTCATATTTGGTTCCTTATTACTCCTCTAAGTGTCATGGCCTTGATAACCTCTAGCCATCACAATGCAGATTCCCATTTTTTTTTAAAGGGTGGTAGTGTAGCCTCCTAGGATTCCATCTCCCATTATGCAAATAGAACCACACCTCCATTGGGACCTCAGTACCCTGCCTGCCTATATAAAAGAAGCAATACTCTGACAAATTGTACACATTTTTAGAGGTTAGGAAAATAATCTTCTTCTTTCTTATCTCCACTCAATCATATTAAGGTATCAAGCTTGTAAAGAAACACCAGCATCTGATGAATTGAAAGTTGCTGATTGGCTTGATCCATCTATCAGAATAAATATCATCCAATTGTTGACTTCAAAATTTTCTAGAATAATTAAAGATCAATAATTAGGTACATTTTTTTATTATAGATTAGAAACAAAAAGTAATAAAGATCAAATTTAAATAAATAATGGGATGTTTCGGTAACAATAATGTAACTGAAACGTCAAATACTATTAATTTTTTGGATTTCATCTTATTACTTTGTTTCTAGTTGATCTTAATTTCAGTTGTACGATCGAATGCTTTATCTTAATTTATCCCCTGATCATGGTACAGATTCACCTTTTTTTTTTTAGATATGCTTAAAGAATGTTAAAATTTAGATATGAAGAAAAGTGGTAACACACAAGATGAAAAGATCAAATCCAAATAATTAAAATTATGTGACATTTTGTTAACAGAGTAATACAAGAAAATAGACCTAATCCAAATAATTTAATAGTATGTGACGTTTCGTCAACATCATTGTCACCATCATCAGACAAAAGAATAAAATTTTAATAATAAAAAAATTCTAATAATAAAAAATAAAAATTTTATTCTTTTGTCTGATGATGGTGACAATGCTGTTGCCAAAACATCACACACTATTAAATTATTTAGATTAGGTCTTATTTTCTTGTATTATAATCTATAATCCAAATTGGGGGGTCGGTGGAAGGCTGGTTAAACCGTTTGGTTTACGACCACTACGACCCGGGTTCGATCCCCGCATTGGACACTTTTTTCTGTTTAAAAAAAAAAAAATGCTCCAATGGCCCCCGATTCTTGCAAAAGTCCAACCCCACCAGCGAGTGCAAGTAACCAAACAGGGCTCTGGCACATTTGTAAGTGCAAAGTCGAACTGCTTTCACATGTGTAGACATGTGGTGCGCTTACAGTAAAAAGCAGCCGCTAACTACCCACCATGATTATCATGGCCTGTACCACGTGTACTAGGGATAAGCAAAAAAAAAAAAATAATAATCCAAATTGTAATTTATCATCAGAGATAGAGAGTGTTGTTACAATCTTAAGACCAAAGTAAATAAAATGATTATTCAACTATTTGGATTTTTAGGTCTCTCTTGTGATTATTTTTTTTTTCTCTAATCTAAACTATACCTCATTACATCCCTTCCAAAACTATGTATTCACGCCAACTTTAATTTAACCCAGAAATTCTGATCCCTTGTGTTGAATTGAAGAAGTTGGAGGACTGTATTTGACATTCTTTTTATTACCAAATGGAAGGTTGTTGTTGTTGGTGGTATATATAGAACTTTTGTTATTCATTCTGAGAGGATACTTTCCAATTCATTATAAGTAATTTAAAATTTTCTTGTTTTGTGGATAAATTGGGAATAAAATAGACAACATATAATATTTTATGAGTGCATGTTTTTAATTTGATCTTTTAAGAACCATTTTTTTAAATTGTTAAATAAATAATGAGAACACATGTGCATAGAGGAATTGAATAAAAATGTATTTAGTAGGTATAAAAGGATTAATAGTGTATTTCAAAGAAGTATAATGATCTATCACAATAGCAATGAGGCCAATTGGTGTTGTGTGGTCAAAAACTTTTTTTTCTAATTAAATATCTCAGAGAAAAATATATATTCAAATAAATATTTTTTAAAATAACTTAAAATAATTCATTTTCTGACTATAAAATAAATTAAAAACACCAAAACAAATCCTTCTCTTGAATGAAAATTAATAAAAAAATAATTATTTTGCAACAGATTATTTAGTTGATAATAATAATAATAATAATAATTTAGAAATGAGTTTTACATGAAACATTTATTACTTTTTTTTTTAATTTAATTAAATTTGACCAATGACTAACCATGTTTTTTTTTTTTGTTGAAACCTTAATTATTTATTTGTTTATTTTTACTTCTTACTTTCTATACTATGACCTATTCTTTTAAATTTATTTATTTTAAATGCCATTATATAAGTTAAATTTAGATATAAATTTTACTGATAAGCAAAAAAAAAAAAACTACACACACAGTCTTAGAAACTTTATTTTATAAACTTCTATGCTTTATTGCTTAGGTATAACTTATTGTGCACTTTCTATTTTCTTATTTGATTATTCATCTTGTCAACATATTTACAGTGTGGGTTGTTTGCCTTTTGCTTTCTAGGGAAATCTGAAGAATTGTAAATATATATATATATATTTGTGCTCCTGGTCAGGATAAGCCTTTTTTATTTTTAATATCAACACCTGACTTTTTTATTATTTATTTTTCTATTATTTTTTCATATATAGTTTTAAAAGGGAATAACATTTTTAGCCTCTGATAAGGTACAATTTGGATAATAGATTAGAACTACAAGGTAATTAGACCAATAAATCCAAATAAATAAATCTTGGTTAATAGTTAATTTATTTGGACTTGGTCTCAATACTTTGTACAGTAAAACATACTTCATGAGAGGACACTCACACTAGACTCTCTACAAAAGACAGTTTTCATTTTTGCAAAATTACCATTTTTACTATTTAGCAACTCTCCAGTAAGAGGACACTTTGGCTCTGCCATTAGGTGTTGTCCTATACAAAGAGGTAGTTCTACTGTAGTAACACTATTAGCCTGATTATAAACACAAGGTAATAAGACCAAACCCAAATAAATAAATAGTCTGTGATGTTTCGGTAACAACGCTGTTACCGAAATGTCACAGACTATTTATTTATTTAGATTTGGTCTTATTACCTTGTGTTTATAATCTATAATCCAAATTGTGCCTTATCATTATTAGCCTGATTATTTCTTCTTGAGGTGAACATTTATTGAAATTTTACTTTCATCTCTAACATGGTGTGTCTACTCACCACCCTGCTATATGTATAATGTTAGTTGAGTGGTCTGATGGGAATATATGACAGATGCTCTGTGCTATTTGATAATAGGTTTCACACATTGTTCACTGTGACATTATGGGATGCTCTATAACACAACCTATATTAACCTAAACTAAAACCTAACTTAAGCCCAACATAACTTAAAATTAACCCTAACTTAAATCCAAACTAGCCTAACTAAGACTAACCCATTTACATTATTAAACATTTATAATTCAGCATGCCAAGAGATAGGTGGAATTCAAAGTTGGTATAGAATTATAGTTTCTACAGGTAAACTCCGTACAAATTAGTATAAAAGTATAACAAAACTTAGATCAACCTAAAATCCTATATCAGCACATAAACAATAAGCAGCACAGATTGGTACTGGAATCTATCATATCAACACAAACAAACAGCATAAATAGGAAAATAGATCTACCGGAAATATACCATATAATATCTCAATAGTTACACTGTGATACACTCGGGTGTGTGGTCGGGAGGAGTGGACCCCAGCTTGGTTTTCCGTGTTGAGATGTTTTTGGTATTTTACTGGTTTTAAACGTTACGAAATTTTAAACTGTCACACGGCTTATACATACAGTGAATATCATTATATTACTTAACTTTTATCGCATTTAAAAAGTTTTTGCCATAATTTCATCTAAATTTTAAAAAATCTATAAGTTCATTTACATAGTTTTATTTTTTTATAGTCATAGTTCCTATTTCTATTTTATTACGTTTGAAATATCAATCCGCATGTAAATTTATATATTGTATATAATGGCTCAAGCGCGCTTATACCCTGTTAGTATAGTCATACTAGCCACGCCTGTGGAAGAACTGAAAAGTTCGAAAGCTAGCAAATGTATAATAAAGAGGCTCCTCCGCAAAAAACTTTAGATTTGTTATAGAATTATAGTGTCTGTTAAAGTAGATACTTTGATGTGAATTTAAAAAGTGGTTGAAGTTGAGCAAGCATTGAATTAAAGAGGCTATACGCTGTATATGTTATATTAAAATATTATTTTATTTAAAATTATAATTCATGGATTCAAATACTCTGCTAAATCGACCGCCAGAGGTCACACTTCCCCTATAAAAACTCATTGTTATTGTTTCCCGATGGCCGGCTCAAATCTTTTGTACATTATGTAATTAAGTTTTCCATTTTTTATTCTTATGCCTTAAGCCAGGCAGTACTTTTATCAAATTATGTTTTTTTTTTTTAATATATCCCATAAGCTCAATTAAAGCTATTTTTGATAACTAATTTCATTTAATTATTGCCACGACTGCAAAACAATATCATAAAATACTCATGGTACCAAAATCAAGCAACAGCTAATAATTCTGTATATTTCAAAATATTCCAAAATCAGCAGAAAATCTCATCTTTTTATTTATTACACATATATATTTATGGAAGCAATTTCCCATCTATATATATATTTATTTATCCCCTATTTACAATTTAAATATAAAAATAGTATTGAAATCAGATTCCTATCTCAATATACAGTAAAACCCCTCTATAGTGAACCCCAATGGGACAGAGCTTTTGGTTCACTATAGCCACGGTTGGGCATTTTTTTTTAACTTGTCTAAATTTTTAGACCGTATAATTAAAAAACAGCCATACAAACAGGAAAAGGCAGCCACTTAATAATGGTCACTTTGTTTTAATTCCCTAAATTGACCTATTTCTTTACAGTAATGCTGAATATCAAAAGAAGTCATTTTATAATAGGTTCTTCTTATCATTAGCATACATGTTTATATATAAACCTATGTATTATTTAAAAATTATGCCAAATCCCCTAGGCAAAACATTATTAATTATAAAGGTATAAGAGTATTTTAGAACATCTTTCTCAAATAATATAATACTATATTTATTTGAAAAAATGCCTCTAATACCTTGTTGTTTGAAAGTGAAATTTGAAAATCAGAATTATCTTAAAATATTGTTATTTCCATCAAAGGAATGAAGCTCCGTGTATTCTGAATCAATTGAGGATGAATCAAAAGTATCCAATTCAGAAAAATCGAACGCGAAGCATGTTAATACGATAGCGCGATCAGTAAAATTGCGAATAAAAAACGCCAATTTTCAAATACAAAATCGGTGGTAAAACGGCCGGCCAGGGGGAATATCCGCGAACCCTGAATGAGTCATATACATAACAAGAATTCCATTCTAAAAAAAAGAACTGTAGTGGTAGTTTTTGAGAATTTATAAGTCAATTTGTTTGTGGCCCATGAGACACAGGTAGGGGGAACTGTTTTTTTTTTTTTCTTCTTCCAATTCCAGTTTCCACATATTTTTCTGAAGTGTATATTAAATTTTGTTTTTAACCTGTTATTCAAACCATTTCTGGCTTTAAAATTATTTGGAAATATTTTTTAGCCTAGGTTAAACTTGATATAGAACGCTTCTAAAAGGGCATGCTGCCACTGTTTTTTTTTTTTTTTTAGAACACCATTCTTTGTTTCTTTTCTTTATTTTAGAAGCCATTTGTATTTTTTCTTCTATTTCAAAATTGTCGAATGCAAAGATATTCTATTAAATAAAAGTATATTGTGTAAAAATTTATACAACATACAGCAAAAATAGAATGGAAATGAAAACAAACAATGCCACTAATTTTTTGTTTTGAAATCGCGATCCGTGAGCTGAAACATGCTTAAAATTTTGTTGTTTTAATTTTTTTTTTAATTCACAATTTTAAGTTCGTTATAAGTATAGTATTTTTAATAGATTTTATCATTTTGGGACCGAAAATAGGTTCGTTATAGGGGTAGCTCGTTATTTTAAAAATCGCAAAGTTCATTATAACGATGTTATTTTCAATGGAATGGAATCGGGAATCGCTGTGGGTTCGTTATAAGGGAAGGTTCGCTATATCCAGGGTTCGTATTAGAGGGGTTTTACTGTATTTACCATATTCACAACAAAAGGACAGCTAATGCTGTCCAATAATTGGACTATACAATGGGATGGACCTTAAAGGCTTGTTCTACCGGAAGACCTCTAGTTTCCATCCTTGTGTGTGTCTATCCCACAGACTGCTGTGAATAATAAATACATACATTGTGTGTGACATTATTTTTTGGCAAAGTGTTTCTTTCCTCATATATCGTCAAATATCTTTAAAAAATATATATATATTGTTACAAATTTTATCGATAAATGGCAATTAAATTTATAAATGTAAAAATAAAAAATATATACAGTAAAACCCCTCTAATACGAACCCTGGATATAGCGAACCTTCCCTTATAACGAACCCACGGCGATTCCCGATTCCATTCCATTGAAAATACCATCGTTATAATGAACTTTGCAATTTTTAAAATAACGAACCTATTTTTGGTCCCAAAATAATAAAATCTATTAAAAATACTATGCTTATAACGAACTTAAATTGGTAATTAAAAAAAAATAAAACAACAAAATTTTGAGCATGTTTCAGCTCGCGGATCGCGATTTAAAAATAATAAAATTAGTGCCATTGTTTGTTTTCAATTACATTCAAGTTTTGCTGTATGTTGTATAAAATTTTACACATTATACTTTTTATTAAATAGAATATCTTTGCAACCATTAAATTTGAAATAGAAAAAATGCAAATGGCTTCCAAAATAGAGAAAACAAAGGCATTCTAAAAACAAAAATGTTGTTTGCTCTGCAATTTGTTGCTCTCTTGTAAGAGGACACCTCTCTTTAAAGGTCACCTGCAACTAGGTGTTGTCCTTTACCAAAGAGGTTTTACTGTTTAACCAAGTTGCTGTTATATACCATCTTATATATGTGCTGTAATACAATAACCTTAAGGAAATATTTCCAGAATTAAAGGAGGAGTAAACACATTTCATTCAATTGTCTAAATGACAATAAAAAAATAATTTGGTGGTGGTGCAGAGGAGGGGAGCAAGTTTTCCTCCCACCAGAGTCCGGGAGGGAATGAACAACCACAGCAGCCGTCACATCAGCAGCAGTCTCTGATCTACCGCCTGCAGCAAGGATCAGTCAGGCCTAGGCTAGGTGAGCAACTGAACCTTGCCTGTGGGTGTCACAATCTCATTCCTGTATGTGCAGCAGGTGAACTGGTGGGGCAGCCTTTCCTGGCCTCTCTGCCTTCTTCTCCGGGCCTCCCAGTGAGGCCGCCCCCGCCCTACCCCCACCACCTGCGGCCCTCCATCTCCCCCTCCTCCAAGTCCCCCTCCATGTCTCCCAAGCACCAGAAGCCGGCCGAGGGTTCCCCATTGTCCAGGCATCTGGAGGCTGTCCCTCACTCCAAGCCCAGTCAGGAGACCTCTGCAGAAGCTGGCTACAAGCCCAGCTACTCCTCCACCCCATCTCCCCGGCAGCAGGAGATCAATCCCTCCAAGCTGACCAACCTTCTGGAGAACCTGCAGGGGTCCAGGGCAGCTGGACTCAACCCTCCTCCCAAGAGCTCTCCCCATTCCAACCTGGACAGTCCTTATAACAGGAGTACTGCCAGCACACCTGGGACTCCCTCCACCCCGGGGAGTATCCAGTACCGGCAGTCACACAGCTACCAAGGGGATGGCGGGTCTTACCCGGCATCCTACTCTAACTCTGAAGGCTACTCCCAGAGTCCAGGCCATCCCTCCAATGTGAGCCCCCGCAATCCTGCAGACAACCCTCATGATAACTCTGACAGCATGGACAATAGTTCCTTCAACCAAAGGAAACCTCCATCCTGTTCCACAGACAGTCCTCGCTTCTCAGGAACTCCTATGGAGTCTAGAAGTTTCCCCATGGACCATCCTCAAGACCACCCGCTGTCTGGAGCAGGCAGTTACCAGACTAGGGGTTCTTACAGCGGGGGGAACATGCCACAGCAAAGCCCACAGGGTCACTATGGGAGATCTCGTCACACCTCTGGCAACCCAGGTGCCCCAGACAACTCTCAGAATCTTGGAATCCACCCACTTAATCCCATCGGTAGATTGCCTCCTGAATTGAGGGGGAACCCAAGTTCTTTGGAGCCCAGCGCTTTCAAACCTTATGGTGCTACGAAAGGCACCAGCCAACACCCCCCAGACAATGTTGACAAGGAGTCTATAGATGGGGATTCCAGACCCTTGGACCATCTTGACTATGGCTTTAGTAATACAGATAGTTGTCCTGCACCAGCAGTGCAACATCATCACAGGCACTTACCTGGTCCCAATAGGCAGGAGTTCCACCCAAGATCACCATCACCAGACTTCAATCCCAGGATTGAGTTCTTCTCTCCCAGGAACCGCATCTCAAGAATCCCATTCAGAGATTTTGGAGGGGTAATGATGGAGACCAGTTACACTCCCTTGGGTGGGGATGTCCTTTCTCTGAAGGATCCAGAAATGCAGTTTTGGGTTAGAACCTTAACAGTTCCCAAACCTCCGTTTTCAATGGGGCAGCATCCCAAGCTGCTGACAACAGGCTCTTCGGCACGTCCCAGCAACGACGTGCAGAGCCTCTCCTCCCACTTGGAGCAATGCAGAAGCCTTCTCAACAAGTACGGTTCAGACATGGACATTACCAGCCATCCTGAATCCTCAGACATCAGGCCCCCATCTCATCTTCCTTCCATTGCTTGTCATCAGAGCTCCCTTACTCCTGGAGACAACCGCAACCAAGGGAATCCCACGGGCCCAGACTCTGGCAGCAATATCCGCAGCCACCACAACAATAGTACTGGTGGGTCTGGGGGCAACCCTGGCTCCTACGGGAATAACCAAAGTTCTGGCAGTAACCAGACTTATGGTGGCGGTGGTGGTGGAAGCCAAAACTCTGGAAACTCTCAAAATTCTGGGAACACCCAAGGAGGCTATGGCGGGGGAGGCAACCAGAACCCAGGAGGTTCTCAGAATCCTGGCAACAACCAGGGTTACAACCAGAACTCTGGAGGGAACGGTGGTGGTGGATACGGAGGTAACAACCAAGGGAATCCTCCTTCTGGCCCAGGAAACAACCAGCAGGGCTATGGCAACACCAGCAACCAGGGTGCCAACAATGCGCAGAACTCTGGGAACCCACAGAATACAGGCAATGCTGCTGCCAACTATGCAAACAGCAACCTGAGACCTGGTGGAGGAGGCATCCCCTACACTCAAGGTGGCAACCCTTACAATCCAGCAAACTTTGGGAATCAGGGCATGTCTGGGAATTCCCCCAACCCCAATACTCCTGGCCATCCGGGAAATGCCCAAAATGCTGGAGGTCCCCAACCTGGTGGAGGCCATTTTGGAATGGGGAACAGGCCCAGCCCAGGACTTCCTCCCAGAGCTGTTCCTGGCAACCTGTACAACCCTCCCAACCCCTACAACCCAGGGAACCCCTACAACCAAGGCAACACCCATCTGGCAGCCAACTCCCCCAACTCAGGGAACCCCTACAACTCCCCCAATCCCAACACCCCTGGGAATCCCTACAACCCAGGAAATCCACATGGCCAAAGTAACCCCCAGCACTTTGTGCATGGAAACCTGCACCCCGGGGGCACTCCCCATAGTCCGGGAGGGGCCCACAACCCTTACAACCCCAACTTGGGACATCCCAACATGGGGTACACCTATGGCCAGCACAATTTTGCCAATGCCGGGCCCAACCGGCCCTTCCCTCAGTCTAATCCCAACAATCCCTACAGCCCCAACACCTCCTACAGCCAGACCATGATCAACCCAGACAACCAGAACTTTGTGGCCACCTCTCAGGGCTCCTCCCACTTCCACAATCCCCGCACCCCACAAACCCCAACCAGCCCTGAGAAGCCCCCTTCTAGGAACTCCACAGTTTCTAACCCTTCAGAGAACATGGAGAATCCAAGCACCCCCAACCCCCACTCTGCCTACAACCCCGACATCCCAAGGAACACCTACAACCCCCCCACATCATCACTTCACAACCCTAACAACCCCTACATTGCTGACAACTCTCCCAACCCGCCCACACCTCAAAGCCCTTACGCCTCCAGTCCCTACCATAATCCAGCCAGGGGCTTTCCCAGCCACCCCCACACCCCAGGTGACCCAGAGCAGATCAACGACTCGAGGAACATCCCACGCCCTACCAGTCAGAATCCTGAGAACTTCAGGCTTTCCGGCAACATGTTCAACTCTGGCAACCATTTCCCCTCGGGGAACCCAGAGAACTCCCCCATCCACGACAACCCAGCGGTGCACATGCAGAATATGCCCGGTGGCTTCCCCAACCCAGTTTCCTCCTCAGAGAGCATGGACACCTCCCAGGCCATGAGGACTCCCAGCAGTACCACGGCCAGCAGCCATCTTGACACTCTCGGCTCTGCTGGAGGTGAGGCACCAGACAACCCCACCTCCTCCGCCTTTGTCTCCACCCAGTTCAGTGGGGCAGGGGCCATCCACAGGAGGGTGGGGGGCAACCCAGGGGGCTACACCCCTGACAGCAGCCCTGCCCAGCCTGGCAGCATTCCCTCTACCTCTCCAGTCAGCTTGCAGAACCTCCTCCACAGCCCCACCTTCGGCAACCCCCACTCCTCCAACCCACCACCTCAGCAACAGCAGCTCTTCATGAACATCCCCAACAGGATGCCCCAGAATCTCCTGAATGTCTACCACAGCCCCGCCGGGTCCTTCCCTGGCCAGGACAACCTGCCAGAAGGCCTGGCTGCACTACCAGGACAGGACAATCCAGGTCACAGGCCCCGCCTCCCCGCAGGAGCTCTGTACTCGCAGGGCAATGCCCGCAACATCTTTTTCTCCCAAGAGAAAGCCGCAGAATTACAACAAGGCTTCTCCCAGTCAACTCCCACCACTCCTGCTAGTCCCCTTCAAAGGCCTGGTGAGCTTTTATTGAATAATCTCTCTAATAAGATATGATTTAGTGTAGAAGTAATCTTAGTTCACACCTCCACATTGGAATGACAGATTGCACACAGAGTAGGAGAAAAGTTTTTTTTGAAAGCTTCATGTTTATTTTCTCCTCTGTTTTGCAACCAGGCATTTAATTGCTGGATCAACCCCATCTGTTTCTAAAGAGATGACAAAATTGGGGTGGTAAATGGGAATACAAAAATGTAATTAAACCAAATAGGTCAAATCTTAATTAGGGATTTGGTAGCATCATTGATGCCAGCTTCTCTACTTGTCTGTTAAAATGGTAATGCTGGCTTTATGTTTTGAAATAAGATTAGTTTCACTTCCTGTGTGTAATCCAGTATATAGGATCATCCACATGTCAGATGATTAGCTCTGATGTGCTTTGCCAGACTGTTGGGGGATATTATTCACAGGGGCCACTAGAAGGTGTGACTATATATTTTTTTGCTCACTTTGATAATGTTACTTTCTGGTCACCTGCGCCCTCTAGTCTATAAAGAGGGAGCCAAAAGCTTCCCCATGTGCACTAGGTGCAAAACCGAAGAGGCCACTCCCCAACATTTACTAAATTGCATTGGAAAGGACAAGAGATCCCTGTACAGTGAACCAAGAAGAGTTCTTGAGCTTCTTTACGAGCACGACCTCCAAGATCTTGTCTAATTTAGACTAAAAGGATAAGTAAAAAAAATATATATATTGTTACTTTTTATTTTTAAAAAGTTCTTTTTCCTCAGTACTAATGTATGCTTCTATTTAGTTTTGTGTCCAACTGTTGTGCGTTTTTCAGGAGTTCCTTCCTCAGAGGGTCTTGTACCAGGCCAATACCAGCGTAGTGTCAGCCTAGAAGGTGGTGGAGTGGCACTGGCAGCTTTTGCTGGGCCTGATGGCCGCGTGGTGTTCCCCAAGCCCCAGGGTGCAGGGTTCAGGCCTCCATACCACCACTTGGCTACCCTGCTGAACACAGGGGCTGCTGGGGCGGCCGGCGGAGTGCTGCGCGGAACAGTGGGGGCAGCCAGAGATAACTCGGTGACCCTGACGTACCACCACCAGGATGGCAGCGGGGGCCAGACCACCAGGATCTCCCTGCCCACTGAGATGGCCCACACCTTCACCACCTCCCTGCAGGACATCAAGGCTGACCCTGCTGCACGGGGCGTCAAGACTGAAATCTCCGACTCTATGGGTGAGCTGCCTCTACCTCTGAGAGTTCACCTAAAAAAAAAACATTTCTTTAGAAAAGAGAGGACACTTTTTGTCTGTACCCTGTCAAATATTTTTATTTTATTTTGACGAGGGCAAACGATTTTTGTTGAGACATCATTGAAAAAAAAGCTCTTATCTGGACCAAGTGTCCTCTTTTCTAAAGAATTGTGAATCCAGACCTGGCAACAAGATAACAACTACCACTTGGATAATCACTCTCCTGGAGGTAACATTGGTATGTCAGGCCATTATGTTTGAAGATGAATGAATGCTGTACACTAGAGGGTGCAGGAAAGGGCCAATCAGGTGGTGAATTATCCCAATCTATATCCCCTGCTATAAACACTGTGTGGCATACTGAAGGTATTTGAACCAAGATGGGGTTTAAATGTGAGTTGAGAGATCAGGCCATTTGAGAGGAGCAGAGGTCAGGTCTTGGCTGGTGACAATATTGGCAGCTTAGGGAAAGGCCTCCCAGTGATACTGCCTCCTCCTTTATGGCATAAAACAAGAGTATTTAATAGTATTCAGTCCAGAGGTAGACAGTAAAATTCCCTAGGCGTAATGCTAACTCCTTTCCTCCATAACTGTAGGAAGTGCATCATGGTGATGTTGATACTAAGTCTAAATCCTCTCTCTGTGTGTTCTCTCAATAAAATCTCCCTTTCAATCAAAAGGTTCATAACACACCAAAGAATACTATGGGTTTTCTTACCAGATATTCTGGCGAGGGGAGTATCTAAACTTTTTCTTATGCCAAAACCAAATCTAGACAAACCAAATCACCTTATTTTCCACTAACCATTGCTAAAACAAACAAACAAAAAATTTTAAATCCTTTTATTTTATATGTATAGATGGCGCGTTATTGCTTTGTGTTAAAAAAAAGAATGCAGATTATTGAAATTCAGATCTACATAAATTGAAAAATATATTTGCAGTCTTCTTTACTTTTTCACACACACACCTTATAAAATCTTTGTGTATAAAAATATGTTAATAAGGTGAAATTATCAGGCCTTCCAGGGTTTTCTTGAAAAATGTAATTTATACCTCTAGCTTTCAGGCTTTCAAGCCTGAAAAAAAAAAAGAAACTTATTCCTGGAAGCCTGATATTTTCACCTTAATACAATAGAACCTCCCTGTAAAGGACAACACCTAATTGCAGAGCCAAAGTGTCCTTTAAGGAGAGGTGTCCTCTTACCTGAGAGTTACTAGATAGTAAAAATGGTAATTTTGCAAATGAAAACTGTCCTTTGTAGAGAGGTGTTTGTTAAAGGGAGGTTTTATTGTATTGATACAAGGGATTATTTTATTGGATATTTGTCTTACACCAATGATGCTTTATTGAAATGAATCAAGTTGATATAGTGGTGTTATAATATTTGCCATTTCACTCAATGGCGTCAGTGGGCTGGAGTTGGATGGGTTGTGCAGGAGCTCACCAGCGGGTCCCGCCACAGCCCTCCTCCCAGGAAGAGGACCCCTCAGTCCCTCCCACCCCAGTAAGTTCCCCCTTGACCCCAGCACCCTCGCTGCCACTGGCCTGCCACTAATGCCATCACCCTCTCTGTAGGAGCCTCAATGCTTTCCTAATTCAGTTTCCACTACTCTTAATTTTACCCTTCGTCAAACTGGGATGCCAGCTGGTACCACTTCCTTGCCCCTGCAGCAGTCATCTCAGGTACTACTTGGTGTCGTCATCTTGTGTATCCCTCCTCCCTGCATGACTCTACCACTACTTTACTTTGTGCTCACTTCCTCCTTCTTCTTTCTCCTCCTCCTGTACTTACCTGCCATTGTACTCTTTGTCATATTACCTCACCAGTGGGTTTTGTCAAATTTTACTTGGAAGATCCGATAGTTTTTAAGCCTAATGCAATCTCACCACAGAAAGACCTTATTTTTGTGTTGTACGTTTTGTTTTCATCTTCTTTAAAGAGAAATGCAGCGGAACCTCGTTATAACATCCTAATTATGAAGTTTCACCAAGAATGGGTATATATAACAGGCTTATAATAACATACAATCTTGGTTCTAAGTGTAGCTAGGTTTATTAAACTTTAATTTAATTCAAAGTATTACTTCCTTTGTATAGATAAACACTTTATTCAAATCAATTTATTTACATGTTCATCTCTTAGTTACAGTATATATAACAGCTTTGCCGCTTTAAAGTAATAGTATAATAGCCCCCGATTCTTGCAACAGTCCAACCCCACCAGCGAGTGCAAGTAACCAAACGGGGCTCTGGCATTTGTAAGTGCAAAGTCGAACTGCTTTTCACATGTGTAGACATGTGGTGCGCTTACAGTAAAAGCAGTCGCTAACTACCCACCATGATTATCATGGCCTGTACCACGTATACTAGGGATAAGCAAAAAAAAAAAGTAATAGTTTCTTTTGATATAAAGACAAGTGCGTCGCTTGCTGAAATATGGAAATAATTCTGTATAGATTGCAAGAAAATCTCTTTTATTTATTTATACCCAGGATACTCTAGAATCTCTCTTGAGAGGCTGCTTAATAAAAAAATCCTTGGTCTCTCCTGGAAAGTGGTCTTTTTAATGGAGGTTGTGCTATGTTGATTGTACATTGTTGATTCTTGGCAAAATTGGGTGCACCACCATTTTTTATCTAGAATTGTTTGTCTATGTATGTGTGTAGCATGTGAATTGACTGCACAAACTTGAAAGATATTTCAAAAACATTCAAATAGGATGATAGCTATATCCATTTTTGTCTATACTATTGAGTGTTGAGGAATGTGGTATACATTTTATGATGAGGATTTGAATAAAAAAAAATACAGTTTAAGTAAAGTACGTATTGAATTATAGTTGGTTAAAGAGGTTACACTGTATTCTTTATATATATAAAGGTTTTATAATATTTTTTCAAGGAAAGTTATCGAAAATTTTGATGTCGAATTGAGAGTATAATGTCAGTATAGCAAGCTATTACTGAACGAATAAGTAGAATTAAATATAATTTATATGAAAAGTATTTGTAAATTAATGATGATTAAAACAAATTATTAAATATTATTATTAAAGGTTTTAATTATTTATTATTATAATAATTATATGTATATATTAATATAATTATTATTATATTAAAAATTAATTAAAACCTTTTTGATACCCAAATAATAATATTTAATAATTTGTTTTAATCATCATTAATTTACAACTATCTTTCATATAAATTATATTTAATTCTACTTATATATATACATATATATAAATATATTTATATTCAGAAAATATGCTTATATCAGATTTATAAATATTTTTATTGTTCCAATATTTCGAGGGGCAACTCGCCTCTCTTTATCGAGGATGTTTGTGTTTCTCACTAAAACACGTGAGAACGCGTGTATCGCTCTAGTTCCACAAGATCAATGAAATATTAGAGTTAAATATTACAAAGGAGGTATATACATATATGTAAAAGTACACATTTAATAAAAGGTAGCAAGATTAAATCAATAAACTGCATGTTTCAGCATTATTATTATTATTAAAACATTGTACACTGTTTATCAATTTGGTCTTGTTACCTAATGTTTCAAATCTCTAATCCAAATTGTAACTTTTCATCTTAATAAAAGAAAATAAGACCTAATCCAAATAATTTATTAGTGTGCGACGTTTCGGCAACAACATTGTCACCATCATCAGACATTGACATTTTCATCTGATGATGGTGACAATGTTGTTGCCGAAACGTCACACACTAATAAATTATTTGGATTAGGTCTTATTTTCTTTTATTATAATCTATAATCCAAATTGTGCTTTATCAACTTTTCATCTTGTTAAGTTAGTGGCTTTGAAGAGCTCTCTCCACCATTTGTGAGGTTTGTAGACTGGGTGTTGTTTCCAAGTTGAAAGGTTGAAGTCAGACAGATTTCAGACATGTGCCAGATTTCATAAGTCATTGCATAACCCTTGCCAAGTAAAAAAAAAATTGAGCCAGCTCTTATTTTATATGTAAAGTAGGACCTTCCATGAAAGACCACACCAAAAAAAAAAAGAAGACATAGTAGAGTATTCTTGAGCTTTCTTTTATCATAGGTTTGGATAGGGGGGTTGGTGGAAGGCTGGTTAAACCATTTGGTTTTCGACCACTACGACCCGGGTTCTATTCCCGCATTGGACACTTTTTTTCTGTTTAAAAAAAAAGCTTCAATGGCCCCTGATTCTTGCAAAAGTCCAACCCCACCAGCGAGTGCAAGTAACCAAACGGGGCTCTGGCACATTTGTAAGTACAAAGTCGAACTGCTTTTCACATGTGTAGACATGTGGTGCGCTTACAGTAAAAAGCAGTCGCTAACTACCCACCATGATTATCATGGCCTGTACCACGTGTAATAGGGATAAGCAAAAAAAAGGTTTGGATAAAATTGGATCAAGCCATTTATTTATTGATTAATTATCAAAGGTAGCTGGTGTCACTCACCGCATAGGTTGGTTGCTCTTAGGGTGAGGTTTAGTGCCATTATAAAGATATTAATGTGGAATTATTGATTTTGTTTTTTTAAACTATAATCAAACAGGATAGATTTCTTAACCCAAAAATTAACAAGCGATTATGTATAAATATCTTTTTATAATTGTGCTTTGGACTCTGTCCTTTTATGTCATTAATTCGCGCCAATGTGGCAATAGTTCTTTGTACATAAAGCCTTGAAGTCTTTACATGTTCTCAGGACATTTTCCTGCAAGTTGTCAATGCGACACAATTAAAAGTTGAAAAATATAATCTATAATATCCAAATTGTACCTTATCTGTTCTCTTGTGTGTCTGTTGATTGTTGTTATTGAAACATTTTTGGATCTTTTGTTGTGGCTAGATTCTTGGTTTATTCTTCTCTTTGGTTGGTTCTCACACACATTTTTGGTTTGCTGATTGATGTCATCTAGCTATTCGATACATGCTTAGTTTTCTAAAAGATGGTTCTTATATACTCTAGAAGACCTAAATACAATTTGAACATGTTCTTGTCAAACAGGAAATACATCATCTGTTAACCTGTAGATTGAGGTCAGAAAAATTGAGTCTCAACTTTGGCAAATTTGGAAACTTCTAGTTTCGTACTGCAGCTTTCATCAGTACAGAATGAGCCTTTTTTTTTTTTTGAAGAATTAGCACTATGATGTAAAATTCTTTTTTTTTTTACAAATATTTTTTTCTATGAAATAAATAATAAACCCCCAGAAAAGTGACTTAAGGAATGTGTTTACAACTACCTCAGTTAATTTTAAGCCTTTTTATTGTTGTCCTGGTATTTCGGTGGCTCGCTGCTAATTTCATTGGTGAGAATGTGTTCTGAAATTCTAGCTTCTTACGCGAGCGATAGTTACCCAGAAATTAAATTAATAGGCAAAAGTTGAGTAAAATGTTTCTTTATTTTGAGGTGTTGCAAGGTTTCAAACAAAACCTGCTCTTCAACAGACAAATCCAAAAACAAATGAAGATAGATGTTATCGCGCGGGGCATGGATCAGACTTTATTACAGCTGAATTTAGAAAGAAGCCTTTGCCATAATTTGCCTTTTGCTACACGATCGTATCAAGTCTTGTTCTAGTAGACTTGATGCTGTAACCAGGAGGGACACTCCCCCTTTAAAAATCCTGAGTTCAACTGACCCGGTTGATGGTCCTCAACAAGGGTCCCACTCCAGGAATACGGAGGAGCTGTGTCCGTACTCATGTTAGAGTGCAGCAAAGGCTTCTATGTTAGGAACAGCCTCAAATTACAGGCAAAGTCAGACTTTCACCAAAGTGTGCCTGGATCATGGTGCCATGATCAACGAAAGCTGTACCCTTATACCCCATTCCATGAGATCATGAACTCATGGAATTCGTGTAATCTTTACACAAGGGGATAAGAAACAACAACAACAACCGAATTTACATATGTACTAATGTACATATTTACCCTGAGGTAGGTGACTATGAGCCATTCAAACCTCAGGGCAATATTGTAAATTGGGTTGATGGTATACTCTTCCTACAAGTAACTTCCAACCAGCAAATGGTTTTTTTTTTAACAATTCGAAAAGTGAGGTCTCTGGATGAACTGGGAGTGATAGTGAGAAATAGATCAAACTGGAGAATATTTAGGTGAAAATATCAGGATTCCAGAGGGAAAGTTTCTTTTTTAAAAAGTTTTAATCACAAATCTCTTAGCTTTCAGGCACGAATAAACTTATCCCTGGATGCCAGATATTTTCACCTTGATACAAGGGATTGTTTTTATTGAGAATATTTGTCAAAACATGGGCACTTTGATATTCTTATTTTATTAACCCTTTTGGTGCCGGCCGTTTTCAAGGTCATTCCTGATTATTGTTAACCTTCAAAAGACATCCAACTATTCTTTAAATTATTATTTTTTTAAATAAACGCTTTTATAATTCATACAAACATATGAAACACAATGCAACAGAATATACGCTTTAAAATACAATTAATTAATTTTCATTAGATTTTTTTTTAAAGGAGAAAAGGAGCATCAAGTCACATCAAAACGAATACATTGTCTTGCCTGGTGCTTAAAGGGTTAGAGAAACTGCTTTACCTGTTGCTCTGGTTTCTGCCTTCATCTTGGCCTCCATTCTTCTCTTCTTTCTTTTCCTCCTCCTCCTTCTCCTCTCTTCCCCTATCCCATCCCTGGAAGCCTCCCTCTCTACATGCCCCTGGGTTGTGGGATCTAATGCCCTCTCCTTTGTTGCCAAGACCCCCAGCTCCTTTGAGGTCCAGCAGGGTGGTGATGGGAAGGCTCAGTGCGCGGTGGTGGTGGTGGCTTCTCAGGTATTCTTGATGTTGTTGCGCATGCTTGCGTGAGTTGGTGTTGTCTTGTGCTGCTGCTGCCCCTCTTGGTGGTTGTGTTGTTGTCTGCTTCTTTTTTTATGTCAACCTCCCCATCCCTCTTTTATTATTCTTCCCCACCTCTTCTTGCTTGCTTGCTGCTTCGGCTTGGTTTTTTACTTTTACTTCTTCTGCGCTGCGGAATCTCCTCGCTAAAACAGGTCTGTAAACTCTCCTTGATTTTTGGAAAAAATAAACTCAATTTATTGCATTTTTCCCCTATACCTTATACCATATAAAATATAAGGTGAAAAATGTTGGAATGGAGATTTTGAGGCACAGAAACTCTTTCATCTCATTGGATTTTCTGCCAAGAGAGAAATCTATAATACAGTAAAGCCCTGCTAAAACAAACCAAGGATATAGTAAACCATCCCTTATAAGGAACCTAAGGTAATCTCTCTCCAATTATTTATTCCATTTAAATATCCATTGTTATAATAAACTTTGAGATTTAAAAAAAATAATAATACCCTACCTCTATAACAAACCTTATTTTAACTCCCAGAATATTAAATTCGAATTAAAATACTAGGGTTATAGAAAGCGAATTTAAAATTTTAGCTTAATGGATTTTTAAAACATCAATATTTTGAGAATGTTCCACCTCACTGATCATGATTTCAAAACAATAAATTTAGTAGCATTGAGTTATCTTTACATTTATGTTCTACTTTTGCACCACATGTTATATACATTTTTTACATTATACTTTTTTATATAGTTGAATATCTTTGTATTCAGCAAATTGGAATAATAAAATGCAAATGGTTTTCCCATAATAAAGAGAAAAAAGTAAAGAAAAAGTGTTCTTAACATTATAGCATAAAAAAAAAAAAAAAAACATTAGCAAATATTTTCAAAGTGAAACACAATGCCATCAAAACTTCAGAACATGTTAAAATAAGAAAATGCAACATTTCTTACTGTAAGAGATATAAAAGTAGAATGCCATATATATATAAAAAATTACAACAAAGAGGAATCAACTCCAACTTTTGCAGCGATTGTATGTGTTAGCATCCCCTTTCAGAAGTGTTCTATATCTAGCTATTCTCACAATCTTAGACTAAGAAAATGTCCAAATAAACGTGCCCATGATTCAACAAAAGTTTTTTTATTTTATTAAATGAACTATATATTGTGTCCTTTCAAATTCAGTTTAACCTGTCTATAGCATCCCCTCTAAATAGCGCCTCCCTCTCTATAGCTCCCGATTTTAAATACGTAGTATGATGCGATGTACATAAAAAGTGACCTGTCTATAGCACTCTCTCCTCTATAGCACCCTATTTTGGTAAGTCCCAAGAGAGGGCGCTATAGGCAGGTTTAATTGTATATAGAGAGAAATAGGAAAAGTATTCTTGATTCTGACAATAAATGGGAATCACCAAGACAAAGTATAGATAAGCCAAACTATAAAGGTTTCCATGGGGTTGATTGGCAACTTGTGTATCTATAATGCTGGTACCCCAACACTGACACAACAATGCAGGCTGTTTATTTGGATTGTTGTCCCAATATGGCTGTGCTTTCCTACTTGAAACAATGCCACACAAGGTAATAGGACCAAATCCACATAAATAGTGATATTTCTGTAGCAGTGTTGTTTCTATTATCAGACAAAAGTACTGAATTATGATGATGGTAACAACACTGCTACTGAAATGTCACACACTATTTATGTATTTGGATTTGGTCTTTATTACCTTGTGTTTCTTGTCTATTAACCAAATTGTGTCTTATCATTTTTTAAAAATGAACAAGGCATTTTGTTTGTTTGGGGTTGTCTTTGTATTATGAGACTGGAGATTTCCATCGAGACTGTTCTGGGTTTTCTTGAAGACATCCATTGTAACCTATCACCTGTTGCTAGCCATCTAGGTGGTGTTTTCTTCCTATTTGTGAAACTGTGTTGCAGAAGTCAACCTTCTCTCATTCTTTATAACAACACTCTGTGATATCTCTTCAGGTCAAGAAACTGAAATTGTGCCTCTTGCATTCCTCCCTACATATCAATTTCTTTTTTTAAAGACATCATTTTTTGAATCTCTATGTATTGACAATGTCTTGTTACTCTTTTTTTTTTAAAGGAGGGAATTTTTTTTATACATATGTGACTAAATTAACATTAGCAATCCTTTTTTTTTTTTTAACTTTTCAGGAATGTTATATTTGTCCTTCCATATTATTAAATCCTATATAAACACAAGGTAATAAGACAAAATCCAAATAAATAAATAAAAATGTGTGACATTTCGGTAACAGTGTTATCACCATCTTCAAACAAAATCCAGTACTCTTTTATTGGAGTACCATTCAGTACTTTTGTCTTTTGTCTGAAGATGGTAACAACGCTGTTACCAAAATTTCACACACTTTATTTATTTGGATTTGGTCTTATTACCTTGTGTTTATAATCTATAATCCAAATTGTGCCTTGTCATTAAATCCTATATAGTTTGGGTTTGCTAAATTAGCTGAGAGTTTTCTATATAAATAATCTTAACCTAATTTTAGGTTCATTGTAATTATCTATAGGAATTTTTTTTTTTCCCAAAGGACAAGAACGTTTTTAAATAATGGAGAATATTTGTCTACACTTCTCATTTTCCTTTTTTTTTTTCTGTGTTGCATGGTTTCTCTTGAGAGAATGGTGTGGTTTTTTTTTTTTTTTGATTTTATTTTATTTTTTTGCAATGCACATGGTTGTTGATTTTCCTCTCCCTTTTAAATATATGGTAAAACCTGTTTTAAATGAAATTCTATTGTATATGCAGCTAAGTGTTACTTTGGATACCTACGTAATCTATAGATTTAACCCTATATGGACCAACTTTACAAATTGACAGTGTTTGGAAATAAAGCCATCAAATAAACACAAGGTAATAAGACCAAATCCAAATAAATAAATAATATGTGACGTTTCGGTAACAGCGTTGTTACCGAAACGTCACACACTATTTATTTATTTGGATTTGGTCTTATTACCTTGTGTTTATAATCTATAATCCAAATTGTGCCTTATCAAAACCATCAAATATTACATGCATGTTGCCTTATAATGAAACTTTATAAAAATGACTCCAATAAACCAATATTATGATTTTGTTATTCTTACCCACACAGTGCATCAAGAGTTTGCTGGTATTTAAATGTGTTGTTGTTATTATTTTTTTACAACTATATGTAGTGTCTTGATTTTTACATACACATGATAAGGCACAAATTTGGATTATAGATTATAAACACAAGGTAATAAGACCAAATCTAAGTAAATAAATAGTGTGTGTGACGTTTCTTTAACAGCGTTGTTACCATCTTCAGACAAAAGTACTGAAGAAAGTACTCATTCAGTACTTTTGTCTGAAGATGGTAACAACGCTGTTACCGAAACGTCACACACACTATTTATTTATTTGGATTTGGTCTTATTACCTTGTGTTTTAAATACACAGTAGTGTCTCCCATGAGAGACCACCTAAAATTATGTTTCTCTTGGAGTCGTTCTCTTATAAGAAACTTTTGTCATGTCAGCAGACCAAGTCACAAGGGGTCTTTCAACCTAAGCAGAGCCTGGATTTAGCCATGTTTTTAGGTTATGGTCTTCCCATAAGTGACTCTACTGTGTTGCAGTAGTCTTAAAAAATAATTGAAATACTCTTCATGATGAGTTAGTTGGTCCATATAGGGTTAACCATTTATGCTATCTATCCATCCTTCTTAAGCCTTTCCTTATTATAAATTTAAAAAAAATGTTTTGCTGTATATATACACTCATGGACAAATTTTAAGGATGTTGTACATATTAGCAGGTATATCGGGATTCAGATAATAACTCTGATATATTATATTGACCTAGGGGGGTCGGAGGAAGGCTGGTTAAACCGTTTGGTTTTCGACCACTACAACCCGGGTTCGATTCCATCATTGGACACTTTTTTAGGTTTAAAAAAAAAAAAGCTCCAATTGCCCCCGATTCTTGCAAAAGTCCAACCCCACCAGCGAGTGCAAGTAACCAAACGGGGCTCTGGCACATTTGTAAGTGCAAAGTCAAACTGCTTTTCACATGTGTAGACATGTGGTGCGCTTACAGTAAAAGCAGTTGCTAACTACCCACCATGATTATCATAGCCTGTACCACGTGTTCTAGGGATAAGCAAAAAAAAATAGTGACCTTTATTGAAGGCACACGAGATAACCAAGTGTGAACAAAAATATTTCTGTCTCTATAAGAACTAGATAATGGGTGACATCAAAGACTTTGTACTTCCTTAAGTTTTGTCCATGAGTGTACCCATTGCATATAAACTACCCTTTCTACCCAATAAGCAAGTTTATATTGATCTGATTTTAAATCTTCAATAAAATAGTGTTTGCTACAACAATCTATGCTCACATTTTATTCTTTGAGAATAATGTACAATATTCTAACTTTGACTCCAATGATTCTTTTTTACTATTTGTTACATTTAGAAAGAGCAATGAACTAAAAAATTGTTTTTTTCTTTTGTTGTTGTTGTTCCAGATGGAGCAAGGTTTGGGTCAGCCCTACGTTGCCAAGCCAGGTGAGAGACTCCTGGAGGAGTGTTGGGGGACTGTTTCTAACGCCACCTGGTGTCTAGATCCAGGTGGCGGGGATCAGGGCGGTAAAGGGATGGAGAACCAAGAAACCAACAACCAGAATGTTCTCCTCAAACAACTCCTCCAGAACTGTCCCTCCGCGGAGACCCAGAAGAAACCGGAAAACTTTGAGGTTTGTCTCTTTGCCCACTTTCTTGGATTCGTATCTCTCTTCGTTTCAAAAGGTTACAACACCAAGTCCTGTGGAACTGCAAATGTCTTACTAACCCTTTTGCTGCCAATCACATACCTTTGCTTGATGTGGAGTCTTCACACCGATGCCAGTCCCAATATGTGATTTCAAGCCTTTATTCAAGTACCCATATCATGATCACACAATCTTAAGCTTCAATTTTTAATCTTTTATATTCAATTGGGGCAATGCATTTTCAACTTTATTTGATGGTAGCTAAGGATGTAGTAGCTGTTTGTTACCTAGTTGTAAATGACTGCCATCTTGGCTTTAAAAAAAAATAGTCTTTTATTTATTGAACAAAAAAAAATATCACGATGCTTTTATTTTATTATTATTTTTTCACATCTTAATGTATAATTTTTAATTAAAAAGGCATATATTGGATAAAAAAATTATTTATTTTACCAATATTTCAGCTGGCTTAACGGCAACCTTTATCAAGGTGTTATAACTTTTTAAAGTGTGTCAACAACAAACTCAGCGCCACATAACGTCAACAGCATTAAGTTTTAAAAATATTTTGTTATATTCAATGGGGAGAAAAATGAAATTTTGATCCAATATATGCCTTTTTAATTGAAGATTTATTTATGGATTGCTCTATTTTAAAAATCTTAATGTTTATGGCAGCGAAATATCTACCTATCAATCTCTATATTTATACACACAATATAACACTTAGGATAATAAAGCTTTTAATAACATTTAATGTTATATCTCTGTATTATACTAATACCATTTTCATATTAGAGTAAATTTTGCTGTAATTTTTCTTTTTTAGTAGGTAAAAATAAGATTAAAAAGCGATTTAAAATAGGTTGGGGCAACTTCTTTTTACTGTAACATACAGCGTGAACTGCTTGCCACCAATTACAGGACAGAAACTGCTCCACCTTTTGTTTGTGTTTGGAAGGAAATAAGCAAATTAGTCTTATTTTGGACCAGTTTGCATATTCTGAGCTTTGACAGGAACTCCCCCCATCTGTTATAAGGTGTCAAAGTTTCTCCCAGATCAGTCAAATAATGTGCAAAAACTCTCTCTTTACAAACAAACAGTATTTATTTATTGAACAACATCTTAATGTTTCTATTATTTTTTCACATCTTAATGTATATGGCAGCGAAATAACTACCTATCAATCTATATATTTATTATACACAATATAACACTTAGGATAATGTTGTTGTTGTTTCTTATCCCCTTGTGTAAAGATTACACGAATTCCATGAGTTCATGTTCCTCGAGCTGTTTTATGATGAGCAGCGGCCTCTCCCAAAGGTCCTGTTTAGTGCATCTAATACAAGCCAAAATGTGTTTCTGGAGCTGCAGGTACCAAGCTACATTTTGGGCAAGTGGGGTAGATTTTGTTGTTTCTAAATCTTGTTAGTGTTGTTTGATGCTGTCTATTTCTGATGTTCAGAGCTCCTCCTGGGTTCACTCCACTGTACCAACTGTGCTTAGGTGGGATCCTCTTAGGATAATAAAGCTTTTAATAACATTTAATGTTAGATCTCTGTATTATACTAATACCATTTTCATATGGTATTATTTATTTATTTATTTATATAAATTCATTAGTGGTATCGCCACTGATGAGCCAGGCCTTCCCAACATTTTTACATCACAGGTAAGGATCAGTTATTTGGAAAAATGGTGCTAAAGTAATTTCTCTTATAATGTAGGTGTACTCTGGAGGTTTTAAAAGTTTATAGCAGTCAGGGGGTTGGAATGGCATTTGGTGTATGCAGCAGGAGATGGCTGGACCAGAAATGCAGAAGTTCATGGAAGACCCCATGAAGAATGAAGACCCCAACAAGCTCAAGAAGCCACCCCCACCCCTGCAGCAACCCTACCCTGGTATGTTGTTGTCTCTCTGTGTCTGGCTACATATTTGTTTGGACAAGTGCTGTTTTATTTAAATGTTACAGTAGCATTGGGAAAGCCTCTATTAACCCATATTGAAGGATGGCCAAGGATAGAATTGCCCAGAACAAAGTGAAATGGCATTGTTCCATGATAGCTGATACAGGTATCCAAGATGGCATTACTTAATAGTGATATGCCTAAAATATAAAAACTAGACAGAGCTGAAGCAATTACATTAGAACTACCTCCCTGTAACGGACAACATCTAATTGCACAGCCAAAGTATCCTTTAGAGAAAGGTGTCCTCTTACCAGAGAGTTACTAAATAGTAAAAATGGTAATTTTGCAAATGAAAACTGTCCTTTGTAGACAGGTGTTCTCTAGTGTGAGTGTCCTCTTTTACAGATAATTTTTGCGACCTTTGTATATATCATAGAAAGGCACCCACATAACAATAAAATATATACACTACAAAAGTTGGAATTTATTTGTTTTGTATATTAAAAGGAATAAGGAATCTATAAGCTCTGTCTGTAGTAGCCTATAGTAGAAGTTATGAAAATAAATGAACTAGGCACTATTGCCACCATTGAAGTCACAATCTACTTTTGTAGAAATAAGTTTTGTTAAAACAATAATAAACATTAAGAGGAGCCTCTTGTGTAAATTTCTTTAATACCGCAAGCTTTCGAACAAAACGGTTAGTACGGTTTTACTATCCACGCCCGTTGAAGAACGTTTTGTTCGAAAGCTTGCGGTATTAAAGAAATTTACACAAGAGGCTCCTCTTAATGTTTATTATTGTTTTAATGATCGTGATTTTAAGAGTTTTAATTTCTACAAATAAGTTTTGGTTGGTGAAGGAGTAGTACAAACTCTACTTTTGACCACCACAACCATGGATCGAATCCAGAATTGAGCTCTTTAGTTTTCAGATTCAATGGCCCATGATTATTTACAGAAATCCAACCCCGCCAGTGAGTGTAAGTGAGCAAACAGGGCTCTGGAATCTTTTAAGTGCAAAAGTCAAATTGCTCTCTATATGTGTAGACATGTGATGCACTTACAGTGAAAAGCAGTAACACATGTATTTAAGGTATGTGTATGTGAACCCATCCCTCTTGTTACTGAGTACCTTCAAATGTCCAGGGTCAGTGAGCCCGGCGGATGTGGCCCCACGCAGCCCTCCAGATTCTGCCAAGGCCAAGAGGCCCAAGAGACCAAAGAAGAAGAAGTCAGATGGATCCCCCACCAGCAATAAGAAGAGGTTCCGCAAAGGCTCTAAGTCGGAGGAAGACTATGATGGCATGATGGAATCCATGATGAACCAACTGCGCTCCATTCCTGCACTGCGTATTCTGGAACCCACCATTCCTCCTAATCACAACATGTGCCCCATCTTTGGGTCAGGGGACCTCAACAATCTCAGGGGTAGGTTTCTCCCTTTATAGCACAAACTTTAAACAAAGTTGTCCATATAAAGAAAACTATCCAAGCCAGTTAAATCTTTTAATCTTAATGTGCAACATGTGTTGTTGCAGAGCCCAAACTCCGCGGTGGTTTCGGCAATGCCTACCTGCTGACAGAACCAGACCCCTACCTCAGCGCCCCCTACACCAACCAGCCCCCGACTCCACCCCGTTCCTTGCCCCCCACTCCGCCCCCTCCAGCCAACAGAGCCTTCTACAACCAGGAGTTCCCCAACCTGGCCACCAAGTCCCGCCTCTCCTCCGGCTCCAGGGTGGAAGTCCCGCCTTCCCTGCCCACCCCTCCCCCTTACCTCGACCCTCCTGAGTCCTTCAGGTATGGATTCACTTTTCTTTGGTCATTGGAATTTGGAAATGCACCAGTGATAAAATCAAATATTTCTTTCAATAATTTCATTAGTAGTGTCTCAAGGCTCTCTGCAGTATATCCAAATGCTCATGGTTGGATAACCTTCCTTCCTATAGCACAATTGTACAATGCGCCAGGAGAGGCACAGATAACTGAGGGGAATCGTATGCAGGGCGGAATGTGAAAGTCCTGTCCTCTCCTCCTCCTCCCCAGAGTGCGCAGAAAAGCCTGAGCCCCTGCGCGGCTTGCGCTACATCCAGCAGGAGACCTGTTCCTCTCCACCCTTGCCCCTGTATGCTCCTATCCCCATCAGACCCCTGGGGCCTCGTCCTGAGTCCCCCATACCTGGAGACCACAAGGTAAACATTTTGGAAGTTTTACTTTTTAAATTCGCACTTCTTTTATTGTGTGAAACCTCCACAGTATGAGCTGTCCTTCATTATGAACTCATGGAATTCGTGTAATCTTTACACAAGGGGATAAGAAACAACAGATTTCTAATATCATCATCATTATAGTTCCAGTCTAAGTGAAGCCTATTACAGTGGACTGTAGGTTGTGGAGCCAGGAGAAAACTGTGCTCCAGAAAATCCTGGTAAAACACAGTTGAAACATAAGGTCAGCCTTAACCATTGGCTTCGAGTACATAACTCTGTATTAGATTCCCTCTATTTACATAGCGTTCTCAAGTGGTGGGGATACCCTTTGTACCTTGATAATATTGAAGGAAGAGAAAGCTGGAAGGGGTCAAGAAAGCTACCGGAAGGTCACTAGATAAGCGAGTGATAGTCACATTGGAGAATATTTGTCCATACTATCACTAAGAGTCTAACTCGACTTGATAGACGCTAACAACAACAATCTCGATAATGCTTGGCATGCTGTCAATCAAAATATTGGTTAGTCCATTTTTTTGGTCATAATGTAAAGCTATATTGATGATTGTGTGTTCTATATAAAAAAAAAAACATTCCTAACTTACCTCTTCTTCTTTTTCTTTTCATCTGGTAACAACGCTGTTACCGAAACGTCACACACTATTTATTTATTTGGATTTGATCTTATTACCTTGTAAAGAGAGTTAAAGTCCTCTGAGGAATATAAATAGAAGAATTCAAAGTACAAGAGGATGGGTTTCTTAAAAGTTTTAATACGGGCTCGTATTAAGCCCGTATTAAAACTTTTAAGAAACCCATCCTCTTGTACTTTGAATTCTTTTATTCTTATTACCTTGTGTTTATAATCTACAATCCAAATTGTGCCTTATCAATTCTTTTTCTTTATTATCTCCACTCAATCATATTAGGGTCTGGGTGAAGTAGAATGCCTTTGTCATTAAGACTGGGAGCACTACTCAGTGGCAGGCTGACTTAGCTCCAAAAGAAATGGCCGCCTCTGACATGAGGAACAGACGCCATGTTTTACTGCTCCTAACATGGAGTACAAACGCTGCTCATCCTGTATCCCTGGATTAGGAGCCCTTACAGGGTACTATCAGCCGGGCCAGCTGAACCCAGGTTTTTTTAGTGAGCTTGTTACTGCTCCCCCTCCTTCTTTTTCATCCGGGCTTGGGACCGGCAAAGGCGGAGTTCCTACATACCTACTACCTCTGTGTGTCCCCTCCACCATTCTGTAGCTGAGAGTGTGTGTGTGTGCGAGCAGAACAACAAGGAGAATGCAGGCATGGAGGTGTCGGTGAAGGTGAAGTTGTCAGGAGCCCAGGCTGTCCAGCCCCTGAAGGAGAGTGGCAACGTGGCCACAGTGACGGTGACCCTGAGTTCTGAGGCTGCCAGGGACATCCCCGGGGTGCTGGCCCAGCTGGCTGCCCTGCTCAACATCCCCCCACCCTCCTCCTTCGACATCTTGGATAACTCCGCCTCCCCCTCCACCCAGCTGGGATGTAAGTCCTCTACACTCATTGGGGATTTGTCTGGTTTATGGGTTTTATACCCAGGTGGTTGCTCAGCAGATGGGACCTTTCTTATGTCTTCAGTGCCTACTTCAATCACAGAGGTCTTGGTGTGCCCTTGGTTGCTTCATACTGAATTCAACCACATGTTGAAGGTTGTTTAACATGGACTTATAAAGTGAAATAACAGGAAGTAAATATTATCATAAAAAAATGGTTGCCTGTAAAGTCGGTTTTACGGGCGAAGATTTTACGTGACAACGGTAGAATATTTATTGATATGAATATAATTAAATTGCACAATAGGAACAAGGAATTGAATGAAAATAAGAATTGCACAAATTTTAACTATAGAAATATATTTTGTTTACTAAAACATTGTACATGTAAACTTAAACTTAACTAATTCCTATTTGAGTGATTTTGTTGAGGATAGGACGATGATAGGAGAAATATGAAATGAAAGGAAGTGTTTCTGCTGTAATGTGTCTTGCGAAAGTCAAGTCGATAGTTGTTCCTTTTAACGTAGTTGACTTAGAAACGTTTGATACGCAATCAAGATTATACGTATTTTTCATGATATTAAGAAACGAGTTGTCAGGCTTTACGTTTTTGTTAAAATCACCACACAGAAGAATCGGTATACTAGAATCAACTTGCACGAACGGTGGCACGTACTGGCTGTTGTGAATGTACGGACCGAGTCCTTGCCATAGTAACATTCCAATATCCTGCATACTAGCTCCTGGATGAATATATACAGCACCGAGTATAAACTTGAAGCTAGTATTAGCGGCGAAGCAAGTAACTTCAGTCATGCACATGTCACCCTTGGTTTTAATGACACGAGTTACGTCTGTAATCGCAACTTGGAACACTTCCGCCGTAGATGTCGATGATAATTTACGATAGATCGCCACTCCACCAGCCGTGTTGGTATTTGAAAATCAAAACACTTATTCAGATCGAAGGTTCAAATTTTTGCTAAATAAATTTGAAATTAAATAAAATTTGTAATTGTAAATGATGAAGTTGAAAATTAAAACATTTACTTAAATTAGATGTTAAAATTCTTGCTCAACACAGTTTAAATAAAGTTTTCTTATATCTGCCACTTTTTCTTAATATTTGTAATTTTAAAGAATCAATTCGAAAATCAAAACATTTATTCAGATCGAAGGTTCAAATTTTTGCTAAATAAATTTGAAACTATTTAAAATTTGTAAAATAATAATTAATTAATTAATTAATTTTAAACTAATAATTTACTTAACACTATCAACATTTATCAATAGTATGACATAACCTATAAACTCAGTTTCTCAACTTTTGTGTCAATCTAACAATTTTCAATCAATCATAGTTTACGATAATGAAATATCAGTGTACAATTATTTACCTTTATTGTTGTAGTTGTTGTAAATGACGAATCTAAGCACTCCACATTTTCACTACAGACACAGCTGACGATACTTTAACCACACGTGTGAACTTGTATTATGACGCTTTCTTGTTTTTCCAACGCCAAGAACGTTCGAGAAAGACAAAGACAGAGACAAGCATGCGCCGATTCAATGCGCCTAATTATCTAGCGCTGTGCGCGCAGCACTCTCGTTCGATGACTCATCGTAACGTTACCGGGCGTTACACTTTTTCATAAGTGACTCCCAGCCGCAACCTAATTTAAGACGTTGTCACGTCAAAAAATAAAATACTTCTATGGTTCTAGAGTTGAGTTCCTTGTTATCTCATTTAAACTTGTACTCAGGCCAGGATTGAACACCTACTTGTCCTATGTAGGTAGGTATCCAAGCTTGTCATACAGCTTGTATTAATTCTTTCTCCACTCTGTTTGGGCAAGAGTAAACAAATATTAATATAAATCAAATATTTTCTAAAAGCATCGATAACCTGGAATCTTTGAAGTTTGGGTTAATTTAAGACAGTTTTGGTTTCATTCAGGTGGTTGGTCACTCAGATTGATTCCATAGTTTTTTTTACTGTATACAACAATTAATACTTTCGCGTGTTTTTCTACATTTAATGTCTTGTACAATCTGGATTATAGATAAGAATTACAAAGGAAGCAAGACCCAATAAGTAAATTATACCTGACATTTTGGTAAATTGCTGTTATACCGAAGCATCATGTATAATCTATTTGTTCTTGTTGGGGGGGTCGGTGGAAGGCTGGGTAAAGCGTTTGGTTTTCGACAACTACGACCCGGGTTCGATTCCTGCATTGGACACTTTTTTCTGTTTAAAAAAAAAATGCTCCAATGGCCCCCGATTCTTGCAAAAGTCCAACCCCACCAGCGAGTGCAAGAAACCAAACGGGGCTCTGGCACATT